>CM058234.1:26023892-26381529 GCA_030180135.1 Orychophragmus violaceus
AGACGTATCGGGTCTGCATCGATCGACATCAAGAGTGTGTCGATCGACACTCGTCTCAGACAGACAATATTCATCCAGAAAATCCGAGATGATGCTCTCTTCTTCTTCCAGCAAGTAAATCTCATCTCCTGTGATCACAGCATTGACGAATTGCTTTTGTTCAGCTCTTCCTGATCCATTTTGCCTTTGCAATGCTCTTGCAGTCTGCTGAACCTGAACATCGAGCTTCTTCACATGAGTACTTATAGCTTCTATCTTCCCATTGAGATCAAGGTACAAAGCATCTATCTTTCCATTGAAGTCCACTATACTCTTCTGCTTTCCTTCCAAGAGCTGTTCCAAAAGTCCCATCATCTTATCATTCTGCTCATTTTGAGGAGGAACAAGCTGATACGATGAAGAACCATAATCTCTAGTAGGGGACTTCCCGCAAGATGGAGGAGCGGTTTTCCGGGGACAAATAGTCGTAGTCCATTTTCTTTTTTAGAAATGTTTGTGTGTGTAGAAGGTGAAAAACATTGTGAAATCCATACCCTATATATACAAAAATTTCCGACGGAAATACTGACGAAAATACGTCGGTTCCTCAGATTAAATTTCCGAAAAGACATTTACCAATACATCGCATAGGGAAGAGACGCATTGTTATTGCTGCTTTTGACCGTTTACTGACATTTCCGACGGATTTGAACTTACCGTCGGAAATCCGTCGGCAATAAAATGATCCAAAAACCAGGTTCGACGTGGCTCGAACCTGGCTCGGTGGATTATGATATATGCTCGGTAACCAGTAGGCTATGTGTGAAAGTTGTTAATAGTATACACAAAATAAAATATATTGTTTCATTTTTATTTTTACAGAAAATATAACATTTCTTTTTTAAATTTGATATTTATATATTAAAATATCAATAACAAATTTTATAGAGACGAAACGAATTATAAATGATTTTATATTTTAGAGAAATTATTTATTTAATTTAAAAAATTACTGAAATTTAATTATTCATATTTATTTAATAAAGCATAATTTATTGATTTTGGTTTCCGAACCAATCCCCTTCGCCTTCCTTCGTCGAATTCTCGGTCATCCGGTTCCAGTCAGGGGCTTCAATCAATGTTGGTCTCTCTTCCCTTCTTTTCCAACGTAGTTTCAAACGACGCAATTTTGTCTTGAAAACCCATCGGGCCAACCAGTGGAATTCCCGCCACACCTGTCCGATAATTTCAGGACTGAAGTTGAAATAGTCCTTTAAAAAAATTGTAAACTTATATAATATCACCAAATAACGTAATAACAAATTTAGGAAATTACCAGGAAGTCGAAAAACCAAGTGATTTTAAGACCTCCAGCGATATGCCGGTAAGTCATAAAATGCCCGGACGAGCGTCGTTGCATGACATCATTGATGACGGACATGATTGCGGCATTAAAACCAAACCAAATGGTCCGGCCTTCGCGTGACGGGTGGAGCATTGGAAGACGGTTCTCGGAAGATAGTCGGACGGTGTCCATTCTGATCGCAACTTAACTTTTAGTAGAGATTTTTAGAGAAGGTTTGACGATGGTAAAACCCTTGAAACCAGACATCTGTTTATAAAAAAAAAACCGACGGGAAAACCGACGGATAGTCGTCGGTTCCATGTTTAAATTTCGAAAAGCCATTTCTGAAACATTTTTTTAGGACAAAAGGCAAATAATGGTTAGTTAATGAGCGTTTGACTCGCATTTTCCTACAGTTTTCCGTCAGGATAAGTCTCTCCGTCGGACATCCGTCGCAAATTTCCGATGAAAATCCGAAGAATTAGGGTTTAGGGTTTTTTAGGGTATGGGTTTTGGAGTCTTGCAAGTTCTACATTTATATGATACATTAAACATAAAAATTGTAGATTCCTCTCCACTTGATTAGAGAAAATTTATAAATTGTAAATCAAACAACAATTCAGTATAAACTCGTCTTAACCAACATTGCATACTAAGATGTGTTTTAGTTCGACATATTTTAATTTCTTGAAACCGTATAAAACACGTTATTTGATACAGTGATGGTTGATATCTTATAGAAAAGATCCTTACATTACTTCCTCGAATATTTGTAGATGATCAGTTTTTATTTTCGAAACCCTAATCCATCGGTATTCCGTTGGAATTTTCTGACGGAATACCAATGGATTATAAAGAACCGTCAGTATTCCGTCGGAATCTGCGCCATTTTTTTTTCCGTCGGGTTTCCGTCGGTAATTTTAATATGTTTTAAAAAAAATTTGACCTGACAGGCGAATCAAACGCGAGACAAAAATATGTAGGGACATGAGCCAAAAAAAGTTCGCTAAGTGTTACATTACCGCTCATCATACAATTATTTGTAGATAATGATATAGTGTTCACGTTATTAAAAAAAGGTTTTGGAAGAACTCAAACAACTTGTTGTAAAATTTGTAAAATATGAAAATATATAATTTTATATCTCCTCGGCATCGACTTCTGAGTCATAGTCCGTTGAAATAGAATCGGTGGCATCGTCGAATTCTCCTCTCTCTTCTTTTGAATTCGAATGAAGAACAATATCCCCGAATTGACTGAAATCAACGACAGATTAACTTCAAGGGAGTCTTCTACAAGAGCTATAAAACCACTTCCGCTTGCTTGCAATGGCTCTTGTTCTTCAACTCCGTAGACCCTTCCTCGTGGGTTTATTTTCGTAATTGTGATCCATGGATCGTTCTTGTATGTTTTCCGAGGGTAAGGAATGTAACACACATGCATAAAGTAGATTAATAGTTTATATGGTATTAGAAGAAAAACAGATTTTGACCTCAATTAATAAAGACACAAAGTTGATTACTAACCTAATCAATATGAACCTAAAATACCTAGAATTGTTTAATAAAAATACCTGATCAATACATGCATGATCCAACCTAAAATCTATCCACCTCAAAGTAAGGTTTTATTTAAATTAACATGGTAAAACAAATACTTACATGGTTATAAAGGTTTGGACAGTCGGAATTGTCGGTTGGAGGCCGGAATCATAGCGTAATCCTAGAGAGAAGGTAGAGCTCGAGTGTAGAGAGAGAGGGAAATTACAGAGAAATGAGGAAGAAGAAGATGTTGTTGGTTCAATATTATTCGGTTTCCGAAGGATTTCCGACGGATATTTCATTTACCGTCGGAAGTCCGTCGGAAACCAGGTGGTCCAATTATTTGATGAAATTTTTGGCGGTTAAACGAAAAATTTGGCGGTTTCGCGAAAATGTTCATAAAAAAATGGCGGTCTATCAACCGGCGGATTTCCGACGGTTGTTCAATTGCCGTCGGAAATCCGTTGGTAAAAAAAAATAAAAATGGATTAGTCATGACTCGAACCCGGGTCTATTTAGCTATACAAAGCCCCGAAACCTGTTTGCTATGTCGTATTCTTGTTAGAAGTTATACCTAAATATATTTGTATTGTTCGCGTCTGTTAAAAAATAAACGGATTAAAACAGTTACAGGCGTAACTCGAACCCGGGACGGTAGGCGGTAGTAGGATGGAGGTCCGAAACCAATATGCTGTTGTTATATTCGTTAAGTTAACAATGTTAATTTGTTATAGGTATTAGCGTTCCGGAAAATAAAATTATATGTATTTTGTTTTTTAAATTTAGATTCTTATTAAAAATATTAAAACATAACATTTAAAAACAAATGATAATTTATTTAAAACATAACATTTAAAACAAAGATTTTTGTTTTTAATTAGTACATACAAATTAGTTTATTCTTCTAATTTTGGATCCCGAACCAATCTTTGACGTCTGTCTCGTTCCAAAGATTGATCATAGGGTTCCATTCTCTGACCGGAATCTATGACGGTTGATGTATTGTATTTTTTAGTATATTTGATCTTGATTTTCATTGCATTTTAGCTTTAGGATATGCATTTAGATGTCATTAGGATGCATTTATCTTCTTTTTCTTTTGCTTTTGGTGGTGGAAGACATAATGGAGCACCAAAGGCATAATGGAGGATGTAGGGAATGGAAAACACCCAAAGCCAAGTGGAAAAACAGCTAAGGATCACGACATGCACACAGAACAACCTAATGACCACACATGGTCGCTGTGAATTTTTGAGTATCATTCCGCATCCATAGTGACCTCCTGCAGCAACTAACCAAGGTCGCTGCGGTTCAGAATCATGCACATCGACCACACATATCGACCATCCAAGGTCGCTGTGAGTCCAACGTTTGCCCATATTCTACTTTTTCTTTTACTTTCGGCTTGTAGACCCTCCCATGTGATTTTGGTCGACGAATGCACTCTATTTTCTTCTATTTAAGGTCTCTTGATGTGTTAGAATAGCCATATCACCTTCTTGTAAACATCTATCACAAAACATTTAGTTTTCTTTGATCTTTTATGAAATTTGAGTTTGTTGTTGAGTTCTTCTTCTAGTTCTTCTTATTTCTTTCATACTTGCTTACTTAAATCGTGTCTTGCTTTGTTATTGTTATGGCTAGTGAGTAGTTTCATTATAAGTTTCTGGGTTTGAGTAGGTGAAGGTGATTTAGTAATGGTTTATGATGTTTAAAATTTGGAAATATTGTTCTCTTACTTGTTAGAAGTTCTTAATGCTAGGATTGAAGTTGCAAATCAAATTTCTTGATCTTAAATGTTGCTATCACTGAGAAGTGTAGATTAATATTTGAAATTCTTTCAAGTGTTTTACATGCTTAACCAATGAGAATTGATGTTTAAGGTGTTTAGTGGTAATAAGAACTTGTTCATAATGCATATCTGTCTTGAAATTGCCAATGAGAATTGATGTTAATGCTTGACATGTATAGGGCTATTATCATGAGAGTGGAGTAGCTTGGTATGTTGTTCTTGGCCTAAGAAATCATTCTATTGTTATTAAACACTTCTAAATTAATTGTTGATCACACAAACTGAAATCTCAACCTAAGGAACTTAGTCTTCTAATCAATTGTCTTAATCATTATCATGCTCTGTTTTGCTCTGTTTTTATCACTCTTGAACATTGTCAAAATTGTGTTATTGTTTTGTTATCATCTTTTGAATTTGTTACTGTTTTTATTTATTGCAAAGATTAGTGAACAAATCCGTGAATCATTTTGGTTACACTTAGATTAAGCGAATACTTGCATTCTTAGTGTGTTTGATCACCCAAGTGGATTGATACCCCAAAAACTACAAAGACTAGGTTGTATACTTGCAGCTGAAGTGGTTAAAGGAAACTTTTTAGCTTATCAACGGTCTTGGGTCTCCTCTTTGCCAGAGTAGCTTCAGCCATCGCATTTTGGTCTTGAAAACCTTCCTAACCGTCTTGTGGAATTCCCGCCAAACCTGGTTGATTATGTTCGGGTTAAAATTAAAGAAGGCATGTACTTTTGAAAACAAAATAAATAAAGAAAATTTAATATTTGAAAAAACTATATGTGGAAAATTAAACTTACCAAGAAATCTTCGAACCATGATTCTTTCAGGTGGATAGGAACATTGTAGTAAGTGAGATAAGTCTCGGACCAGCAATTTTTGATGACATCGCTTATGACAGAAGGTAGGGCCGAGTTGGAACCGAACCAAATGGTCTGATTTTGACGGGACGGGTCAAGAACATGAAAACGTTCCTGACCCGGTAGAGAGATGTCCCGAATGTAGGAAACTCGGTTTTCGGGGGACAAGTACATAAAGTCCATTTCGGATTTTTTTGTGGAGTATAAGTTGTTGTTTAGAAGTTGAAAAACAATGACAAATCGTCGGAATTTCCGTCGGCCAGAGGATGACCGTCAAGGAATTTAACTCATCGCATAATCCACTCAAAGAACTCTTGCTTCGACTGCGGGTCTAACCAATACGCTGGAATTGGAGGTTTTCTGTTCTTCTGAAGATGAAGTTCAGGCCGAGCAAAAAATTCCGGAAAATCAAGCCTACACTTCACATTATCTGTCGTCTTTCCTTGCACGTTTAGAACAGTGTTCATGAGGTTATCGAAGAAAATTTTCTCAATGTGCATGACATCAAGATTATGCCTTAATAGTTGGTCCTTCCAATATGGTAAATCCCAAAAGATGCTTTACTTGTGCCCGTTCTGGGACAAACCAACTGCGTATACATTCTCATGCCCATTTCCACCACATTCACGAGTTCTTAGTGCACCAAAGGTATCTAAGAGCCCCAAAGTAACCGACCTACTGTCTTGGATAATAGGATCATCAAAAACTTTCCTCTTCTCCGTAAAAAGTTTAGAGTTTCTCCGATATGGATGATCATGAGGTAGAAATCTTGTATGACAGTCAACCCAACACGATTTACGTCCATTCTTCAACTGGAATGCATCGTCTTTTCCTGACAATACAGACATGCTAACCTCCTATGCGTTGTCCATCTTGATAACATACCATAAGCCGTAAAATCGCTAATGGTCTACATTAGTACAACCCGCATCTGAAAATTTTCCTTGCACGAGACATCGTATGATTTGACACCGGGCACCCATAACATTTGCAACTCATATATCAATGGCTGCAAGAATACATCAAGTGATCTTCTTGGATGCTCTGGACCGGGAACGAGTACGGAGAGGAAAAGAAACTCTGGACACATGCACATAGATGGCGGTAGGTTATAAGGAGTAAGAATCACTGGCCACAACGAATATTGTCTCCCATGCCCCCCAAATGGATTGAAACCATCAGTGCATAATACGAGGTACACGTTACGTGGCTCGTATGCAAAATCTGGATATACTCTCTGAAAGTGTCGCCACCCCTCAGCATCTTACGGATGTGCAATCTCTTCTCCTCTTATATGTTCAGCATGCCATCTCATTCCCCCCGCAGTTCGTTCTTATTGGTATAAGCGCTTCAGCCTATCGGTTAACGAAAAATACCACATTCGTTGGAACGGAACCTTAGCTCTTCCCCTTGTATCTTGATAGCGCGGATGCTTACAAAACTTACAATCTAGACGGTATTCATCTTCTCGCCAATATATCATACAGTTCACGATGCACACATCTATCATCTGGTACGGTAATCCAAGCCCTTTAACAAGTTTCTCGACCTTGTTGTATGAACCTGGCGCAAGATTATCTTCAGGAAGAATATCTTTCATAAAATCACAAATCGCATCCACACATTCATCCGCCAGATTGTAGTCCATCTTTATGCCCATTAATCTAGTAGCAGATGATAATGGCGAATGACCCTTTTTGCAACCATCATAAAGCGGCCGCTTTGCTGCATCTAACATATAAAAAAATCTCTTAGCTTCTACATTAGGTTCGTCATCTACCCTACGAATTTGATATTCACCTACTTCCTGAATATTTTTTCGATATGCATCATTAACCATCTGATTGGTACCTACACCAAAATCTACATCCTCACTATAAGGTTCGCTAGAACTAACATTAGGTTCCCACCTATTAGTACTACCATAAGGTTCTCTACTACTACTTGCATAATCAGATGTTTCACCGTGAAGATACCAAATCTTATAACCCGCCATAAACCCAACTGAATACAAGTGATGCCATACTTTCTCCGACACATGAGTACAATCCTATGATTGACGAAGTATGGCATCACTTGTATTCAGTTGGGTTTATGGCGGGTTATAAGATTTTGTATCTTCACGGTGAAACATCTGATTATGCAAGTAGTAGTAGAGAATCTTATGGTAGTACTAATAGGTGGGAACCTAATGTTAGTTCTAGCGAACCTTATAGTGAGGATGTAGATTTTGTTGTAGGTACTAATCAGATGGTTAATGATGCATATCAAGAAAATATTCAGGAAATAGGTGAATATCAAATTCATAGGGTAGATGACGAACCTAATGTAGAAGCTAGGAGATTTTTTAATATGTTAGATGCAGCGAAGTGGCCGCTTTATGATGGTTGTAAAAAGGGTCATTCGCCATTATCATCTGCTACTAGATTAATGGGCATAAAGACGGACTACAATCTGGCGGATGAATGTGTGGATGCGATTTGTGATTTTGTGAAAGATATTCTTCCTGAAGATAATCTTGCGCCAGGTTCATACAACGAGGTCGAGAAACTTGTTAAAGGGCTTGGATTACCGTACCAGATGATAGATGTGGGCATCGTGAACTGTATGATATATTGGCGAGAAGATGAATACCGTCTAGATTGTAAGTTTTGTAAGCATCCGCGCTATCAAGATACAAGGGGAAGAGCTAAGGTTCCGTTCCAACGAATGTGGTATTTTTCGTTAACCGATAGGCTCAAGCGCTTATACCAATAAGAACGAACTGCGGGGGGAATGAGATGGCATGCTGAACATAGAAGAGGAGAAGGGATTGCACATACGTAAGATGCTGAGGGGTGGCGACACTTTCAGAGAGTATATCCAGATTTTGCATACGAGCCACGTAACGTGTACCTCGTATTATGCACTGATGGTTTCAATCCATTTGGGGGGCATGGGAGACAATATTCGTTGTGGCCAGTGATTCTTACTCCTTATAACCTACCGCCATCTATGTGCATGTGTCCAGAGTTTCTTTTCCTCTCCGTACTCGTTCCCGGTCTAGAGCATCCAAGAAGATCACTTGATGTATTCTTGCAGCCATTGATATATGAGTTGCAAATGTTATGGGTGCCCGGTGTCAAATCATACGATGTCTCGTGCAAGGAAAATTTTCAGATGCGGGTTGTACTAATGTAGACCATTAGCGATTTTACGGCTTATGGTATGTTATCAAGATGGACAACGCATGGGAGGTTAGCATGTCTGTATTGTCAGGAAAAGACGATGCATTCCAGTTGAAGAATGGACGTAAATCGTGTTGGGTTGACTGTCATACAAGATTTCTACCTCATGATCATCCATATCGGAGAAACTCTAAACTTTTTACGAAGAAGAGGAAAGTGTTTGATGATCCTATTATCCAAGACAACAGGTCGGTTACTTTGGGGCTCTTAGATACCTTTGTTGCACTAAGAACTCGTGAATGTGGTGGAAATGGGTATGAGAATGTATACGCAGCTGGTTTGTCCCACAACGAGCACAAGTAAAGCATCTTCTGGGATTTACCATATTGGAAGGACCAACTACTAAGGCATAATCTTGATGTCATGCACATTGAGAAATATTTCTTCGATAATCTCATGAACACTGTTCTAAACGTGCAAGGAAAGACGACAGATAATGTGAAGTCTAGGCTTGATTTGCTGGAAATTTGTGCTCGGCCTGAACTTCATCTTCAGAAGAATGGAAAACATCCAATTCCAGCGTATTGGTTAGACCCGCAGTCGAAGCAAGAGTTCTTTGAGTGGATTATGTGATGAGTTAAATTCCCTGACGGTTACGCATCAAACTTGCGTAATTGTGTTGACACCGATGGAGGAAAGTTTATCGGAATGAAGAGCCATGATTGTCATGTTGTGATGCAACAACTCCGACCATTTGCATTTTCTCATCTCCTCCCTAAAATGTTCATAAAGAAATCACAACGGTAGGAGATTTTTTCACGGATATATGCACGAGGTCACTTACAGTTGACAAAAAACATTCCTAAGTTCTTATGCAATCTAGAAAAGATATTTCCACCGTATTTCTTTGATGTTATAGAGCATCTTCCCATTCATCTCCCAGGAGAAGCTAGACTTGGTGGTCCGGTACAATATCGGTGGATGTATCATTTCGAGCGCTATATATTCCAACTTAAAAAGAAGGTGAAGAACCCCACTAAAGTGTAAACTTCTCTTGTGGCTCAAAATAACAACGAAGAGACTGCGACCTTTGTCAGCTATTACTTGCCATTGCAATTACGTACAAGGAGTCAGCGTATAGCTCGAAACGGTGATAGAGGCGAGTGGCAAATTTATCCGTTAACGGTTCCCAGCATTTTTCAACAATTTGGGCGGCTAAGCGGAAAATCAGGAAATCGGGAACTAACAACCTAGAAGCATGGACACCTGCACACGTATATTCTCACCAACTGCGAGGAAGTATTTCAGTATGAGAGGTATATAGCTTAATTTGTGTTTGTTAATTAATTGACATGTAAGTATCATAATAATTGTTTTAATAAGATATATTTTTACTTTTTGTAGGTTATACATGGACTCTCTCCAACATTATCATCCAGAATTGACCGAGGACGAGCGTGAAGAGCGGAAACAAAGAGACTTCTGCGTTTGGTTAAAGTTTTATGTAAGATTTTGATTTTAAAATCTTACTAAACCCCGATAAATATGGTACTTTTATTAACTCCATCGTGTTATAGTTTTTAGGTGGAAAATTAATTAAAAAAAGGTCGCACACCCGATGATTGGTTAATAGACATAGTCAACGGCCTCCACTACAACGCAAAGTCTTATCCAAGATATTGCACATGGGGATATGCGTTTAAGGTGCATAAAGAAGGCTCTTCTTGGACAACCACAGATCACGGTGTTTCGTCTGCATCCGGAGAGGTTGTGTACTATGGGGTTCTAAAAGAAATACTAGAAGTGAAGTACATAGGGAAGCTCGTCATGAGATGTGTGGTCTTTTGTGTGATTGGTAAAACCCGATAATTGGACAAGGTGTCACCATCGATGAGTTTGGTGTGACGTCTATCAATTCGAGTAAGAAGCTTCAAAAATATGATCCTTTCATTATTACTTCACAAGCAAATCGGGTTAGTGATCGACTTTACGTTTTAATTAATCTAAAAACTTGAATTTCTTCTAATACCATATAAATGATATTTTTTTTTTGATGCAGGTGTGTTACATTCCTTACCCTCGGAAAACATACAAGAACGATCCATGGATCACATTTACAAAAATAAATCCGCGAGGAAGAGTCTACGGAGTTGAAGAACAAGATCTATTGCAAGCAAGCGGAAGTGATTATATAGCTCCTGTAGAAGAATCCCTTGAAGTTAATCAAGTCGTTGATTTTAGTCAATTTGGGGACGTCATTCTTCGTCCATATTCAGAAGAAGAGAGGGGTGAATTTGACGACGACGCCGATTCAATTTCAACCGACTACGACTCAGAAAGCAAAGCAGATTAAATATAAAATTATAAAAAATTTCAGAAAAAACTAAAGAAATATAACAACATATTTGGAAAAAGTTTTTAATACTTCCAAGTTTTTTAAAAGAGAAATTTTAAAATAAATTGTCTTATTAATTCAAAAAACTTTTACCTTTTTTTTTTTAAATAATCTGAAAATTATATCAATATCTATGTATTGTTGTACGATAAACGGTAACGTAACAGTCAGCTTAAATGGTTTGGGTCCTCTCCATATATCACTCCGTCCCGGGTTTGATACCCGGTTGTTGCGAATTTTTTTTAATCATTTTAAACTTACCGACGAAAAACCGAGGGTGAGAAAAACGGCGCGTATTCCGACGAAAATCTAAAATCCGTCGGGAATCCATCGGAAATTACCGACGGAAAACTGAGGGTTTAGGGTATTAAAAGTGGAAACGAATGATCGACAAACATCCGAGGAAGTATGTAAGGATCTTTTATATTACATATCATCCTTTACAATCTCCAAGAACATGTATTTTACGGTTTTAAGAAAATCAAGCATGTCAGACGAAAACATCTTCTTAGTATACAATGGTGTTTAAGAATAACTTATACTGAACAATCGCTCGATTTACCGTTTATAAATTTTCAGTAATAAAAATGTCAGGATCCTATACGTACTTTCTTTAATGTATCAAGTAAATTCCGAACTTGCAGAATCCCAAAAACCATACCCTAAAGAAACCCTAAACCCTATCTCGTCGGAATCCGTCGTATTTTTCGAGCGATTTCCGACGGTCATCCTCTGGCCGTAGGTATTCCATCTGTATGCTCGAGTCAAACGCTCATTAACTGCCATTAGTTGCCGTTTGTTCCCAAAAAATGTTTCGGAAACAGACTTCTCAAAAATTGACCGAGGAACCGACGGATTTCCATCGGTTTTTCCGTCAGAAAACATTTTATAAATAGAGGTCCAATTTCCTGGTTTTTTCCATCTTATAAAAAAACCTTTCTTATGCTAAAATTTCTTTGACGATTAGTATGGATGTTGTTCTTTTATCCGCCGACAACCGAACCGCCATTCAACATGTTATCGCCGCACAGGGTCGGGACCATCTTCCCATGCTACACCCATCATGAGAAAACCGGACCATTTGGTTCGATTTTAATGCTACAATTCAGTATATCGTCAGCAATGGATCCAACGTCGTTGGTCCGGGGATTTTATGACTTACCGGCATATTGCCGGAGGTCTTAAAATTACATGGTTCTTCGACTTCCTAGTAAATTCCGTATTTCAATTTACGTAATTCGATGATTTTCTTTTAGTAATTGTTTTAAGGACTATTTCAACTTCAGTCCCGATATTATCGGACAAGTGTGGCGGAAATTCCATTGGATGGCCCGACGGGTTTTCCAAACGAAATTGCGTTAGTTGAAACTTCTATGGAAAAGAGGGGAGAGAGACCAGCATGGATTACGTATGACCGGATTACCGAGAACTGGAATGAGACGGATGAAGGGGATTGGTTCAGGAATTATAATAAAAATTATGTATTATCTAAAAAATATAAAATAAATAAATTTATGTAATATTCAAAAAAAAAAAATAACAAAAAAAAATTAAATATTTTTCCGTTATGATTCGTATATTTTTAAGAAAAAAATATTAAACATTTAAAAATATAAATAACAATATAAACAAATAAATTTTATTTTTTCTTAATAATAAAAAATGACCAACTTCCACGCATAGCCTACTGGATTCCGAGCATATAAAATATACTTAGGACCCAAGTTCGAGTCAAACATCCGTCGGGAATCCGTAGGTAAATGAAAGTAAACGGTCAAAAAACGCAATTACTTTGCGTCTCTTCCCTATGCAATGTTTTGGTAAGTATCTTTTCGAAATTTTAAAGCTAACCGACGGAAATTCCGACGATTTTTCATTGTTTTTCAACTTCTAAACAACAACTTATACACCACAAAAAAATCCGAAATGGACTTTATGTACTTGTCCCCCGAAAACCGAGTTTCCTACATTCGGGACATCTCTCTACCGGGTCAGGAACGTTTTCATGTTCTTGACCCGTCCCGTCAAAATCAGACCATTTGGTTCGGTTCCAACTCGGCCCTACCTTCTGTCATAAGCGATGTCATCAAAAATTGCTGGTCCGAGACTTATCTCACTTACTACAATGTTCCTATCCACCTGAAAGAATCATGGTTCAAAGATTTCTTGGTAAGTTTAATTTTCCACATATAGTTTTTTCAAATATTAAATTTTCTTTATTTATTTTGTTTTCAAAAGTACATGCCTTCTTTAATTTTAACCCGAACATAATCAACCAGGTTTGGCGGGAATTCCACAAGACGGTTAGGAAGGTTTTCAAGACCAAAATGCGATGGCTGAAGCTACTCTGGCAAAGAGGAGACCCAAGACCGTTGATAAGCTAAAAGGTTTCCTTTAACCACTTCAGCTGCAAGTATACAACCTAGTCTTTGTAGTTTTTGGGGTATCAATCCACTTGGGTGATCAAACACACTAAGAATGCAAGTATTCGCTTAATCTAAGTGCAACCAAAATGATTCACGGATTTGTTCACTAATCTTTGCAATAAATAAAAACAGTAACCAATTCAAAAGATGATAACAAAACAATAACACAATTTTGACAATGTTCAAGAGTGATAAAAACAGAGCAAAACAGAGCAAGATAATGATTAAGACAATTGATTAGAAGACTAAGTTCCTTAGGTTGAGATTTCGGTTTGTGTGATCAACAATTAATTTAGAAGTGTATAACAATAGAATGATTTCTTAGGCCAAGAACAACATACCAAGCTACTCCACTCTCATGATAATATCCCTATACATGTCAAGCATTAACATCAATTCTCATTGGCAATTTCAAGATAGATATGCATTATGAACAAGTTCTTATTACCACTAAACACCTTAAACATCAATTCTCATTGGTTAAGCATGTAAAGCACTTGATAGAATTTCAAACATTAATCTACACTTCTCAGTGATAGCAACATTTAAGATCAAGAAAATTGATTTGCAACTTCAATCCTAGCATTAAGAACTTCTAACAAGTAAGAGAACAATATTTCCAAATTTTAAACATCATAAACCATTACTAAATCACCTTCACCTACTCAAACCCAGAAACTTAAATGAAACTACTCACTAGCCATAACAATAACAAAGCAAGACACGATTTAAGTAAGCAAGTATGAAAGAAATAAGAAGAACTAGAAGAAGAACTCAAGAACAAACTCAAATTTCATAAAAGATCAAAGAAAACTAAATGTTTTGTGATAGATGTTTACAAGAAGGTGATATGGCTATTCTAACACATCAAGAGACCTTAAATAGAAGAAAATAGAGTGCATTCGTCGACCAAAATCACATGGGAGGGTCTACAAGCCGAAAGTAAAAGAAAAAGTAGCATATGGGCAAACGTTGGACTCACAGCGACCTTGGCTGGTCGATATGTGTGGTCGCTGTGCATGATTCTGAACCGCAGCGACCTTGGTTAGTTGCTGCAGGAGGTCGCTGTGGATGCGGAATGATACTCAAAAATTCACAGCGACCTTGTGTGGTCATGTACCATGTCGCTGCACGCGGTTTCTCCCCACAGCGACTTACATGTCTTTGTGCAAGGTCGTTGTGTGTGCATGTCGTGATCCTTAGCTGTTTTTCCACTTGGCTTTGGGTGTTTACCATTCCCTACATCCTCCATTTTGCCTTTGGTGCTCCATTATGTCTCCCACCACCAAAAGCAAAAGAAAAAGAAGACAAATGCATCCTAATGACATCTAAATGCATATCCTAAAGCTAAAATGCAATGAAAATCAAGATCAAATATACTAAAAAATACAATACATCAACCGTCATAGATTCCGGTCAGGGAATGGAACCATATGATCAATCTTTGGAACGAGACAGACGTCAAAGATTGGTTCTGGATCCAAAATTAGAAGAATAAACTAATTTGTATGTACTAATTAAAAACAAAAATCTTTGTTTTAAATGTTATGTTTTAAATAAATTATCATTTGTTTTTAAATGTTATGTTTTAATATTTTCAATAAGAATCTAAATTTAAAAAACAAAATACATATAATTGTAATTTTCCGGAACGCTAATACCTATAACAAATTAACATTTGCTTTTGTTAACTTAACGAATATAACAACAGCCTATTGGTTTCGGACCTCCATCCTACTACCGCCTACCGTCCCGGGTTCGAGTTACGTCTGTAACGGTTTTAATCCGTTTATTTTTTAACAGACGCGAACAATACAAATATATTTAGGTATAACTTCTAACAAGAATACGACATAGCAAACAGGTTTCGGGGCTTTGTATAGCTAAATAGACCCGGGTTCGAGTCATGACGAATCCATTTTTTTATTTTTTTTTTATTTACCAACGGATTTCCGACGGCAATTGAAACAACCGTCGGAAATCCGCCGGTTGATAGACTGCCATTTTTTATGAAAATTTTTGCGAAACCGCCAAAATTTTCGTTTAATCGCCAAAAAAATTCATCAAATAATTGGACCGCTTGGTTTCCGACGGACTTCCGACGGTAAATGAAATATCCTTCGGAAATCCGTCGGAAACCGAATAATATTGAACCGACAACATCTTCTTCTTCCTCATTTCTCTGCAATTTCCCTCTCTCTCTACACTCGAGCTCTACCTTCTCTCTAGGATTACGCTATGATTCCGGCCTCCAACCGACAAATCCGACCGTCCAAACCTTTATAACCATGTAAGTATTTGTTTTACCAAGTTAATTTAAATAAAACCTTACTTTGAGGTGGATAGATTTTAGGTTGGATCATGCATGTATTGTTCAAATGATAATTCTAGGTATTTTAGGTTCATATTGATTTGGGAATTTATTTAGGTTATAGATGTCATGTGATTGATTTTTAAACATTTAAAAAAAAATCATTTTATATAATTTTGCAAACATTTTTAAACATTTTCAATGTTGTAAAACAATCTACAAACGTTTTGTAAACGTTTTCCAGTTTCCTATATTGTATCAAACGTTTTTTGAATTTTTAAAAGTTTTTGGATTGAAAAATGGTAATTAAAACGTTATTTAAAAAAATTATTCATTTTTATGTAAAAATATAATATTAAACTTATATATATTTTTATAGTATTAGTAATTTTCAAAATTTTATTTCCAATTTTTTGTATAATCTAATATTTTTAATAAATTCTTAGCATTTTATAATAAAAAATTAATCATATTTCTAAATATAATTTTGTAAAACATATAAAGATTTTACAAATTTTATAAACATTTTTTAACTTTTAATCCGTTTATTGTTGTTAATATGGAAGATTTTGGCGCGTTTAAGCAATACCTAGCTTCCCAGCCGGCTCAGTTTCAGACGGCTCTGCAATGCCCGGATACGGCACAACGGTCTTGATCGGCTCATCCGAGACCGTCACAGCCGAGCAGTCACATCCTCGTCAGGAGGCTCCTAGTGAGAGCCATTTTCTGTCTCAGGTGCCGGAGACGAGAGTTGCTCAAACGACTCGATCCCGATTACAAGAACAACCCGGGAGTTTATTGGTAAGTTTTTTAACTTCGAGAATTTCGTTTTTACTATATATGTTTTATAGACGATTAATATTTAATGTTTTTGCGTTTTCAGGTTCGGGATGACGGAATCAAAGATCACGAAGAGCATTTTGGGCATGATGTAAAACTTGCTCTCGGTCCCGTATCCAACATACATGGAAATGCCTAGGGCCGATAGGCATAATTGGTTCCACCAGTTCGCAGTACGTATCTTCATACATTTTCTTTCGGATTTTATACTATTATTAATTGTTAACAACAAACATTTTTGTAGCAACAGTATAATTGGGATAGGAAGTTTACTACACTTGTGGAGCGGGAATTCCACAAGAAAGCTAAATCTCATTACTCTCACGTCATCAACGAGTGGAAGCAGAAGTGGGTGGCAGGAGATGTACAGAAGGGAGTGAACGGAGATGTCTGGACCGGATTGATCTGTTATAGATCGCTGCCTTCTAAAACAGCGACCTCTTCGACGCACTCACATAACCGTAAGAGTCAAAGAGGCGGTGTCGGGATTGCGGCCCATAACGTGGGAGCAAACAGCACCATACAGCGGAAAATTGTCTTTGTAAGTTTCTTTGTTAATATTTTTTATATTTTAATAAACTAATTTCTAACCAATGGTTTTTTTGGCAGAAACGACGAGAAGGATGAGAACCGATGTTTGTTGAGATCGTCGAGGGTGGCCATAGAAACAAGACTACCGGCGAGATCCAGGATCCGATCGGTGGGAGAATTGTTGAGGCGTCGAAGAGGCGGGTGGAGGAAGTGCTTTCCCAACAATCCGAGGAAGTTGGCTCAACAAAGTCTGAGCTATCGCTAGAAAAGGACAACGAGATATTTCTCGAGGTAAGTGTTTATGTTAACTAAAATTTGATATATTTCTTACATTATTTGATTTCTAACTAGTATCTTTAAAAAACTTTGCAGGAAACGCAGAAGAGAAAAGACCGTGTATTCGGTTTAGGAAACTTGGCGGAGAGAGTCTCGACAACTCTTTCCTGCTTCCGTCAAGACACTGACTCCTTCGCCGAAGCCTTCTGGGAGAAAAACGAGAAAATCGAAGCGTTGAAGGCGAATTAGGCATGGACTAAAGCTCAGATGCAAGAGGAAAAATCAGAAACCAACTAGAAGATGAAGGCGATGCAAGAGTTTCTGTACTACATCAAGTACCGCACTCTTCCGGATGGAGTGGAGGTAGCTCCTGGAGCGGCACCGGGAGTCGGGACGGGAGCTTCGGAGACCGGGATGGGATCGGGATATGTAGAGGGAACGGGGATGGGATCGGGATCCGTAGTGAATCCCGATCTTATGTAATATATTTTTTTTTGTTTTTTAATATTTTAATAATTTTAATTTTATAATAAATTTTTGTTTTTATTAAAATATTAATAAAATTATTATATAAATTATAAACTAAAATTTATTATTTAAAAAATTTATTTTTAGAACTCTCGGTAATCCATCAGTAATATGTCGGTTAAAACCCGTCTGTAAACCATCGGTAATCCGTCGGAAAGCCATCGGAAACAACCATCGATAATCTGTCGGTTTTCGTCCCTCGGTAAACCATCGGTATATGCCATCGGTAATCCGTCGGTTTATATCCGTAGGAAAACCATCGGTAACCGACCATCGGTTATCCGTCGGTATATATCCGTCGAGAAACCATCGGTAACATACCATCGGTAAATTTACATCCGAAACCCATCGGTAAATTTCTATCGGTAAACCATCAGTTATTCGTCGGTAATATCAATCGAGTATTGACGACATACCAATGGGACTTCCCGATGGATTACCCACAAAATGTATGTCCCTTACTTCGTCGGTAATCTGTCGGTTTTTCCGTCGTCGATAATCCGTCGATAATTTCTCCGGTTTTTTTCTCGTCGATAATCCGTCGGTAAATACTGCGGAAAACCCGATGGATATAAATTTCCGACGAAATAGAACCGACGTATTATTTCGATTGGTAATCCATCGGTAATGGTCATAACTGACAGACATCTGACGGATTCTACCGTCAGTTATGACGTGTTTTCTTGTAGCGACTCCCTGCATCATTTTGTTCTTCGAAAAAAACTCGCTTTGTAGTCACACAAATTTACCCATGTAATCATCTTGAACCATTTTAGGGACATATATACTTGCTATATTATCTTGAAAAAACCAACTTTTGAACCAGAACTCAATGCAACAAAAAAATAACACAATAAATCTTGTTATTATCAGTCTCAAATCAGAGAGTTGCCACAAAAATAACGATAACACAATAAAAATACCTGCTCTGCTTCTTTTCAGCTATTGAAAACAACAAATGCCCAATATTGCAACCTCTCCGTGTTTTTTCTGGCTGCCACAAGAGAAAGAGAAAACCGAGGTCCGAGAAAGATTCATCGTTAGTGATCCTTAGAGACACATAAAATATATGGTTTCTCAAACCTTAACATCAACTACAAACTCTCCCGAAAGAACTTGCTCCACCACTTATGCAGAAAGACTCGGTTTTGTGGGTTTGACAGTAAAACATGATTTTGTGGTTTTAAAAGTAAAACTTGATTTTGCGGTTTTGGCAGGAAAAATCAATTTTACGATTTTGGCGGAAAAAGTCAATTTTACGGTTTTGACGGAAAAATTCAATTTTACTGTTTTTATATAAAACAAGATTTCCCACTTTTTTGCGAAAAACCTGATTTTTGTTTTGAGAGCGACTAAATGACAAAAAAAAAATCTTTAAATTTATTTAACCCTAAATTTTTAATAATTTGGACATGACCAATGTCCATTTAGTCTTACCCATTTCAACCACGGATAAAATTAGTCCAAAGACCATTTAGACCTTTTTGGTTTTGGGCGTGACTATAATCGTCCATAATGAATTGGACAGGTAATGTCCGTAGACACCCCAACCAGTTGACACCTCTAAGAAAGAGTTTGAATTTATCAACCCCCAACACTTATGGAATAATTGCAGACATTGTAATTATTGCATGTTTATGATAAAAACTTATAATTTTGGAAATATATTTTTTCTTTAAACTACAATTTTGGTAATATCTACGTCTTTCAAAAACATTTTTAAAGCGCAATTTTCAAACATATTCTATGCCAAAAAAACAAAGATTTTTTTTTTTAAAAAAGAAGAACAGAGATTAGTTTTAATATCTTCCTATTTGTGATATGAAAATTTCCCACTTTATTATTATATTTTCAAACTCTGCCGACATCGTTGACTTCAAGTCTTCGACACAATAACATTTTGCCATTAGCCAACGTTTTGTGGTTGAAAATCTATTATACATTTATCTTTTTCATTTGCTTCAATAGTTGTCCCTCGCTAGAACTAGCTTCTTCTAGTTTTTGCTCTCTGAAATCTCTTCTCTCTCTTACTGCAGCAATGGGAGGTTGTTTATCAGTCTCCATGCCATGTGATCAATGTTTGTCCGCTAATCGAAGTTACATCTACAATCTTTCCCAGAATCTAGCAGCTCTTCATAAAGACATGAAAGGGCTCACGGCTAAACGAGATGATGTGCAAGGAAGGGTGAACAGAGAAGAGTTTACAGGGTATCATCAAAGGCTTGCTCAAGTTCAGGTATGGCTCAACAATGTCCTCAACCTCGAGAATCCATTTAAGGATCTGCTTAGTACTAGTACTGTTGAACTCCAAAGGTTTTGTTTTTGTGGATTATGCTCCAAGAATGTGAGAATGAGCTACCGTTTTGGCAAAAGAGTAATCCGGATGTTGAAGGACGTTGAGAGTGTTAATTCTTTATGATTTCATGCCAGTTTCCGAATAATAAGAACAGAAGCGGAAGCGTACCTTTTGGATCTATAGATTTTGATTCTGAATCCGTTGGTTATGGCTCTTCCTGGACAAACCCAGAAAAGCTGTAATTCTCCGTTGATGGGATGCAGAGATTTTTCTGTATTTCTAGTTAGGGTTGCCGAGGGGACCATAACTTTCTATTTATATAGAAATAATTTCTAATTTGGCCCTTCATCAAATTAAAAATTACAAAGTGTATTCACACAATAATTTTCATAACACTTATGCCTCATAGTCTTTATTATTTACCAAAGTGACCACATAAGTTTTGACTCCTTTAAATAATGACCCTAACACATTAAATATACATGTGTGACCCCCCAAATAATTCTTACAATCTCCCACTGGGTAACATATGTATTCCGAAAATGTGATAGACTTTATGAGCTCAAAATTGTCATTATCTTGCAGGCATAAACAATCTGGTCCATTAACTATACAAACATAGGATCATGGCCGCCATCGTTATAACAACATAACTAAACCTTCCATGGTCACTTAAATCTATATAGTCAAATGATATAGATCAATTATGAAAAGTGTGGCATGAAAATCACATGAAAAGTGATCATCACATGTCGATTTTCAACTGGTCCTACTTTATTGAAATCCCTTAACTTTATTGTACAAAGAGTAAACTTTAAACTTTATTTATGATCAGAAAAATGTGCATAAACACAAATAAAACATAGAAACCAAAACCAAATGATAAACTCCCACTAAACCAAATGATCCTCGAACACTGAAACACCCATTCGAGCAGTATGCTCATGAAAAACTTTCGGTGGTATACCTTTTGTAAGAGGATCTGCTATCATGGATTTTTTCCCTAAATCTTCTATGGAAATCTCTCTACTTTGTACCCTTTCTTGAACAACAAGATACTTGATTTCAATAAACTTGCACTTTATTGCACTCCTATTTTTGTTGGAATACAACACAATTGATCTGTTGTCACAGTATAACTTTAATGGTCTTTCGATCCCTTCGACAATTCGAAGTCCAGTTACAAAATTCCTCAGCCAAAGTCCTTGATCGGATGCCTCATAAACTGCTATAAATTATGCTGCCATTGTGGAGGAAGCTACGAGTGATTGTTTTGCACTACGCCAAGAAATCGCTCCACCAGCCAACAGAAAAACATAGCCTGAGGTGGACTTTTTACTATCTTTGCATCCACCAAAATCAGAATCATAATACCCAACGATCTCCAAATTATCTGACTTCCGATATGTGAGCATATAGTTCTTTGTTCTCTGCAGGTACCTCATGACCCTTTTGGCTGCTTTCCAATGGTCCATACATGGATTACTTAAGTGTCTGCCTAGAACTCCAACAATGTATGCAATATCCGGACGCGTACAAACTTGAGCATACATCAGACTCCCTATTGTCGACGCATAAGGGATCTTTTGCATCTCCTGAATTTCCAGTTTTCCTTTAGGGCATTGATCGAGACAAAATTTGTCTCCTTTAGCAACTGGGGTGTCACCTGGTTTGCATTCTTGCATTCCAAATCTCTTGAGCTCTTTATCGATATAGCTCTTTTGAGACAATCCAAGAATTCCACGAGTTCTATCTCGGTGAATCTGGATTCTTAATACAAAATATGCTTCACCAAGATCTTTCATGTCAAAATGACTCTTAAGAAATTTCTTGGTCTCATGCAACATGCATATATCGTTAGTGGCTATCAATATGTCATCGACATACAAAAGTAAGAAAATGCACTTACTCCCACTGAACTTGTGATACGCACAATCTTTGACTATATTCACCTCAAAACCAAACGAGATGATTACCTCATGAAATTTGTGGTACCATTGACGAGAAGCTTGTTTTACCCCATAGATGGATTTATTTAATTTGCATACCATTTTCTTTGAATCACCTAATACAAAGTTTTCTGGTTGCAACATATATATTGTCTCATCAATGTTTCCAATGAGAAACGCTTTTTTAACATCCATCTGATGAAGATCTAAGTCATAATGTGCAACAAGAGCCATGATTGTCCTAAAAGAATCATTTGATGAAACTGGAGAAAAGGTTTCTTTGTAGTCAATCCCTTCTTTCTGAGTATATCCTTTAGCCACTAGACGAGCCTTATATCGCTCCACATTACCATTTGAATCCATCTTGGTCTTAAATATCCATTTGCAACCAATGGGTTTCTTTCCTTCTGGTAATTGGACGATGTTCCAAACTTTATTGTCTATCATTGACTGATACTATTCATTAGCAGCTTAGACCCACTTATCCGAATTGGAACCATAGCCTCACGGAAGTTGATAGGATCATCTTCCAATTGGGTTTGATTTTCCTATTGTTCCATAAGAAATACTATATAATCATCTGGAATAGCACTTCTTTTTTCTCTAGTGGATCGCCGCAATGGCAGAGTTACTGGATGCACCGGTTCTTGAGGATCATGAATTTGACTTTCATGTTCGATATGATCGTCATCTTGATTTGGAGGAAGAGCATCAATATCAACTTGAGGTTCCAAATTTGCTTTATCAAAAGCAACTATATGAATCGGTATAGAAACTGGATCCGATTCTTCCTCAAAGATGATGTCTCTAACTTCATTTCCCCCCCCCCCCCCCCAATTCAATATCCTCAAAGAACGTAGCAGTTCCCATCTCAAAAATGTTCTTTTGTGTGGGATCATAAAACTTATACCCCCGAGATCGTTCAGAATAACCAATAAAGTAACTGCTCACGGTTCTGGAGTCCAGTTTCTTTTCATATGGCCTATAAGGCCTAGCCTCAGTTGGACATCCCCAAATGTGAAATGCTTTAGACTAGGTTTTCGGCCAGTCCAAAGCTCATAAGGTGTTTTTGCAGTTGCTTTAGTTGGTACTCGATTAAGAATGTAGGCTGCAGTCTTTAGTGCCTCTCCCCAGAGTGATTCTGGTAAGGTAGAATGACAAATCATACTCCTTACCATGTCCTTAAGAGTACGGTTACGTCTTTCAGATACACCATTCATACTGGGAGACCCCGGCATAGTGTACTGTGGGACAATTCCACACTCCTCTAGGTATCTGGCAAATGGCCCTGGACGTTGTTCACCTGAACCATCATACCGACCGTAATATTCACCACCACGATCAGATCTGACAGACTTTATTTTTCGCTCAAGTTGGTTCTCAACCTCAGCCTTAAACTTTTTGAACACGAACAAAGACTCTTTCATGAATAAGAAACAAGTATGCATAACAAGAGTAGTCATCGATGAAAGATATAAAGTATTGTTGACCATTCCAAGATGCCGTAGGGAAAGGTCCACAAATATTCGTATGTATCAACTCAAGGACTTCTTTAGCTATGTATGCACCTAATTTCTTATGTTTGGTCTGTTTTCCTTTAATGCAATCCACACAGACATCACAATTTGTGAAATCAACAGAACTTAATATACGTCTGACACAAGCCGCTCAATTCTATTTCTAGAAATGTGACCTAGGCGTTTGTGCCATAAAGTTCCTGAACTTTCATTTTCAAATTTTCGTTTAGTACCCCTTGATTCAACACTTAAATTCTCATCTTGAGAAGTTATAGTGTCAAGCATATAAAGATTGTGATTTTCCAAAAGTGCACCGGTTCCAATTAAAATTGAATTTAAAGACAAAATAACTTTTCCATTCCTAATTAAACAAGAATAACCAGATTTGTCTAAATAAGGAACATAAACCAAATTCCGTCTAAATGACGGTGCAACAAAAGTGTCTTTCAAATCCAAATAACGACCAGTACTAAATAACAATCTGAAATGCGCAACTCCCTCCACATCCACCGGAAATCCATTAGCCACATGAATGCGTCTTTCAGCATCAGTTGGTTTTCGGTAGCTCAGGCAACCCTGCAGCGAAACACTGATGTTAGTAGTTGCACCTGAATCTAACCACCAAGTGTTTCTGGGTACTTCAACTAAGTTCACTTCTGAACAGGCCATAGCAAGGAACATACCTTTCTTTCCACGCCATGCGTGATACTTTTGGTAGTTCTTCTACATGTGTCCAACTTTCTTACAAAAGAAGCAGGTATCTTCAACCTTAGTCTGCTTCTTTTGAGTTGGACCCTTAGCAGCCTCATTGTTAACAACCTCAATTTTTCTTCTTTTGCCCTGAGCCTTAGAGGTGTTTCATCATATCCTCCTCATGCACACAAAACGAAATGAGCTCATTAAGAGACCATTTCTCTTTCTGTGTGTTGTAACTGGATTTCAATTGATTGAATTGAGGAGGCAGAGAATTCAAGACAAAAAAGATGAGCACTTCTTCCGGAAGCTCAGTCTTGAGTGCCTTAAGTTTTGAAACAATGTTGGACATTTCCAAAATGTACTCCCTTATTTTTCCATTGCCGTGATACCTCATGGTAGTAAAGCGATGCAGAAGCGTACTTATTTCTGCTTTATCGCTCTTTGCAAACCGCAAGTCCATTTCAGCAACGAACTGTTTGAGATCTTTGATCTCCTCATCACCTCTAAAGGTTTCTGGAATGGTGTCCTTAATGACTATTAAACCAATGCGATTAGAACGTTCCCACTTCTCATAAACTGCATTATACTCACCAGTGCTGGTATCCGTAGGAGAAGTAGGTTGTTCCATCCTTAGCGCAAGGTCAAGATCCATACACCCAAGCACAATCTTAACTTTACTGTTCCATTCCTTGTAATTAGAACTAGTAAGAGTTGGAATTGAACCCAAGTTAGCAGATACTGTAGTGAAAGTTCCTAAAACAAAAAGAGAGCAATCTTTAGTTACTCACTTTCTGAATAAACCAATGATAAAAATATAAAAGAAAGCATAATCCATCTCAAGTTACCAAATGCAACATTAATATCAAGTCTTTGGACAGAAATATTAACTGCTAATGATACACTTGTTGTAATAATCAAACATTGACAATAATGTATAATAAATAATAAACCTATTTTTGGATCGATTTATTATTCATATGTTTATACTTGATAATTGTCACATGTTTATTACCACATAAATATATGTAATTCAGCCAAATAAAAAACCTATCTTTGGGTCGATTTAATATTCGCATGAATATACACATATAACATTTAATAATTTTTCATGAAAAAATTTATTCAAGAGAGGTCACTTTGGCGACATCTTAAATCAATTAATTCAATCTATAATATTAAACTTGTGCAATCACAATGAGCTTTATGAGAACCAGAGTTCGAACCCAGGCAACAACAAAAACCGAATTGTTGTTGATTACAGACGGGTTCAAACTGGTTCACTGGTTTGGCCGGCCCAGACCCTATTTAAGATCTGTCAAAAAGCCATGCGGCTGTGTTTTTAACAAGACAGAAACTCTAAAGCTAAAAGTTGAAGGAGGCTGAAACGAAACGTTTCACTTAAGAGCTCTTTCATTTAATTCGAAAACGTTTCATTTCATTTAAACTTTTTTTTTGTGTTTTGCTGGCCCGTAAACTTTAAAAGCCCAATTTTTTATTTATTTTTAAACGTTTAAAGTTTTAATAATTATTAACCCTATGTTTTTAATAATTATTAAAAACGTTTCATTGGTAAACTTTTTTATTTTATTTTAACCCTAAATTTTTAATAATTTGAGCATGACCAATGTCCATTTAGTCTTATCTATTTTAACCACGGACAAAATTAATCGAAATACCATTTAGACTTTTTCGGTTTTGGGCGTGACCATGACCGTCCATAATAAATTGGATTGGTCATGTCCGTAGACACCCCAACCAGTTGACACCTCTAATAAAGAGTTTGAATTTATCAACCCCCAACATCTATGGAATAATTGCAGACATTGTAATTATTGAATGTTTATGATAAAAACTTATAATTTTGGAAATATTTTTTTTCTTTGAACTACAATTTTGGTAATATCTACGTCTTTCAAAAACATTTTTAAAGCGCAATTTTCAAACATATTCTATGCCAAAAAGACAAAGATTTTTTTTTAAAAAAAAAGAAGAACAGAGTTTAGTTTTAATATCTTCCTATTTATGATATGAAAATTTCCCACTTTATTATTATATTTTCAAACTCTGCCGACATCGTTGACTTCAAGTCTTCGACACAATAACATTTTGCCATTAGCCAACGTTTTGTGGTTGAAAATCTATTATACATTTATCTTTTTCATTTGCTTCAATAATTGTCCCTCGCTAGAACTAGCTTCTTCTTGTTTTTGCTCTCTGAAATCTCTTCTCTCTCTTACTGCAGCAATGGGAGGTTGTTTATCAGTCTCCATGCCATGTGATCAATGTTTGTCCGCTAATCGAAGTTACATCTACAATATTTCCCAGAATCTAGCAGCTCTTCATAAAGACATGAAAGTGCTCACGGCTAAACGAGATGATGTGCAAGGAAGGGTGAACAGAGAAGAGTTTACAGGGTATCGTCAAAGGCTTGCTCAAGTTCAGGTATGGCTCAACAATGTCCTCAACCTCGAGAATCCATTTAAGGATCTGCTTAGTACTAGTACTGTTGAACTCCAAAGGTTTTGTTTTTGTGGATTATGCTCCAAGAATGTGAGAATGAGCTACCGTTTTGGCAAAAGAGTAATCCGGATGTTGAAGGACGTTGAGAGTGTTAATTCTTTATGATTTCATGCCAGTTTCCTGAATAATACGAATAGAAGCGGAAGCGTACCTTTTGGATCCATAGATTTTGATTCTGAATTCGTTGGTTACTTATCTTCCCAGGACAAACCCATAAAAGCTGTAATTCTCCGTTGATGGGATGCATAGATTTTTCTGTATTTCTAGTTAGGGTTGCGGAGTAGACCATAACTTTCTATTTATATAGAAACAATTTCTAATTTGGCCCTTCATCAAATTAGAAATTACAAAGTGTATCCACACAATAATTTTCATAATACTTATGCCTCATAATCTTTATTATTTACCAAAGTGACCACATAAGTTTTGACTCCTTTAAATAATGACCCTAACACATTAAATATACATGTGTGACCCCCAAATAATTCTTACAGAGAGTGTTAGTTCTCAAGGAAACTTTGATGTGGTAACTGAGGATATTCATGTAACTGAGGTTGAAAAGATGCCTATTCAACCCATAATTGTTGTTCACGAAACATTGCTTGAAAAGGTATGGAACCGTTTCATGGAAGATGGAATTGGGGTTATGGGTTTATATGGTATGGGTGAAGTTGGCAAAACCATTCTTCTTGCGCAAATCAACAATAAGTTTACTAAAGAAACATGTAACTTTGATGTTGTGATATGGGTTGTGGTGTCCAAGAATTTAGACATCCATAAGATTCAAGAAGACATAGCAAAAAAACTAGGGATTTGGAATGTGGAGTGGGATAAAAAGGACTTACTGATGATTGGAGTTTTTGACATACACTATGTTCTTAAGAGATGGAAGTTTTTGTTGTTCTTGGATGATATATGGTCAAAATTGGACTTATTGATGATTGGAGTCCTTACCCAAATATAGTAAACGGATGCAAAATAACCTTCACTACTTGCTCTGGAGATGTGTGTGGACGCATGGAGGTTGATGACTTAATGGAAGTCAGTTGCTTAGATCCCGATAAAGCATGGGAGTTGTTCCAAAATAAATTTGGGGAACACACATTGAAAATCCATGCAAACATTCCTGATCTCGCAAGATAAGTCGCTGGAAAGTGTTCTGGCTTGCCATTGGCACTCAATGTTATTGGGGAAACTGTGTCATGCAAAAGTACGGTACAAGAATGGCGACGTGCAATGGACGTTTTGATTTCATCGGCAGCAGATGTCCAAGCATGAAAGATGAAATTCTTCCGATTCGCAAGTATAGCTATGACAGTTTAAACGGAGAGGTGTTGAAATCATGTTATCTTTATTTCTCTCTTTTCCATGAAGATTATCTTATAGAGAAAGAGAGATTGGTAGATTATTGGATATGTGAGGGATTCATAGATGAAAGCCAAGGTATAGAAAGGGCAATCAACCAAGTTTATGACATTCTTGGCACTCTTGTCCGCGCATGTTTATTGGTGGAAGGAGTATTGAAGAATATATCATATACCAAATGTGAAGGAGTATGCATGATGTGGTACATGGCATGGCTCTATTTGATAGCATCTGATCTTGGAAAGGATAAAGAGATACACATTGTGCAAGCCGATGTTGGATTACGTATTATACCAAATGTCAAGAACTGGACGGCTGTGAGAAAGATGTCATTGATGTGTAATATTATTGGAAGGATATGGGACAGCCTTGTATGTGATGAACTTACAACTTTATTCTTTCAGAAAAATGAATCACTGGTACATGTTTCAGATGACTTCTTCAGGTATGTTCCAATGCTAGTTGTGTTGGATCTGTCAGGGAATTTACGCTTCTCTGAGTTGCCGCTAATGTCAAACTTGATCTCCTTGCGGTATCTTGATTTGTCAAATACAAGCGTGGCGCATTTGTGTTTTCGAATTCTAGGGTTGAAGAAGCTAATCCATTTAAATTTGGAATCCACACGGAATCTTGAGAGCATTTCAGGGATATCAGATTTGTCAAGTTTGAGGTCACTTGTATTATAAGGATCCAGCAAGACGCTAGATATGAGCTTACTTGAGGAGCTGCAACTTCTGGAATATCTAGAATTTCTAACTATTGAGATCAGTTTGAAGATGGTTTTGGATAAACTTTTAAGCTCTCACATGTTGGTGAAATGCATTCAAAAGGTAGGCATCAAAGGCCTTGGCGAATCAATGAGAGTATTGACTTTGCCAGCTACGTGTGATCTACGTAGGCTCAACCTATCAGGATGCAAAATTGGAGAACTACAGATTGAGAGGACAAGTCCATGTTTCAAAAACCTCTCCCGAATCGATATATTTACTTGCTATCATCTAAAAGATTTAACGTGGCTGGTGTTTGCTCCAAACCTTGTTGATCTTATAGTCAAATTCTCATATCAATTGGAAGAGATAATAAGCAAGGACAAAGCTGCTAGTGTTAGAGGTGGAGTACATGTTCCTTTTCAAAAAAATAAGAAGCCTTTACTTATTTGATTTGCCTACTGTTGTTATGGAAATTCGATCTAGTAAATAATGCCGGGCTACGATCTGAAATGTCTGAACTACGAGGTGAGAATATAACTTTAAGTGAGGTCGAAAATGTTCTTTATTGATCTTAAGGCCGAAGCCGAGCTATGATTAGGAAGGTACGAGGTGGGAGTCCGTCAAATGACGTATCCCTAAATATTGCTTGAGGTCGGAGCCTTATAGAAGTAGCTCTGCACTCTCACAAGTTACAATGTGTCTCAAATGAAGAGCAAAGGGTCCTATTTATAGTGCTTGGATGCTGACTTCTCTTCGGGCCGTTAACTCCTTAGCGGGCTTGTGTTCTTGCGCCGAGATGTTTTTGGTTGACTTAGCCAGATTTCCAATGGGCTTATGGATGGGTGCTAAACCCATATCCAACAATTAGTCCCCCCAGTTCGTCGAGCCGAGGTGTTTAGTCGAGGACGTCGAATTTCTTCGAGTGTTTAAGTCAGGCGGAAATCTGGTTAGGTCGCCTTGCTTTGATCCGTCCTTTTTGTGTCATCGGGTTCTATTTCGTTTTAGAGAAGCGAAAGGGCGCAATCTCTGAGGGGCGCGATTCTTAGTGTCTTTGTAAGAAGGGAAAGAAAAAGGCATTCCTTTTTGGCGCTTAAGATCCAGTCCTTTCAACTTCCGCTGCTTTTCTTGGGTGGTTGCGAGTTCACCTTCATATCTGTTTTTGTGGATTGCTTTGTTCGCAAGTCCCTTGAGAAAGAGGAGCATGTTTTGTCTTGCGGTAGTATCGCATCTTTCTTTCTCTAGGATTTTCTCGTGTCTTCGTTCGGGGTTTTGCTTTTACCTCGTCTTCGTCTTCTTTGTTTGGAGAATTTTTCTTAAGGAAATGAGTTGGAGGGAGGCTGTGTTGCCGGATAACATTCAAAGGGTTCTTGCTTCTGTTGTGAACAACCCTTCGGTTTGTGATCGATTGGGAGTATTGATAACGTTCAATCGGCTGCGCAGTTGACCGGGAGGCCGTCGGTGTTTCCGTGTTAGACTGGAGGAAGAGAGGTGGTCCCGACGGGAGGCCAGACTGCTGATATTGCCGCGTTCGATGATGAGGGAGACATGATTGGCAGTGAAGAAGGTGACACTGGTGTCGGAAGAAGCTGCGTTGGTTTTGAAAAGGAATCATCCCCTGCTGAAGGAAGCAATATTGGTGTCTAGTGAGAGTTGTCTCTTGATGAAAGGGGTGACATTGATGCTATGAGGGAGTTGTCTCTTGTTGATAGGGACAATATTGGTGTTGAGGAGGAGTCGTCTTTTGCTGATAGGGACGATGTCGGTGCTGAGAAGGAGTCGTCTCCTGCTGAAAAGGACGATGTCGGTGTTGAGAAGGAGTCGTCTCTTGCTGAAAAGGACGATGTCTGTGTTGAGAAGGAGTCGTCTCTCTGTCACATCGGTTCTTTTGAGGAGACAAGCGATGATTCTGGTTCTGGTGGGGATGATGGTCGTTCGAATAGAAAGAGGCGTAGATCGGAAGCTGATGATGTGTCTGCTGCGGAGTTGGACCATTTGGGAGACTATGTCGATCCAGACGTTCGGATGGCTCTTGACCGTGTTGTGAAGCGTCAGGCGAGGTGGTCGTCGATAGGAGGTTGTTCGTTGGTGATTGATAGCTCAAAGGTGGCGAGGGGTTTGAAGGCCTTAGATGGCTCGTTTGATTTTCGTCATAATGGCCCTGACTTGATCATCCGTGATAGGATTTCTTGTATGAACCTCTTTCCTCATCTATCGTTGAATCCCCGTCCTAACTTGGTTCATGTTGATCAGTTGTTCGAAGCCAAGATTCAGCAGAACATGAGTCAACATTTCGCGATGGTGAGCGTCTTTGCTGGCTTTATTCTTTATGGTTTGCGAGGGTGTTATTTCTTATGCCATTATGTTTTCTTTGGTCTTGCCAGGCCTTTGCCAATCTTAATCATCTCAGGGATTCCTATGCGGCGGAGCTCGGGGTGTCCACGATCGGCTGCGCTCTTCGAGTGAGGAAGCTGTTCTTCTTGAGAGGCGGAGGATGTATGAGAAGGCTTCTGAACGCCTCTACAAGATCAGGGATGAGAAGAGGGATGACGCCCTGGCGATGAATAAGTCGCTGGAGTTATATCAGGCTGTCGTTGTGCTTGGCGTTTTTCAGATCCTTGTGGAGGAGGGAATTGAGATTCCTTTTTCTCGTTTTGAACAACTTAAAGAGTGTGATACCCGCTTGCGGGCTGAGCTATCCACTTTCCCGGTTCCGGAGCTTAGGAAGGATGATTTTTTCATGACTCCTCTTAATGATCCCGAGTATGAAGACGTATTTTCTGAAGCGTTGGTCAATTTCCCTTACGGGTCGAACGCCGTGCTTATTACTCCTGAAGTGGCTGCTGGTTGGAGAGCTCTGGGGATTTCCAAGTGATTTAGTACCTCGTTGTTGTAAATGTGTTTGTCATAGTGTTTGGCCTTTAGTATTCTCTCCTTAGTCTTTTTCGTAGTAAAGGAAAAGATCCGAGCTTGATACGATCCTTGTTGGTTTTCTTCTTTTTTGTAAGTTGCGTAATGTTCTTGTATATGTGGTTTTTGACGATCCTGTGTGGACTTGTGAGGCACTTTATTGGCTCTTTTTTTTTTTGACGGGTGCGGAGAGGGTTAGGTCGCCTGATTTTTGCTGACTCTATTCTTTCTTTTCCCCCTTTGGTGAAGGTATCTGTAGAAGCGTAATGGCTTGAGCGGATGTCGTGTTCATCCTTGTTGGGAGGTTTGTGGTGTAGGCATTGGGTTTTGGCTTTGCCGTTGTCGGTTTTTGCGTTGCTTTGCTTCCTGTGTTTTCCTCCTTTCTTTCTGCGGAATTGTGCTCGGCCTTGATATTGGCAGGCGTTCCTTTGCGTTTATGCTTATGGCGCTGGCAGAGTCAAGCGTTGCTGCTGGCCCATCCCCCCTTTTTTTTGGGGGGGGGGGGGTTTAGTTATTGTATTTGTCGTTTTGTTTTTGTTTAATGGTTTTGTTCGAATTTGTGAACACTTGGTAGGGGAAAGTTCAGTCTTTGACTTCCCCTTTTTGTGGTTTTTAAGTACGAAGCTGAGTTCGCCTTATATACAAATGTTTGTAAGTGCGGGCTTGGGCCCGGCTTATCCGATCATTTGTTAGGTTGAGGTTCGAGTACGTGCCCGGCTTACCCTGTGAAGTCTTTGAATTGGGCTGTGCGAAGGAGGTTCGGCTTATTCAACTTATTCGAAGACTTGTACGGGTCTGGCCCCGGCTTATGTGTTGTCGAAACTGACAACGTGGCGCGATGCCACTGCGTCTTGGGACGCGTTCTAGTTATATCGATCATTTGGCCAGAATGTCGATGTTAATATTTTGGGCAATCCGAGTATGTTTCCGACAGAAAAATGCTTGATTTTTGAAGTAGAAAAGTGATTGGGCCTCATAGAGGTTGCCTACGTACTCTCGAAAGAGAGATCAAGTCGAGCGTAGTTCTTTTTTTTTACAATTTTTTTCTGCGATATATATATATATATATATATATATATATATATATATATGTGTATGAGAACGATAGTAGGTCTTATCTATGAGCTCGGATCTTGAGTTGTGGCTTACTAGGAGTTCGTTTCCTTGTCTGGTTGCTTAGGACCTCGTGTGTTGGTTAGGGCTTCTGACGTTTTGCTTTTGTTTGCGAGGTCGGTTTTCGGCTCCCTCTGTTCTCCCCAGATCGTATAGGTCCCTCCTAAGGTCAGGAGTTTTAAGCATTGGTGGTAAGTCGAGGCGACTGCTTTCATTTCGTGGAGCCACGGGGTTCCTAAGATTGCATCGTAGGTCGCTGGTCGGTCTATGACAAGGAAGGTGGTGATACGGGTAGCCGGACCGGCATGTATCGGTAGTTAGATTGTTCCAATTACCGTTGTCGTTTCGCTGTTGAAGCTGGTGAGCGTTCTTTTTGGCCTTCTCACCATGTACCTGTCGAGTTTTGTTTCCTACAAAGTTCTTTTGAAGATGAGATTGATCGAGCTTCTGGTGTCGATCAGGGCTTTGGTGATTATGTGCCTATCTATCCGAAGCTTGATGACGAGCAGGTCGTCGTTTGGCCTGCCGGGTTTTTCTTCATTTTTGGTAGTGAAAGAGACTTTGTCTCGGTTTTTCATTTTGCTGACGTTTTTTCTTTTCCGTTCCGGTTCCGCGCCTGTTTCCTGGTTGAAGGTCTGTGTAGGGCCTGTTGAGTCGTCATAATCGGGAAACTTCCCCAATATCATGTTGATGTGTTTTCTAATTGGGGGTGTTCCTGCTTCTCCGTCGCTTTGAACTCGTTTGTGTGACTTTGCGTCAGCGTTATCCTGCTCAGCTCACTGTGTGCTTCCGGACCTTTTGTTTTTTCATCTGACGAGTCGGACTCGGCTGTTGTCGTCCCTTGTTTGGTTTTTGGCAGGCATTGTTTGTATGTTTCGATTCGTTATGTTCGTATCTCCCTTCTGGTATTCTCCAAGGGGGACGTTTTGCAGGTGACCGCATTCATTTGTGTCGTGTCCTGACCTTTGTTGGTACGTGCATAAAGGTCTTTCCTTATCACTGGTGTTCACGCCTTTGTTTCTGGCGCGGTTTTGCGGGTTTCCTGGTAGGTCGTGCTCGCTAGCGAAGTAAGCCGCCGTTTTCTTACTCTCCTTCTTTGAATTTTTGTACTCTTGGTTGTAGTGTTGACGTGGTTCGACATATTCCTGCGTCGATTCCTTTCCCTTTGCGGGTTTTGCTGTCCCAAACTTTTTGGCTAGCATTTCCTTTTCCTCTTCTATTTCGACAAAGATGGCGGCTCGATGGAGGGCGTCTTCGAGGCTCTTTCGCTTATTCAGGGCTAGTTCGCTGCGGAAAGGTGACTCATACCAGAGTCCATTTCGTAGCGCTGGTAGTCCCTCGCTGCCAGTCACAGAGATTTTTGAGACAATGGCTTTGAATCTGTCGATGTATGACTTTACGGATTCATTTGGTCCTTGGTTGATTGCCCAGAGTTTGGCGTTTGATGCCCCCTCCTGGATAAACATTAAGTAGTGTTTGATAAAAGTGGTCGTTAGTTGTTGATAGCTGTCAATGGAGTGTGCCTCCAGACGCGAGAACCAGTTGAGGGCGGCGCCGCTGAGGTTTTCAACGAAGAGCTGGCAAAGGCCGGCATCGCGTTCCTCGGGAAGGAACTGGGTTCGTCCCATTGTGATGCTGAAAGCTGTCAGGTACTACCTTGGACCTGCCGTCGTAGGTGGGCAGTTTGATCTTTCCTTGGTGTGCGACCGGTGTTCCTGTTATTTTACTCGTCAATGGGGTGTTTTTTGTTTCCTTCAGTGTAGGTGTTGGATATGGGTTTAGCACCCATCCATAAGTCCATTGGAAATCTGGCTAAGTCAACCAAAACATCTCGGTCCAAGAAGACAAGCCCACAAAGGAGTCAACGCCCCGAGGAGAAGTCAGCATCCAAGCACTATAAATAGGACCCTTTGCTCTTCATTTGAGACACATTGTAACTTGCGAGAGTGCCGAGCTACTTCTATAAATCTCCGACCTCAAGAAATATTTAGGGAGCACGTCATTTGAAGGACTCCCACCTCATACCATCCTGTTCATAGCTCGGCTGCAGCCTTAAGATCAATAAAGAACAGTTTTGACCTCATTTAAAGTTATATTCTTACCTCGTAGTTCGGACATTTCAGATCGTAGCCCGGCATTATTTACTAGATCGAATTTTCGTAACAACAATTGGCGCCGTCTGTGGGGACCGAGAAACTTTTCTACACTCTAAGACGAAGATGAGATGACAGGACCTCTCTCAGCCAGCGATAGCTCGGAAAAAAACGATAGGCCAGCCGCCGAGCTTGAACCCCCCGAACTCAGACAAAGGGACGGACCTACCGCCCCCACCAACCAGCTCCTCAAACCTGAACTCAAACCCTCATGTTCTCCCGAATCTCCCAAAAACCATCGGACCCAACACTGTGCTAGCTCGCGTGAAGGTGTCGACAGTCAACAGCCCTGTCAACCAAAGTAGGACGACAAACGCACACGAAGATGTCGAACTAACGACAACCACCATGCAAGCCCTCCTTCGTACCTCGAGGTGCTCGATACTCTGTCGTTCGAAGGCTGTCAATTTGCTCGTGGCACACATTTTGTGCGTTTGCGAGTTGCTTGAAGCGATCGTTGTTCCATCGTGTTAGCTCATCGATATGCGTCATCAAAATCCTTATTAGAGAAGAGATGTCCTGCTGGTTTCGAGCGGGGGCTTACTCGTTCCATTGCACGAAGTGTTCGAGTCCAACCGTCTTATCTTATTTCTGTAGACCTATCTCCACCTTCTTGGCTCATTGAGCCTTTCTAATTTTCATCTGTTGACAAAAAAAGATACATAATACATTACAAAAGATGTTATCAAGTAGAATTAGTAGCTTCACTTTGAAGCCATCTCGTGAGGGTAAGGCCTAGGCATTTTAACCAAAACCGATTACCCGAACCGATTACCTGAACCAGAACCAAACCGAGCTGGACCGATCTGAAACCGATATGGTTATATAGTATTTATCTGATGGATAGTTTGTTTTAGAACTGTGGGTATTGGGTAATACCCGGAATCGAACCGATACCCGATCGGGAACCTCAATACCCAAAAATATATATACATATATACTAGACATAACCCAGAATATATATAAACATATGGACCACGATTTTACTAAGCCCAATTGTTTGAGATGCTAAGTTTTAGAAGGAAAAAATTCTATTTATAGCCAAAACTCTACCAAACTCTTTCTTTTTTGTTTCCCATGTTGGACTCTTACCTCTCTTTAAAAAAAAAAAAAAATCATTTCATTAAAAGACTCATTAATGGGTATTGCTTGTGGTGTTATAAATCCACTACACCCAACTAATCGACCCTTTTGTCAGATTTTTTTTTATGGAAACTCGGAACCAAACTAAAATCGCAGGAACCGAATGATATATCATGGTTTTTAAGACTTTAAACCATGGTATATGTCTTTATTATCGAGTTTTTAAGAGTCTTTTGGAGTCCTTTTGTGTGTGTTTACAGGTCTGGATACGTTTGGAGCGCATTCTGGAGCTATTTGAAGCATTTACCAGAGAGGAAGAGTTTACTGTCGATTTCAGATACTTGTGTCGATCGACACAATATGTGCATCGATCAACACACATGCGAATCAGGCAATTCTCGCGAGTTTAATGAAGATTATTGAAAATTGCACAAAATCCCAGAAGTTTCTCATAATTACAAAGAAGCTCCAGCCGTGACCAGATCATTATATTAGGGTTTTTAGCCACTTGTTTAGGCTACGCTTTACTTACGCATTATTTTACTTTGAGAGAGTTAGGGGTTGATCTTGTACTCGAGAGAGAAGAGATTTCGTACCCCAATTTCTTATTTTATTCTATGCTATTTGGTTTTCTATTCATTATGATTTCTGTTTCATTGATCATGTCTGAGTAGTTTACCAGTTAGGTTTAGGGATTCTCACAGGGGATTTCATGGAATTATAGGTTGATTAATCTGTAGGGATTCATATCTTTCTAGTTCTTCATCTAGGGTTGTTCTTAATGCTTAATCTGAATTAGCTACCCAGATTTATGATGTTAGGTTGATTTCTGCAACGACAGTTAATTAATTAACTAGAAAGAACTTAGATGAGCAATTTATCTATTCGCAAAGAAATTTGGCTTAGAAGAATTGTGAACGAAAGAACTTGAGATTAATGTTTGTTTAGAACTCTAGGATTCGCAACGAAAGTTGGCTTGCTAGGTTGTTAGACATAGATCATATTCGCAATGAAAGTTGGTCTGTTATAATTCTGTGAGTCTAGTTCTAGAACATTTCCTAATTAGATCTCGATTGATTGATTAGCCTATGTTCCTGATTTCCTGAGAACTCCCTTGACCTGACGCTTTGCCCTCTGATTTACAAACCTCTTGATTTACTTTCTGCTTTGATGTACTGCTTATTTTCTGATTGCTTCCTAGCTTAACATGAATTTCTACAATCTATCGTAAGAGTCTTGAGTCTTTGTGGATTCGACCCCTATATACTACTAGTCACGTCTGTGCACTTGCAGTATAACTCTGGGGATTCAACTCTGAGCATATCAAGTTTTTGGCACCGTTGCCGGGGACTCTTTTGAGTCTTCGGTAGATTTGAACTTAGGGTTTAGACTAGGTTTTTCGTTTTTGTTTTTGGTTACTGATTTTTTGTTTTCTTGCGTTTCAGGTACGCCTAGAATCGCACTGCATCGATCGACATGGTCCTGAGTGTCGATCGACACACATTCGTTCTTAGCATCGATCGACGCTCTCCATGCATCGATCGATACACCTGCGTGGTCAGGACAGTTAATGAGTGATCGCGACTTGAGGATTAATTCGGATAAAGAGCTCGTGAATCTTGAACTTAGGAAGCTTGCAAAGCTTGAGAGAGAGACCAGGAAAGCCCAGAATCTAGCTAAGATGGCTGACACCAATCGTGTGATCTTAATTAGAGATGCTGAAGGTATTCTGAGGAATTCGGAGAACCAAGTCTGCAATGCGCTTACTCAGAGACTGGATGGTAAGGGTAATGTGATTCCTGAGCCTGAGAGGCAGATTGTCCAGCCTGATGGAGAAGCACAAGGTGGACAGGAGAATCCACGAGAACCAGATCCTCCTGTTAGGAGGATTAGGTCTGCGATTGTACCTCCTGCGTTTCCGCGTAATGAATTCGAGCTGAAGACCTCTTACTACACACTTGTGGGACAGCGTGTCTTCACCGGACTTCCACATGAGCATCCTATGGACCACATAGAGCACTTTGAGTCTATAGTGACTGGAATGAAGCACAATGGAGTGACTTATGACTACCTGCACTACAAGCTTTTTTCTCACTCTCTAGGAGGGGGAGCTGCTGACTGGCTAAATCAGATTCCACCTGGGACTCTGACTACTTGGAATGCGGTGAAGGAGAAGTTTCTGCGACACTTTTATGATGATGCTCGGTCCGATCAGCTTAGACAGGATCTCTTGACCTTCAAGCAAGGATCTACAGAGCCTTTCAAGACAGCCTGGGTGAGATTCAAGAGATACCAGAGAGATTGTCCTCATCATGGTTTCTCTGAGGTGCAGCTGTTGTGTATCTTCTTCAGAGGAGTTGATTTATGGTATCAAATGGCTTTAGATGCTGCAAGTACTGGAAACTTCTACACTAAATCTCCAGAAGAATCTAAGGAGCTTATTGAGAACTTGGTGACTAGTAATAGCGTCAAGAATGCTGATTTGGAGAGACAGAAACCTGGTGGAAAAGCTGATAATTCTCAAATAGCTGAGATGAACAAGAAGATTGATTCTGTCCATAGCATCTTACTTGGTAAGAAAGTGGATGTCCAGGAGACTGAGGTTGTTAATTACATAGCTGGAGCTGGTTATCAAGGTCAGAGGTATGGAAATCAGCAAGGACATGCTTCAGGTTTCACACCAAAGTCTGCATTTCAGAGACCTTTCTAGCAGAACAACTCATTTACTAGAGATTATGGTGCTTCATCATATCAGCATGTTCCTCCTAAGAATGAGCAGAATGATAAGATGATGGGACTCTTGGAACAGCTCTTGGAAGGACAACAGAAGAGTACAGTAGACTTCAATGGAAAGATAGACGCTTTGTACCTAGATCTCAATGGGAAAATAGAAGCTATAAGCACTCATGTGAAGAAGCTAGATGTTCAGGTTCAGCAGATTGCTGGAGCAGAGCAAAAGCAAAATGGATCAGGAAGAGCTGAACATAAAAAATTTGTCCATGTTGTGATCACAGGAGATGAGATTGACCTGCTGGAAGAAGAAGAGAGCATAATCTCGGATTTTCTAGATGAATATTGTCTGTCTGAGACATGCGTCGATCGACACACTCTTGATGTCGATCGATGCATCCCCGATATGTCTGATGAAACTGCTAAAAATCGCCTTGTGTCGATCGACACATCTTATGCATTGATCGACACAGATCACAGATGGGAATAGAAATCTGCAACAGTCCCAGAACGAGTCTACAAGCCTTCGGTGCTCTTTCCTAAGGCTCCTAAGTTGTCTAAACAGGAGCTAGACGTGGCTAATTACATGAAAGTGATGGAAAAGAAGCTGATTCAGATTTCAGAGAAGCTTCCAGACCCAGGAGCCTTTGTGCTAGACTGTTCCATCTCTAAGGGCAGATTCAAGCATTCTCTATGTGACTTAGGATCTGGTGTGAATCTCATGCCATACTCTGTGGCTGTGAGATTAGGAATGATGGAATTCCAGCCTACTAGGATCTCTCTTATCCTATCTGATCGTTCAAAGAGGTATCCGGAAGGAGTTCTTGAAGACATTCCTGTCAGAGTTGGAAACTACTTGATTCCAACGGACTTTGTAGTGCTGAAGTATAACATTGAGCCAGTTGATCCTTTGCTACTTGGTAGACCCTTCTTAGCTAATGTTGGAGTTGTGATTGATGTAAGACATGGACTGATTGATCTCCATCTGGGAGACAAGCCTTTGCGGTTCAAGATGGATAAGCTGCAGAAATCCACCATTGATGGATATAGCTTCAGTGTGGAAATGGAACCAGAGATTCCTATTGGAGTAGAGAAGATGGCACTTCATTATGAACTTGCTCTAATATCTTCAGAGCCTGCAACTGCTCTTAAGCAGAAAGCTCCAGATCTCTCTCATCCACCAAAGCACATGTATGATCACTCTAAACTTAAACCTCCTAATCCATCAGCTTTGAATGCAGGCAAACGCAGTATCCCACCCTCGCTTCGCTCCCACCCTGGTTCTCTCCGCTCTTTCCTTGGGAGATCTCATGATCCGAAAGTTTATACGCCACCTTGGCTGAAGAGACATTCACAGAGACACTCCAAGTCTCTGTTGAATCCACCATAAGTCCGATCTCCTTTCCATAGTCAATTTATTGACTTTAAACAAGCGCTGAGTGGGAGACAACCCACTGTTAGGTTCGTTTTTCTTTTCATTTTTCGTTTTGATTTTATTACTTTGATTTTTCTGTTTTGGTGTGTTCAAAAGCGTGAGAACTGGCAGAATCGCTTTGCATCGATCGACACATTGTGCATCGGTCGACGCAGATGTGATTTACGGTTGCCGATTCAATTGCGGTTCAGACACCGGTTATCTACATAACCGCGCGCATATTCGCCTTGCATCGATCGACACCATTATGGCATCAATCGACCCATGCCGACGACAGGTAAGTGTTCTGACCCTTTTCAGTTTGTTTTCATTCCGATTTCTTTTCTCACCGAGCCTAAGCTTGACACCACTGGGGACAGTGTGTTTCAAGTTTGGGGGGAGGTATCTACTGACGCGCCGCTTTTTGTTTTCTTAGAGTCAGTCCAAATTTGTTTTTTTGAGTCAAATTGAGTAGGAAACAAAGCTTTTTTAGGAGATTACCACACTTGCAGGAAATTAAGTAACCATTGGATGATTTGCAGAGGATCTATGACTATTAGAAAACCCAACACAGACGAGCCTACTGAGGACACCCATATCACTTCAGGTATTCATAGAATCCATTACTTGACTTTACCTTTAACTTGACTTAATTTTCTTACTTATGGGCTTGGTATTCTTTGGATCGGATTCCTCTGTTGGTTCTGACACAGCTTGTAAACATGTCTGATTATCCCTTCTCCCCTGCCTTGAAAGTAAAAAAAAAAAAGAGATATACTGAGGATAAGCTAGTAGCTTCGAAGTGGTCACGGGAGTGGTAGAGACCCCTATTACCTCCTGTGCATCCATGGAAACATGTCCAAAGTACACCCCAATAAGGGAAGAGCATTGATAGAAAAAAATAAAATGATACCCAGTGGGGAAAAATCTGTTCATGTGTTCTTTGATTGATACCCCATAGGTGAGATCGCACTTAATAGCTTATAGAAGTCAGTATGGTGAATCTGGATGCTTTGAATGTGATTGTGGATTTTACTCAGGATAGTTGCTAAGTGTGGGGGAAGTATATGTTGGTCTTGATGTCTGCAGGTTCATTTTCATGTGGCTTACTAAGGCGAATCTGAGTGTGGTGCTCCTACGATGAAACGAGTTTCTGAAGTTTTCAAGCTTCTTCTCCTAATCTTGGTTTTTTGTTTGCTTGAGGGCAAGCAAAAGCTAAGTGTGGGGGAGTTGATATATCATGGTTTTTAGGACTTTCAACCATGGTATATGTCTTTATTATCAAGTCTTTTAGAGTCTTTTGGAGTCCTTTTGTGTGTGTATACAGGTCTAGGTACGTTTGGAGCGGATTTGGACATTATGACGCATTCTTGAGCTATTTGGAGCACTTACCCGAGAGGAAGAGTTTACTGTCGATTTCAGATACTTGTGTCGATCGACACAATATGTGCATCGATCGACACACATGCGAATCAGGCAATTCTCGCGAGTTTAATGAAGATTGTTGGAAATTGCACAAAAGCACAGAAGTTTCTCATAATTACAAAGAAGCCCCAGCCGTGACCAGATCATTATATTAGGGTTTTAGCCACTTGTTTAGGCTACGCTGTACTTACGCATTATTTTACTTTGAGAGAGTTGGGGCTGATCTTGTACTCGAGAGAGAAGAGATTTCGTACCCCAATTTCTTATTTTATTCTATGCTATTTGGTTTTCTATTCAATATGATTTATGTTTCATTGATCATGTCTGAGTAGTTTACCAGTTAGGTTTAGGGATTCTCACAGGGGATTTCATGGAATTATAGGTTGATCAATCTGTAGGGATTCATATCTTTCTAGTTCTTCATCTTGGGCTGTTCTTAATGCTTAATCTGAATTAGCTACCCAGATTTATGATGTTAGGTTAATTTCTGCAACGACAGTTGATTAATTAACTAGAAAGAACTTAGATGAGCAATTTAACTATTTGCAAAGAAATTTGGCTTAGAAAAATTGTGAACGAAAGAACTTGAGATTAATGCTTGTTTAGAACTCTAGGATTGGCAACGACAGTTGGCTTGCTAGGTTGTTAGACATAGATAATATTCGCAACGAAAGATGGTCTGTTATAATTCTGTGATTCTATTTCTAGAACAGTTCCTAATTAGATCCCGATTGATTGATTAGCCTATGTTCCTGATTTCCTGAGAACTCCGTTGACCTGACGCTTTGCCCTCTGATTTACTTTCTGCTTTGATTTACTGCTTATTTTCTGATTGCTTCCTAGCTTAACCTGAATTTCTACAATCTATCGTAAGAGTCTTGAGTCTCTGTGGATTCGACCCCTATATACTACTAGTCACGTATGTGCACTTGCAGTATAACTCTAGGGATTAAACTGTGAGCATATCAAGTTTTTGAACCGAACCGAAATCGAACCAAAAATTATAAAATACCCGATGGATCCTAAATCTCTATAACCGAAATATCTGAAACCGAACTGAATACCCAAATGTCCTGGCCTAGTTTGACCGTCAATATGATCACTGCCGTCAAACATTGTAGTTATGCAATCTATCAACGATCTGAATCAATATGTAATGTAAATTTCTATCTATATTTTTCTGAGAAAACAAGAAAATAGTCTATGAATCGACATATGTAATGTTATGTGTATACTAGGGGTTATCCCACGCTATGCGCGGATTTTTATTCAAATTTGTAATTAAATTGATCTTAATTGTATATTATGTAGATTTTTAATTTTATAGTATATAATTTGTTGTTGTGTTTAATTTCCAATTGTTTTTTTATAATCTTTACTATTTGGTAAATATATTTTGTTTTTATTTTAATTTTTTTTATGTGAATAGAATTGAAATATATCTTGAAAGAGTGGGTGATGTCCACCCAAGTATGTTTCTTTAACATTCTGAAGTGTATCGTATGTGTCCCTAAGAAAAGAGAATTATAATTTGATTAACAAATGACGAAGGCATCTCCAACGTAATTTATATGATATCCATGACTCCTTTTTGTCAACAGTGAAAGTTCCGGATATCCATAACTCTTGCTTTTCAAAATTTTTTGTCCGTCGATTTTTCGTGGTATGAAGAAATAATGTTTTTAGAATTCCAGTTTTAGAAGCTTTTGAAAACATCCATCGATTTGTTAAAGTAGATTTTTGTTGCCGTTGCTGAAGTAAATAGTAATTTTCATGCATTGTATATGTTTAAAATGTCATAGATTATAATATAATTTATATTTTATATATGTACATTTATATATTTGGGATTAATGCTTGTGACCAAAATGATTGAGTGGTTCCGATCTTTGATGGTCAATAGTTTGTGAAAGTTAGATGTTTGTTCATCCTATATAGAGAATCTTACAATGTGCACTTGCAAGAAGTTGATATGTTTTTGTGTTATGTTTGATGCATAATATTCAATTCTATTTTTTTATACATGTTTAGTTGTAACCCTGTTATAATCTATGTTTTTGACAATGAGTTTTGCAGATTTATTTCTTGTATGATGCATATTTTGCTAATAACATATTGTTAAAAAAAGTTTGTTAGACATTTTGGGAGTACTTATTTAATATTTATCAATATTAAACATTAAAATGTTATTGGACAGTTCTGTTTTGGTATCATGTATGCGTAATAGTTGCACTACAAAAAATGTGGGTATTAATAGCATCGGAAGATAGCGTTTATTACAGTTCTGCTATTGTATCCGGACATGGATTTTTTTCATTGTGTTTGTTATTAGAAAACGCTATATTTGTTATCGCGCGAAAATAAAAATTTTAGCCGCATAAATTTGCTAAGTGCCGGCACCTTACCATTGCAGATCCAAAATTCAACGCTATCTTACATATAAAATATCAAACTTTTAGTCAAAAGAAAAAAAAGATAGACTTTTTGTACAATTTTCTCTAAGGTAAAACAAATCTTTTTCACTCTCTGGCATATATTTCGTACAATATTTTGAGAGATCTAAAACAACGAGAAACCATCTGATTGTTTAAATAAAATTTGGCAGATATCAGAGAGTATGTCTAGATTATCTTCCTCTTACAAATACCACAAAGCCCTACTTAAGACATTCCCCTTCTAGATCCAGAAAAGGGAAGAACATCGGCAACCGCAAACGCCACAATTTCAAACGGAGCAAGAAGGTTCAACGGACAAGCACCGCTACCAACAGCTGGAATCTAGACAGATTAGGCCCCGTTCTTTTCCTCAGCTGACAACTGCGTCTAGAGTTTCTGGATGTTGCATCCAGATGTAGTTCTTTTGTGCATTTAGAAATTGCGTTTGAAAATTGCGTTTGGATGCAGTTATGTTTCTTTGTGTGTTTGTGTATTGTAGTTGGATGCATTATTTTTGCGGTTTTGACGAGAAAACGAGATTTTGAGGTTTTAGCGGGAAAATGCGATTTTACGTTTTTGGAAGGAAAAAAGATTTTGCAGTTTTGGCCAGAAAACGCGATTTTACGGTTTAAGCGGAAAACGCGATTTTACGGTTTTGGCGGAAAATGCGATTTTGCGATTTTGGCGAGAAAATCACAATTTTGCGGTTTTAGCGGAAAATGCGTTTTTGTGGAAAACACAATTTATTTGTTTTGACGGAAAATCGCTATTTTACGGTTTTGGCGGGAAAACGCGATTTTGCGGTTTTATCGGGAAAACGCGGTTTTACGGTTTTGGCGGGAAATGCAATTTTGCGGCTTTGGCGGAAAACGCGATTCTGCGGTTTTGGAGGAAACCGCGATTTTGCGGTTTTGGCAGGAAAACATGATTTTGCGGTTTTGGCGGGAAAACGCGATTTTGCGGTTTTGGCGGGAAAACGCGATTTTGCGGCTTTGGCGGGAAAACGCGATTTTGCAGTTTTTGCAGGAAAACACGATTTTGCAGTTTTGGCGGAAAACACGATTTTTCGGTTTTGGCGAGAAAACGCGATTTCGCGGTTTTGGCGGGAAAACACAATTTCGCGATTTTGCGGTTCTGGCGGGAAAACGCGATTTTGCGGTTTTGGCGAAAAAACACGATTTTGCCGTTTTGACGTGAAAACGCGATTTTGCGATTTTGGCGGAAAATCACAATTTTGCGGTTTTAGCGGAAAATGCGTTTTTGTGGTTTTTGTGGAAAAACACAATTTATTTGTTTTGGTGGGAAATCGTTATTTTACGGTTTTAGCGAAAAATGCTATTTAAAAAAAAAAAATCAGAGTATTTTAAATTTTTGGTAATCGAGACGCACTTTGGTGCGTCTCAACTCAACTTTCAAATGCATCCAGAATTTCCAACTATTTTGGATGCAATATCTGGTTTTTGCATCTTGATGCACTTCTTAAGTACCATTAGAAGAACAACATCTGGTTTTTGCAGCGAGATGCAGTTTCTCAATGCACAAAAGAACAGCACCTTACTCAAAGGAGACCGACTCAGATCCGCTTCAGCAGGTACTCGATTTTTTCTATCTTAATTTTCTCTTTTATCTTCGCGAGGCCTATAAATTCGTATACGCTTATGTACGAGTAATTTACTTTTAATCTGATTGTGGATTTGAATTGGGATTCTGTACAACCAAACGATGGATCCAATGGATATAGTTGGCAAATCTAAGGAAGATGTTTTGTTCGATAGATTCGAGTATCTTTGTGTGATTTATAGGTAGAATGTTCACGTGATGAATGTGGATCTGTTCTCGTTGCTTCGACGATCTATGATTACTGAGTCTATTTTGTAATGGTCAAACGCTTGATCGATTTTAGCTTTCACTAATGTTATTAAGTTCATTTTCCACAATTCTATGGGATTGGAGGTTTTGAAGTCTGAGATTGGATCTTTTTTAGCCAGAGAGTGTCATACTTAGGTGTTGTTTGCTTATGCTGGAGAGCACTTCGCTAGAAAGAGCCACAAAAATTAAACTCTTGTGGCAATGTCTTCGTTTCACCAATTAGGGCTCTTGTTGCAATCGTACTGGTTTTATTGCTAACAATGTTGTTTGACATGTATACTCAGCTGTGCTTGATGATATACTCAGGATCTTAAGGTTTTATTATATGTGTTTAGTTTTATAAGGACTGGAGCTTGATATCGATATATATGATCTTTAGACTGTGAAACTTGCTGGTAACTGTTGTTAGCAATTTTACTTTTTTCATCGGTGTTAGGATTCTTGGTTTCGATTCATCAAGAGTTGAGACCTCTCTCTAACTTAGCAGCGTTTTTTCTGCAGTAGTGAGAGCTCAGATAGTGAGCACGAGAGGTCACGAAAGCACAAGAAGCGTGAAAAGCCAAAGAAGGTCACTACTTGTATGCTCAAATTCATAATCATTATAATGTCTCTGTTAAGATTTTTCAGCTTAAATTTGTCTTCTTTGTTGACATTCTAAGGATAAGAAGCGAAGCAAGATTCATCGCCACAAACGGCATAAGAACAGAGATAGAAAGGTGAGGTATTTTGTCTCATTACGATATGTGCTTAGATATCATCAGGATGACAAGTTACTTATAATACTTCTTTTGCCTTTCTCTGTGGCCTCTTCGAATTTGGAGTTGGGGTTGGTGACATGATAAACTGTGGACATTGTTGATTTTCCTTTTTGGTTTTGGCGTAGATTTATTTTTTGGTTGTTGATTATAAACGTTCCACATCAAGATTTATTTGTGTTGTTCACATGCTTCTTCTGTGTTTTGGTTATAGATTATGCTGAAGGTTGACAAGTCCAAAGAGGACAAAGCTGCAGAGAGCAAGAGAAATGAATTGCTAAATAATTCTCCACTAGTTTTTGTAAATTTGAATTGCTTATGTAAATTATATTTATGATAATGTTATGTTGTTAATAATTTTCTCTTTTAGAATTAATATTGCACAAAAGATTGTGAACTATACTACAAATTTGATTAAAAAGGATATAATATAAAATACCAAATTAAACAAACAATTTTCTTTATAAAAATAAAAATTATAAACAAATGAATTATTCAGTTTTTGTTTAGGGTATATATGTGGTTTAGAGTTTGAAATGCTATTAATTTATTTATAACTTTATATTAAGTAAAGACTCACAAACATTTGATTTAGTGTTTAGGGTATGTGAGGGTTAGGGTTAGGGTATTAGAGGGTTTGTAATTTTCTAATTAAGTATAAAATATAAAAATATTATAAACATTTGATTTAGGGTTTAGGGTATTGGAGGGTTAGAGTTATGATATTGGAAGGTAAAAGTTTAGGATTCACACTTGTAATAGATTGTTAGTTTTAGTTTAGGGTATATATAGTGTTTAGGGTATCATCTCATAATATTATAATTCTTGGAGATTTTAAAAAACATAATCTATACAAAAAATTGCAACTAATATTAAATATAAAATCACACAAAAAATTGATTTAGAATTTAGAGTATTGGAAGGTTAGTGTTAGGGTTTAGGATTTAGGGTTTACGATATAATTCTTAATCATAATCACCAACCCTAAACCTTAAACTTTTATTCTTAATCATAAACACTAAATTTTTAATCTCTAAGACCTTAAATCTACACCCTAAACACAAACCCTAAATCCTAAACTTTTAATTCTTAATCATTAACATTAACTCTTTACTAAACACAAATCCTAAACTCTAAATTTTTAATCCTTAATCATAAACACTATATTCCAATACATCAAATAATATAACAAAAACTTAACACTTTGTAAAAACATTCAAATATAATAATTTTCTAAATCTTAAATTCTAAAAGTTAAACATAATATATAATCAAAATATAATTATTTTACAAATGAGATTGATTATAAATAAGATATAGTTTTATCTTTTATTGATACCACATATTGCAAAAAATAACACACTAATTGAAAAGAAATAATTGACAAAAAAAAATAAAAGACTGTGTTAACAAAAACAAACTGGTTTTCATTGATTAAACACAGAGATAAGAATCACATATTTTCCTTCTTTCTTTTTTTTCCTTCCTGTTTGTACAGTAGATTATTAAATAAACTTCCTTAAGTTCCTTAAGATTCTGGTGAAAATTTTCAATTCCTCATGAAGAATTTCAAACCGTTTTTGATTTCTTCTCTTTCTTCTATGAGATCCCCACATCATGGCCATTTGGTGGTGATTGTAACTCTGATGTTACAGTGGATTGTGATTCAAATAGAAGTGTTGGAATTTCAGAATCAAATGTGGATCTCTACGCTTTACCGGACGCCAATCGTTTATGGTATTTCCCTAGATTCATCCTATCTCCTATATTGTTACTCCAATGTACACACGTCGATTCTATGGAATTGTGATGTCCTTCGTCAAAGAAGGATTATTTCCGGTATGTTCACTCATTGCCGGTGGAATTTTCGGTTACCAACCGGTGAATGTCCTTTTACCTACTGGTCTAAAGGTTTCATTTGGATTTTTGATCCCGGAATTAGTAGAGTAACTAGTTTAATCGAAAAATCAGTATTCTCAAATATCGGATCGAGACATGTTTTTCAAAGGAACAAGAAGAATTTCTACCAGAAGCATCAAGTATATTGGTTTCAGCGAAACGACAAGATTCAGAATCATGTTCAACAACAGTCAGAATACATCTACTAGTTAAAGTAATGCCATAGGCATTTTGGAGTTTAAGCAGCAAGCTGATAGCCAACAAAAAGTATATGAAGGGGGGGACATAACATAAATTTTCTGTTAGCCTATAAGACTTCCGTGAGGAAAGCATGGTTACTCTCCACTCCTTCATCGAAATTGTTTCAATTTCCTATATTTGGATTAACGGTTGTATTAAGATTGTTTTTGTATCTTGTAAACTTTTTATAATATCAATATATTTGATTTTGTCGGAAAAAAAAAGAATCACAGATTTTTCATTATCTGCTGTTAGATTATATGAAAATCAACGGACATAATTCATGGTCTTCATTTCTCTTTACACTTCACGAAAGCCCTTTCTCATCACTGTTTGCTCCTTTACCCGCCTATCTCCTCCATGGTTCGGATTGCTATCTCCTTCTTCGATTTGAATGCTCAGCTCCAGACCATCTCCGTTCAACCTCTCACCGCAGTAAGATGGTCATACTTTTCAGTGTCGCTGGTGTTTCTGGGATCATTAGGGTTCATCAATTTTGTTCTCTCGCGTCAATATACAACAAAAAGTCTCAGCCTTTGGGCTTCGTTAGTGTTGAATTGCTTGGTGAAAAGATGATGAGTAGTATGATAATAAATAGTAATCTTACTGTTCAGAACTTGCTTTCATCTGAGTTCTGGTGACAGTGAAAGTAAGTTTTGTTGGCTTACTATTCCAATGGTGGCTAACTATTGAAATGGTGGCTTGCAACTATTGAAATGGTGGCTTGGCACAACTATTGAAATGGTGGCTAAGTGGTTGAAGGGGTTCACCTAACTCACCCCAAGGATTCCTATAAATAGAGAGTGATTCTCATTGTTGTAAATCATCCCAAAACAAAAAAGAACAAGAGGAGAGAAAGAGAGAAGAAGAAAAAAGAGAGAGATTTTTTCTTTGTAAGAAAATTTAGCATAATTTTCTTGAGTGTGTTCGGGTTTTGGGTTTGAGTTGAGAGAGTTGTAATTTCCCGGTGATCAATATAAAGATCTATAGCAGGTCCGGAGACGTAGGCACGATTGGCCGAACTCCGTTAACAAATTTGTGTGCATTTTCTTCGGTCCCATATTTCTGGTTTTTCGAGGAAATTCGAGTTTATTTCCTAACAACTGGTAACAGAGCACGGGGTTGCGGTAATCCCGGTCAAGTTTTTTGCGGGGTTACTATTCACGTGAATAGTGTATTCGTGAATAGTAAAATTTTGTCGGTGACATCGGTTTGTCGACGAAGGGTTTTAATACACGGTGGTTCGCAAAAGATAATCAAAAACGATGGGAGGCGAAGATGGTTCGGCGCACGGTATCGGGAAATTTGACGGTACAGATTATGCATTCTGGAGAATGCAAATTGAAGATTATTTATACGGAAGAAAGCTTCATCAACCACTGAGCAAGAAGCCTGAGAAGATGGATCAGGCTGAGTGGGAGCTCCTTGATAGACAAGTTCTTGGTGTTATCAGGTTAACACTGTCGAAGAATGTTGCTCACAACGTTGCGAAGGAGAAGACCACGGAAGGGCTCATGAAAGTTCTCTCAAATATGTATGAGAAACCTTCAGCAAATAACAAGGTATTTCTCATGAAGAAACTTTTTCATTTAAAGATGGAAGAAGGTGGTCATGTTGCAGCACACGTGAATGAATTCAACACGATTGTCAACCAATTATCGTCCGTTGAAATCGAGTTTGAAGATGAAGTGCGAGCATTGATTCTGTTGGCATCTCTGCCAAATAGTTGGGAGCCAATGAGGGCAGCGGTTAGTAATTCTGTGGGAATTCATAAACTTAAGTTTAATGATGTTGGAGATCGTATCCTTTCTGAAGAAGTTCGTAGGATAGACTCTGGTGAAGCTTCAACGAGCTCTGCTTTCAACGTGGAAAACAGAGGCAGGAGCCAAGACAGAAACAACCGGAACAAAGGCAGAGCGAAGTCAAGAAATGGAAGAAGTCAGTCCAAATTCAAGCAGCCTGCTGAATGTTGGAACTGTGGAAAGACGGGCCACATAAGAAAGAATTGCTGGGCAATTTCAAAGAAGGAAGGCAACAAGGGAGCCGGAGCCAATGCAGTCACACATGAAATTGGTGATGCATTGGTAGTATCTGCTGATTCTCCAAGAAAAGATGAAGCTCATGATGCGGCTGTAAACACCAATGAAGCGTCGATCTCCTATGTTGATAGCCCGATCGAGTCTTGGGTTCTAGACTCTGGAGCATCATTTCACACGACACCACACCACAACATAAAGGAGAACTATGTTGCTGTAAATTATGGGAAGGTATATCTAGTTGATGGTCTACCTTTGGAAATAGTTGGTATTGGATATATCAACTTGAAGATGTCAGATGGTCGTGTATGGAAGATCGCAAAGGTTAGGCATGTGCCAAAGTTGATGAGAAATCTTATCTCAGTAGGTCAACTTGATGATGCGGGACACGATGTCAAATTTGGTGGTGGAGCATGGAGTGTGAAGAAAGGTTCCATGGTGGTTGCTAGAGGTCATAAAAGAGACACTCTTTATATGACGATGAGTCATGAAGATACTGTTGCGGTTGTCGAGAATGCCAAACAGACTAAGTTGTGGCATTGTAGGTTGGGGCACATGAGTGAGAAAGGATTGAAACTTTTGGCGGCAAATGGCGTGCTTCCAGATCTGAAGACGGTGGATCATCAGATGTGTGAAAGTTGTATCCTTGGAAAGCAGAAACGGGTTAGTTTCTCAAAAGATGGAAGAGAGCCCAAACCTGAGAAGTTGGAGTTGGTGCACACTGATGTGTGGGGACCCGCTCCTGTTGCATAGTTAGGAGGTTCATATTATTATGTGACCTTTATTGATGACTCCACAAGGAAAGTGTGGGTTTACTTCATGAAGAACAAGCATGAGGTGTTTTCGGTTTTCAAAAGATGGAAAGCCATGGTTGAGATCGAGACGAATCTCAAGTTGAAGTGCCTAAGGTCTGATAATGGCAGAGAGTACATCAGCGAGGTGTTTAAAAGATATTGCGCTGATGGTGAGATCAAGATGGTGAAGACTATTCCTGGAACGCCTCAACAAAATGGAGTACCTGAAAGGATGAACAGAACCTTGAATGAGCGTGCAAGGAGCATGAGACTGCACTGCGGATTGCCTAAGACATTTTGGGCGGATGCAATCAATACTGCGGCCTTCTTAATAAACAGAGGACCATCTGTTCCGTTGGGATTCAAGATCCCTGAAGAAGTGTGGAGCGGAAAGAAAGTAAACCTTTCTTATCTTAAAGTATTTGGTTGCTTAGCTTATGTTCACATTGATGATGCTGCAAGAAGTAAACTTGATGCAAAATCGAAGAAGTGTTACTTCATTGGTTATGGTGACACAGAGTTCGATTATCGGTTTTGGGATGATAAAAATCGGAAGATCATCCGCAGCAGAAATGTTGTGTTCAACGAAGAAGCGTTGTACAAGGATAAGCTAAAAGAGAGCTCAAGAAAGATGGAGCCTAGAGCTGTTGATTTGGGAGAGATCCTGGCACCAGAGTTGCAGCAGGATACAACAACAGCAGGAGAGAAAAATTCTCAAGAAGAGAAAAGTGAGGCAGGTGAGAATGATGATTCTGAAGAGATCCCATGTAGGCCAGTCACAGAGTTACGATGGTCAAACAAAATCATCAAGAAACCGGTAAGATTTTCTCCATTATTCAAGTACATTATGCTCAAAGATAGAGGTGAGCATGAATGTTATGAAGAGGGAATGCAAGCAGATGAATCGATTCAGTGGGAGCTTGCAATGAACGATGAGATGGACTCGCTGATGTCCAATCACACGTGGGAGTTAGGTGATTTACCTAAGGAGAAAATGGAATTACAAAACCTGAAGGTGAAACTCTCGGAAGAGTTTGCGGTGAAAGACCTAGAAGAAGCAAGACAAATTCTTAGGATGAGAATTGGTAGAAGCAAGGAGGGTCTTACGTTATCACAAGAGGAGTATGTGAAGAAAGTCCTCAAGAGACTTAATATGGATGACGTGAAGCCAGTTAGTACTCCTTTGGCAAGTCATTTTCGGTTATCCAAAGATCATTCTCCGGTGACTGAAGACGAGATGGCATATATGGATAAAGTTCCATATGCTTCTGCTATTGGCAGCCTGATGTACGTGATGGTATGTACAAGGCCAGACATTGCACATGCACCGGGAGTCGTTAGCAGGTTTATGAGCAATCCTGGAAAGGAACATTGGGAAGCTGTTAAGTGGATTTTAAGGTATCTGAAGGGAAATCCAAGTTTATCGCTATGTTTCAAGAAGTCAGAGATTGGATTGCAGGGATATGTTGATTCTGAAAATGGAAGTGACATTGACAGTATGAAGAATACATCCGGGTATGTTTACACTTTTGGTGGTACTGCAATTTGTTGGGTTTCAAAGTTGCAGAAGATTGTAGCTCTATCAAGCTGTGAAGCGGAGTATGTTGCGGTGACATAGGCAACAAAGGAGATGATATGGTTACAATCATTTCTAGAAGAGCTAGGCCATGACTACGAGAAAAGTGTATTGTACTGTGATAGTAAGAGTGCCATTGACTTGGCAAAGAATCCAGTTTACCATGCTCGGACGAAGAACATACATCGTCGATATCATTTCATCAGATCGGCTTTAGAAGATGAAGTGTTGGTGCTTGAGAAGATCCCAGGAAGTAAGAACCCGGCAGACATGTTAACAAAGGTCGTGTCGTATGATAAGCTGAGGTTATGTGTAACCTCGGTTGGCTTGTAAGAGTAATAAGCGCGGAAGACCTGCTACATTGATCGAGGTGTGAAGACAGATTGAAATCAGTCTTCAAGTGGGAGATTGTTGGCTTACTATTCCAATGGTGGCTAACTATTGAAATGGTGGCTTGGCACAACTATTGAAATGGTGGCTAAGTGGTTGAAGTAGTTCACCTAACTCACCCCAAGGTTTCCTATAAATAGAGAGTGATTCTCATTGTTGTAAATCATCCTAAAACAAAGAAGAACAAGAAGAGAGAAAGAGAGAAGAAGAAAAAAGAGAGAGATTTTTTCTTTGTAAGAAAGTGTGTTCGTGTTTTGGGGAGTTGAGAGAGTTGTAATTTCCCGGTGATCAATATAAAGATCTATAGCAGATCCGGAGACGTAGCCACGATTGGCCGAACTCTTTTAACAAATTTGTGTGCATTTTCTTCGGTCCCATATTTCTGGTTTTTCGAGGAAATTCGAGTTTATTTCCTAACAATTTTAACATAGAAAGTGTGATTGAACTAGTTTCAACTTTGACTCGTTCGTTGATTCATTGTTTAGCTTAGATAGATAAATGGTATGCAAAGCTGTATTTGCAATACACCATCGCTATTGTTTTAATTTCTTCACCTGGTTTTAACGTCTATAATGTGGAGTCAGGTTGATAAATGTTGAGAGTAATGTATGTGTTACCTGATATAGTCGAAGAAATCAAAGCGTAGATTGAGACAGCCTGGACTAGTACCACGAGCATATGCCAAAGTCACGAAGAAGCTCAATTTCTGCAATTGAGAGATAGAGAAAGAAACAGTTCAATATCTTCCAATTTTTCGAGATAATTGCTCGCTGGTACCCAAAGATTTCATCAAACTTTAGTTCCTTTTTTGTTGTTGTTGTTTCAGTTTTAACCATATCACCAAGTAATAAATTGGAATTTTGGTCCTTTCCTTCAGGGCTTTAATATATGTTGAAACTTTAATAGCGCTCTAAGACATACTCTAATAGATGATGAATTTACAGCTCTCTTCGACACTGGCAGTGGCGGACCCAGAAATTTTTTTTACCGGTGTCATAATATAAAAATATAAATATATAATATTTAAACTAAAAATCATATAAATAAGATTATATATTCGATTTTTTGACTTTTATAAATTCTAAATTATTTTTCTATTAAATGTAAAATAAGTTTTAAAGCAACTAAAATAAAACAATTGATTATTGATGGAAAACTAGTAGTGTTTTAGTATTAATTATTAAAATAGTTATGTTATCATATTTACCTAGGGGTGGGCATATTTCCCGAACCCGAAACCCGAACCCGGATCCAACCCGAAAAAGCCGGTTCGGTACGGGTTCGGATCCTTTACAATAACCGATTGGAACATATGTTATAATACTTTGGGTTATGGATCGGTTCGGGTTAAATCCGAAATCCGATTGGATAACCCATATAAACCGAAACCCATATAAACCGAATTTATATACATATCCAGTATTAAGTAATCTATTGGTTTGTTTTTAAGAGGAAATAAATACTCTTCGAAGAATAAGGTAACAAGTGAATTCAATCCCAAATTGCTTAAGTAAAAAAAAATAATCTTCAAAAAATACTGTTTGTTATTTGCTTAACTAATTCATCTTATTTGTTTATCTTGAACTAAATCTGAGTATAAGACTGAATTGTTATTGTAGTTTGGTTTTGCAGAGATGATGGAGAAGTATAGATAAGAGATGTATGTTTAAAGGAGGAAGATTTCAAGGTCCAAAGATGGATTAGTAGTTCTTTAAGTTTTAAGTCTTTGCTTCATGTTTTTAGTTTGGTGTTCTGCTTGATGCAGTTTGCGATTTTAGCTTTGGAATTTGGTTGTTACTTTCTGATATTTGATTGAAGAACTTGGTTTTAAAATAAATTAGTTTTCATTATTGATGAATGCTTGTTCTTTCAAAAGCTCTCAAGTGTGGTTATTGATGTTGTAAACATTGATCTTGGGGCTGAAGTGTGGTTACTTATGGTGTAGTGTTGCTGTAGCCCGGCTGATTATAGTGTTTGCTTTGTGTGTTGGGCTTTAAGAAATTATTCATCTTGGAAACTTGTTCGAACTAGCACTCGCAAAGTAGGTTATATCTCGTTTAATTTTCTGTCCATTGTAAATTGTCAAATTACAGGTTGTATATTATACACTATAAAGTTCAAAATTTGGACGTTGAACATTTACGCATAATAAAAATAGTATGGTTATAATCCGAACCCGTTCAAAACCGATCGAATTATGGGTTACCAGTAATTAACCCGAACCGACCCGAAACCGGCTAGAACCGAACCGAACCCAACCCGTTTATGCTACATATCCTAATGAGGCTAATGAGCCTAAACTCGAAAACCCGAATAACCCGATCCGAACCCATTTGGATACCCGAACGCCCACCCCTATATTTACCTCTGTTAAATGCATTGGTAATTCGTGTTTTCAGTTAATTTGTTTTAGGTTGAGCATATTTCCACTCGACATATTAATTTAATATTAGATCAGGTTGTTGTGTACGTTGTTTAAAAAAAAACTCTTTTGCTTTAAGAAATAATAAAATAATAAGATGCATTTAATAAAAGAAACATGATACAATTTGAAAAGAAAGAGAAATGGAAGAGGAGTGGGTTCATAACAAAAATTTAACCAGTTTCAGTTATCCGAATTATTAGTAATTTAGAAAGGATTTTTAAGTTTAACCGACCGGGTTCAACTGAACCCGTATCAGAACAAGTGGGTCCGCCTCTGGACACTGGCATATCGTTTACATATTTGATGGATCTGATGTATACAACAGTCTTATAGAGTGTAAGCATCTAAACGCCATCGAGTCACCATCGCCTCTGTCCGATCTATTCGACTATTGCTATGACATGAGGTATGAGTTTTGTATCTATCCACACTTGATGTTTCTTTGTCTCTCCGCCACTCAAATCTAAACATGTTTCTTGTAAACACTTTGATTTAGCACTGATGCAAATGCCAGTTTGATACCGAGTTTAAGCCTCATATTGAAAGGAAACAGCCATTTTCAGGTCTGACGATAGTTATCTTGAAAAAAAATCTAATTGGAAAGTACAAATGCTGATGCAATGGTGATTTTATTATTTATTTGCTGTCATACAAAGGATGTTTTGGAACGTTTTTCTCACCCAGTAGATAGCGCTAGTTTTGCTTTTTGTCTAAGAGTTTTAAGCGTCTTAAGAAGCTCATTTAATATCAGTTTTGTATGTTCTCTGTTATTACCTACGTCCATATAATATCAATGTTCTTTGTATTTACGTACGTCCGTAAAATATCAGTGTTGTAATTATTCTTGTATTTTGATCTTGCTCCATTGCTATGGCTAATTGGTTCCTTTTTTGTTGTTTCAGTTCCCTGTTGGTAGGGTGCATCGACTGTTGAAGACTAGGTCCACTGCTCACGGGAGGGTTGGAGAAACTGCAGCTGTTTACACGGCAGCAATACTGGAGTACCTTACCGCAGATGTTTTAGAGTTGGCTGGTAACACGAGCAAGAACCTGAAGGTGAAACGTATCTCCCCAAAGCACTTGCAGCTTGTGATTAGTGGAGATGAAGAGCTTGATACCCTCATCAAAGGAGCTATAGTGTTTATGATAGTGTTTATGTTAGGGATGATTATGAAGGTTATTAGTGGTAGATTGATAGAGTCTAACTAATGTTTGATAGGTTGATAGTTTTTGTTTTTGTAAACATGGAAATGTTTTATTTTGAAATTATTATGAATTAATTGTTTTTATTATTACAAATATTCCAGAAATATACTACAATTAAAAGAAAAAGAAAGTCAATTTGTAATTTATTTGAATAACTTTTCAGGTAATTATAAAATAAATTAATGACACAAATAATTTGCTATCTTTGTAAAAGAAAAACTGCTATTATTAATGATTTTAATAACAATTATAACACGTTATTATAAATATTAACAATTGTGGAGGGATGAACGATATTGTTGTTTAATTAACTATAGCGTACGTCAAGTCCGCTATCAAAAGTGTCCAACCTACAATGACGGGGGCTGTCAGAACGTTTTAGGAAATGCTATGGTAGTTGAATCATAGCATTTATCAGGCGCTATTAATACCCACATTTCTTGTAGTGTTGATTGTAGTTTTATATTCAAAATTTGTTGATTAATATATTAGATGAGTTATTTTTGAACGGAAATATTGATATTTGTATTCTAATTTGAATGACACATCGATGTGTTGTGAGCTTGTATCTTTTTATGGTTGAATGTAGAATGATATTTGAAACTTCGTGTATTTGGTATTCTTCTAATTAATTATTTTCGTATTATACGTAAGAATAATGCATTTTGATTTGTATCATTTCACCATGTGTGTGAATATATGTGTGTGAATATATTTATATTATTCTGGTTAAATTGTGAAAATTAATGTATTTCAATCATTTCAAACACCCACCTCAAAAGTTAATTTATATACCATTATTTCGAAAAGTGAGGATATTTTTTTAGTACTTTTAAAAAGAAGTGCTATAATCTATACTTTTTTTTTAACTTTACTTTAATCTATACTTACAAATAATGTCAACTTACATGTCATTATAATTTTTATTTAACTTTCTTAATTTATTTTGTCATTTGTGGAAACAATTAATCCTCATGGCAAATTTTTATATAACTTTTAGCTAATTTTGTTAGTTTAGTTTCTTATTTTTTTTTTTTGTTATTCTGGAAGTTATACATGATTTTTTATGTAATAAGAAATTTTACATGATTTTATTAAAAATATGTTGACATTTGTAGAAACAAATAATTCTGAGCGCAGGTTATTTATATATATATTTTAGCTAATTTTATTAATTTAATTTGTCATTATTTATTCTTGTAATCCTGAAATTTTACATGATTTATAAAAACAAATATGTTGACATTTGTAGAACCGTTTGAAAATATGTTGAAAATTCATTCACTGATTTATAAATATATTGACTTTTGTTAAAACCCAATTTTGTGTTTATGGACCAGTAAAAATATCAGTGAAAGAAAGATCATTAGCTTGGCAACCAAGAAAGGCCTCTCGATAAAGCTTCATTATTGGAATCCCTAATGTGTACCAGCAATCTTAAGTCTCATTCACCTGGAGATACAAAAAAAATATATTTCAATCCGAAACACAATGAGATTCATAACAAGCAAATCAACTAATCTCCAGTCTAATAATATATACGGTTAAAGAACCTTGCGTTGAAGTTATCTCTCGAAAGCAATGCAGCACCAAAGTTAGGTCTGCACTCACGGGGAAGGGCTTCAATGCTTCATTCGGTGCTACTGAAAACGCTAGCCTTGTTTGACCCATTAAGTGATCTGTATACTCTACCTGTGAATGCAAAGTAAAATTATACATTCTAAACACTATGCAGCCTAGCTCTTCCGCATTGGTCAATAGACTTTTCACAATGGGAACTGTTCTAGACAAAGTTGCATGAAACTAAGGAAGAAAGAAGCCACCTTATAGACAGAAGCCCAATAGTAATCATCGCGACATCTGAATTTGTCTCTCTCAAAAGGGTCGAAGCAGCCTCCTTCTTCTTCTCCTTCTCCTCGTTGCTGTGAGCTGCTTTCAATTTTAAAGATTAAAATTTGAACAAAAGTTGAACTACTCTTTTTTCCAAGTAATTATATTCGATATGTATAGCTTTTGCCCGCATATAGCAGTTGGTAAACACCATGAAGCGACTCCATTTTCGAAGATCAAGTTTTGATGGTAACGTTTCGACCCGAGATCTAAGTTGGCTTCGATTATCTCTCAAACTTACAAATGGTCTGTCACATGAACCTTCCTGATTAGCCATACGTTAATGGTTAGAAATAAATGCATGAAAACAAACAACCCATTAGTTCATTTCACACAAGCTAGTGTTTTGCATATTAAGGGAATTGAATCTAACGGCATGTTGGATATGGGTTTAACACCCATCCATAAGCCCATTGGAAATCTAATTAAATCAACTATGTCATCTCGGCCCAAGAAGACAAGCTCGCTAGGGAGTCAACGGCCCAAGGAGGAGTCAGCATCCAAGCGCTATAAATAGGACCCTTCACTCTTCATTTTAGAGGGGATTGTAACTTACGAGAGGCCGAGCAACTTCTATAAAGCTCCGACCTCGAGTACTGTTTAGTGAGCACGTCATTTGACGGACTCACACCTCGTACCATCCTGTTCATTGCTCGGCTCCGGCCTTAAGATCAATAAAGAATCATTTCGTCCTCACTTTATACTTATATTTCACCCCGTAGTTCAGACATTTCAGATCGCAGCTCGCAATATTGACTAGGTCGTATTTCTGTAACAACAATTGGCGCCGTCTGTGGGGACGAAATAAAACTTCTTTACGATCTAAGACGAAGCCGAGATGACAGGACCTTCACTAGCAAATGATAGGTCAAGAATTAATCCCTATACTAAACTGCAAGTGTACAGCAATGTCAAAGTAGTATATAGGGTTATCGAATCCACAGGGACACTTGGTCTCAAGAGAATCAAACTGTAGGGAATGAATACTAGAAATAAGCAATGTGATTGTATTGAAAACAGTGCAAGAAAGTAAATCAGTAGCAGAGATTATTGGTTGTGAAAGCAAGTAATTAAAAGCGTCAAACCTAGGGTATTCTCAGGAAATCAGACTAGCAGACAGTTCATTCAGCAAGGATCTAATTAAGCACAGTTCTAGAACTCAAAACACAGATATAGAATTAACCAAATTCCTTTGCGATAATTCTCTAAGTCTAAGTGCAGCAAACCAAACTTCCGTTTGCGAGAACTAACAGATTAAACTAGCAATAAGTCCAAGTTTGATATGTTCACAATTATCCTAAACCAAACTTTCGTTTGTGCAAAGTTTAATTGCCCAATTTAATTAGTTCAGATTCCTAAACCCCACTTCCGTGACGTATTTAGCAACCTAAGATCTAGATTCTAATTGATCAGGTTAGAACTAGCTTTAAGCACAATTAAATTGAAGAACAGATATAGTTTGAATCCTTAACTGAAATTGAACAAGTCTAGCAAGTCATGAAATCCTATGTGAGAAACCCTAAGTCTAACTAGGAATCTACTCAGACATAGATAATGAAAACATGATCATATGATAAGTAAATTGCATAAAAGAATAAGAGTAAAAGGGGTTCGAAATCTTCTCCAAATACAGATGATGAATTAGGTTCAGATCAGCCCCCAAAAGCTCTAAAAATCCTCTGCTCTTAATTATAAAAGTATATCTAATAAAAACTCTAAAAACTCTATTATATAGGCATAATCTCGGATGGGGCTTCTGTGTAAATACTGGAACTATCTTGGGCTTCTTTGTAAATCTTCAATACTTGTCAAACCGACGTGTACGGCCCATCTCGCGACTGCATCGATCGATGCTTTGAGTGCAACGATCGATGCATGATCAATTATACGAACAGTGAGTTAAGCTCTCGGCCAAAACGTCCCAAAAATCCCAAAATGCTCCAAATATCTCCAATTAGCTCCAATCCTGATTTAACCTGTAAAAGACTCTAAACAAAGACAAAAGACACTAAAACACATCTATATCATGGTCTAAAATGGGTAAAAACCATGATATATCAACTCTCCCACACTTAGCCTTTGCTTGCCCTCAAGCAAAACATAGAACTAAAACATGGTGAAGAGGTTTGAAAACTCTTCAGAAACTCATTTCATCTTAGAAGCTACAATACTCAGATTCCCCTTAGTAAACCACTGAAAGAATCAATCACAGGATATCAAGACCAACATGTACTTCCCCCACACTTAGCAACTGTCCTAGGTAAACTCCACAATCACATTCAAGCATTCAAATTCTCCCTACTGACTTCTGCAAGTATTTAAGTGCGGTCTCACCTAAGGAGTATCGATCTAAAGGCACATGGATTCTTACCTTGCCAGCTCTAGACCACCATACTATCTTTCTCTAGTCCCTTTCTTCTCTTTCCCTTCTTTAACAACTGATTTTTCCCCACTGGGTATCATTTTATTTTTTTTATCAGTGTTCTTCCCGTTATGGGGTGTACTTTGGACACATTCCATGGATCACATGAGAGATAATAGTGTTTGCTACTATTCCCATGACCACTTCGGAGTTACTAACTCATCCTCAGTTTATTATCTTTTTTTTTTTTTTTACTTTATAGAAGGGGAGAAGGGGACTAAATAGGACAGGTTTACAGGCTGTGTCAGAACTAACAGGGAATCCGACATAAAGTATACCAAGCCCTTAGGTGAGAAAATCTAAGTCAGTATTATGGGTGAAGTCAGTAAAGGATCCTCTGGTACCTGAAGTGATATGGGTGTTCCCAGTAGGTTGATCCGTGTCTGGGTTTTCTAATAGTCAGAGATAGATCCTGCAACTTCATCCCAATGGTTACTTAAGTTCCTGCAAGTTTTGTAAATCTCCTCAGAAAATCATAGTTTCTTACTTAAACAGTTTTGACTCAATAAAACAAAAACAATTTTGAAATACGGACTGACTCTTAAGAAAACAGAAAGATAAACGTCAGTAGCACCTCCCCCACACTTAAGACACACTGTCCCCAGTAGTGTCCAGCGAAGGATCGGTAAAAAGAAAATAAAAATTGAAAAGGTGAAATTATGTCTGTCGGGTTACCTCTGTCGCACGAGCAACGACCGGTGCATTAGATGCATCGACCGTTACTTGGCGACTTTCGTGTATGGTCGATCGTTGCTCAGGACCGCAACGATCGCTGCAATGCGATTCCTTTCGTATTGTGACGATCGATGCAGAAATGCATCGATCGCTGCACTGCGATTTAATTCGAGACCTGCAAACATGACTGCACCAGAAACAAAAACAAACGTAAAATCCTAACAAAAACACCAAAAATTAAAAAGAAAAACACCAGTACCTAATGGTGGGTTGCCTCCCACCCAGCGCTTGTTTAAGGTCAATAGCTTGACCGGACGCGCAAGATCTTTCAAGTGCCAGAAGATCCTGACAGAGACTTTTTCTGTCTCTGTTCAAGTCTCCTCATCCATGGCGGAGAATAGGCTGCTGCAGAATGCTTCAGTCCAAGAAAAGATGGAGTAAAATGCGCTCCAGGATCTATTATCACAGTCTCATTCAGCTGCTCATCATCTGCTTCCAAGATCTTGAAAGTCTGTCCATCTATCAGTGGCTTCCGCAGCTTCTCCATCTCATATCGCAGTGTCTCATCTCCCAGGTGGAGGTCTATTAGACTCTGTCTAACATCAATCACAGCTCCTGCTGTGGCCAAAAATGGTCTCCCAAGCAATAAAGCTTCATCCGGATCGCAGGCATATTTCAGCACAAGGAAGTCCGTTGGAACTAAGTAGTTTCCAACTCTTACCGGAATATCCATAAGGAGTACTTCAGGAACTCGCATGGACTGATCAGCTAGGATAAGACGTGTCCTAGTAGGAGCAAAATCCAACATACCCAGCTTCTCTGCCACAGAGTAAGGCATTATGCTCCCAGCAGCTCCTAAATCACACAGAGAACGCCTAAAACTATCTTCAAAGATAGAACAATCAAGTACAAAGACTCCAGGATCAGGCAGTTTCTTTGGGACCTTAGTTAACAGAACATCACTAATATGCTGAGGAACTACTATCACCCATTCTCTCAGCTCTTCATCTAATGGCAACATCTTGTTCAAATATTTCTGAACACATGGATGATAAGGTGGATCATCAGATGATGGAATTTCTTCCAAGTCTTCACCACTCTTTTCTAGCCTTTTCAGCTCTTCAATCTCTTGTTTAATCACTTCAGACACCTTGGGACAGTGCCAAATAGCTCGTGCATAAACATCCTCTGGAGTGATTTCAGACGTATCAGGGAATAGGCGGGCTAGTTCTGCATCAATCTCATTTTCATCCCACGGATTCTCTGCTTGTTCACGACCTGCATCGATCGATGCCAGATGTGTATCGATCGTTGCATCGCGATCATCATAACTTCCACCCGAGAGTTTTTCACAGAAATCCGAAAATTCTTCCTCAGTCACCAACTCAGCTGTACTTAGCTCAAATTTCTCCCCTAGATAAGATCCATCATTAATCAGTACAGACCAGGCCTTAATATGAGTGTCTGCAACTCCTTTCCCTTTCAGTGAGCTGGACATCTGATTCACCTGAGTGTCCAACTGCTTCATGTGAGTGCTCAATGTCTCAAACTTCCCATTGAGGTCCTGATAGACAGCGTCCAGCTTCTTGTTGTTGTCTACAGAAAGCTTGGTTTGACTTTCCATCAGTTGCTCCATCATAGCCTCCATTTTGCTCTCATGGGCTGTAGGTGCAGGAGGAGTCTGATAGGATGTAGATCCATAGGTTCTCTGAGTACCTTGTCCATAGGTCTTCTGAAAACCACCATTCTGTCCTCCATTTGAGAATCTGTTCCCCTGTTGATTGTTAAATCTATTACCTTGGAAACCGGAACCTCCTATGAAATTCACATCTTCTTCCTGAGTGTCCTCCTCAGTCTGAATCACCTCTACATCTTGGGCAAAGTGGACAGCTTTTTTACTTGTCAGGAGATTGTAAACTGTGTCCAATCTGGATCTTATGTTAGCTATATCAGAATTTTCTACGGTTCCACCAGATTTCTTCCTCCTTTCATCCATTGTTTTGCAACTATTGCTGCCAATCAGGTTCTCTATCAACCGTTTAGCTTGTGTAGGAGTTCTGGTGCTGAAATTAGCATCACTGGAATTATCCAAAGCAGTCTGATAAGGGAGATCTATTCCTCTGAAGAAAATACCAATCAGCTGTACTTCTGTGAATCCATGATGTGGACAATCACGCTGATACTGCTTAAATCTCATCCATGCGGTTGTCAAAGGCTCCACAGCTCCTTGGGAAAAAGTAAGTATGTCCTGTCTGGACTGATCTGAGCGCGCAGCATCGTAGAAGTGGCGCAGGAACTCACTCTTTAAGGCTGCCCAAGTAGTATACTGACCAGGTGCCAGTTGTCTCAGCCATGCACTAGCGTCTCCAGCAAGACTGTGCGGAAATAGCTTAAGGAACAGATAGTCCGGGCATACTCCTTCATACTTCATGCCAGTGACTATGTCCTCAAACTTGTCAATGTGATCCATAGGCTGCTCTGATTGAAGACCATGAAAAGCAATCTGCCTCATCAGTTGGTAGTAGATAGTTTTTACCTCAAAATCATTCCTTTCAAAAGCAGGAAGCACTAGAGCTGCTCGGTTTGCATGAAACTCATCAGGTCTATTGTAGTCAGCTAGTGTCCTCTCATGAACTACCATCTCTCTACCTTGAGCTCGATCTTGCGGTTGTTGCTCAGGTTCAGGGGGATCAGGGATGACATTCCCTTCAGCATCAACCCGATGCCCAGCAGCATTGTACGGGTTGTTATCTTGGTCCCTCAGGGTACCTTCAGCATCTGGTATCAAGATCAGACGTTCTCGAACCATTCTCTCTCTCTTTTCTCTTCTGATAGTCCTCTCTAGACGTCCAAGTTCTTCTAGGTTGAGATTAACTAAGCTCGAGTTCGGATTACTTCGAGTGTTCTGCGTTGGCATAAACTGTCTGTAATCGTCCAGCAACGATCGATGCTATCAGTGCAACGATCGATTCAATCTCAAATCGCTCAGCAACGATCGATGCAAGGGTGCAACGATCGACGCAAGGCGAAATTCGTACCTGCGACAGAGAGAAACAGAGAAAAGTCAGCAAAATAAAATAAATAAAATAAAAAACGAAAAACAAAAACGAAAAACGAAAAATTTCTAGTAAAACCCTAAGTTCGGTCCTATCGAAGACTCTAAGAGTCCCCGGCAACGGCGCCAAAAACTTGATAGGTCAAGAATTAATCCCTATACTAAACTGCAAGTGTACAGCAATGTCAAAGTAGTATATAGGGTTATCGAATCCACAGGGACACTTGGTCTCAAGAGAATCAAACTGTAGGGAATGAATACTAGAAATAAGCAATGTGATTGTATTGAAAACAGTGCAAGAAAGTAAATCAGTAGCAGAGATTATTGGTTGTGAAAGCAAGTAATTAAAAGCGTCAAACCTAGGGTATTCTCAGGAAATCAGACTAGCAGACAGTTCATTCAGCAAGGATCTAATTAAGCACAGTTCTAGAACTCAAAACACAGATATAGAATTAACCAAATTCCTTTGCGATAATTCTCTAAGTCTAAGTGCAGCAAACCAAACTTCCGTTTGCGAGAACTAACAGATTAAACTAGCAATAAGTCCAAGTTTGATATGTTCACAATTATCCTAAACCAAACTTTCGTTTGCGCAAAGTTTAATTGCCCAATTTAATTAGTTCAGATTCCTAAACCCCACTTCCGTGACGTATTTAGCAACCTAAGATCTAGATTCTAATTGATCAGGTTAGAACTAGCTTTAAGCACAATTAAATTGAAGAACATATATAGTTTGAATCCTTAACTGAAATTGAACAAGTCTAGCAAGTCATGAAATCCTATGTGAGAAACCCTAAGTCTAACTAGGAATCTACTCAGACATAGATAATGAAAACATGATCATATGATAAGTAAATTGCATAAAAGAATAAGAGTAAAAGGGGTTCGAAATCTTCTCCAAATACAGATGATGAATTAGGTTCAGATCAGCCCCCAAAAGCTCTAAAAATCCTCTGCTCTTAATTATAAAAGTATATCTAATAAAAACTCTAAAAACTCTATTATATAGGCATAATCTCGGATGGGGCTTCTGTGTAAATACTGGAACTATCTTGGGCTTCTTTGTAAATCTTCAATACTTGTCAAACCGACGTGTACGGCCCATCTCGCGACTGCATCGATCGATGCTTTGAGTGCAACGATCGATGCATGATCAATTATACGAACAGTGAGTTAAGCTCTCGGCCAAAACGTCCCAAAAATCCCAAAATGCTCCAAATATCTCCAATTAGCTCCAATCCTGATTTAACCTGTAAAAGACTCTAAACAAAGACAAAAGACACTAAAACACATCTATATCATGGTCTAAAATGGGTAAAAACCATGATATATCAGCAAACAACATGATCATGGGAGGACTCCCGACCTGCGGCGACTCAGTGCGATCGATAAAAGAATACAGACGAAGAGTAGAAACGTATCGGCGTCACAGGCCAAGCACGAGCAGCGAGCTCGCAAGCACGGACGAGGTAGAATTCACCAAGGATGATGAGACAGGGTTATACAAACCACATAACGACCCGCTCGTCGTCGAAGTACAGATCGGCGATTGCGAAGTAATAAGAGTCCTGATCGACACAGGAAGAACGGTCGACCTCATATACGAAGACACCCTGAGAAGGATGGAACTGCACGACTATGAGATCAAGCGCTCAGAAAGGCCACTAACCGACTTTACGGGTAGCACGACAACAACCTCCAAAACCATCAAACTACCGGTTCGCGTCGGGCGAACAACAGCGATGACCAAATTTGTGATCGTAGACCGGCCGGCAATCTACAACGCCATTTTAGGCACACCATGGATTCACACCATGAAGGCAGTCCCGTCAACCTACTACCAGTGTGTCAAGTTTCCCACCTCAAGCGGAACATTAACGCTCCGCGGAAGCCAAGAAGTCTCCAGCACCTGCTTCCTAGTCGAGCACAAGTTATGCAAAAAATTTCGAGCCTGCCTGCTCGCTGAACCCAAAATAAAGCTACCGCCCCCAGAAGGACCTAACCGCGATGTCGTCGAGCAAGTGAACATCGATATCAGCGACCCAAGACGATGTGTGGGTATAGGCGCAGACCTGAGGAAAGATTTGAAAGACCAACTCATTGAATTCCTCTGCCAAAACGCCTCGACCTTCGCCTGGTCGACGAGCGACATGAAGGGAATCAACCCCACTGTAACATGCCATGAACTTCGTGTTGACCCATCATTCAAGCCAGTAAAACAGAAAAGAATAAAGTTAGGCCCAGAGCGGTCCCAGGCTGTAAACGAAGAAGTAGAGAGACTATCCAAAGCCGGCTCGATAACCGAGGTAAAGTACCCAGATTGGCTCGCAAACCCGGTGGTCGTCAAGAAAAAGAACGGAAAGTGGCGAGTATGCGTCGACTTCACAGATCTTAACAAAGCCTGCCCAAAAGACAGCTTCCCGCTACCGCACATCGACAGACTCGTCGAGGCCACCGCGGGCAACGAGCTCTTATCGTTCATGAACGCCTTCGCAGGATATAACCAGATAATGATGCACCCTGACGACCGCGAAAAAACGTCATTTATCACCGATCGGGGCACGTACTGTTACAAAGTCATGCCATTCGGCTTAAAGAATGCTGGAGAAACGTACCAAAGACTTGTCAATAAATTGTTCGCCGACCAATTAGGACAGACGATGGAAGTATATATCGACGACATGTTGGTGAAGTCGGCCTCAGCCAACGATCACATCTCTCACCTTAAGACCTGTTTCATCAGCTTGAACAAATACGGAATGAAACTCAATCCAACGAAATGTACATTCGGAGTCACCTCTGGAGAATTCCTCGGATACATAGTCACCAAAAGAGGGATAGAGGCGAATCCACAGAAGATCGCAGCTCTCACAGAACTCCCCTCACCGAGACACACGCGCGAAGTGCAAAAACTCAACGGGCGAATCGCCGCGTTAAGCCGATTCATCTCGAAATCGATGGACAGATGTCTGCCGTTCTACCAGGTCCTTCGGGGGAACAAACAGTTCGAATGGGATGACAAATGCGAGGACGCATTCCAACAATTGAAAGAATACTTATCTACACATCCCGTCTTATCCAAACCAGAAGAAGGAGAAACCATGTACCTCTACATATCGGTATCAGGCTCCGCAGTGAGTGGCGTCCTCGTCAGAGAAGACAGAGGAGACCAGAAGCCGATATTTTATATCAGCAAAAGCCTCGATGACGCTGAGAATCGGTACTCCACCTTGGAAAAGCTGGCCCTCGCAGTCATCACCTCGGCAAGGAAACTCCGGCCATACTTTCAATCTCATTCAGTGACCGTCCTCACCAACCAACCACTTCGAACCATACTCCACAGCCCGAATCAATCAGGACGAATGGCAAAGTGGGCAGTGGAACTGAGCGAATATGATATCGATTACAAACCACGAACAAGCGCAAAATCACAAGTCTTGGCGGATTTCCTGATCGAGTTACCACCAGAGTTGACCCGTGACGGGAACCAAGCCGCAGTCGAGAAGTGGACCCTTCACGTCGACGGTTCGTCTTCCCGTAATGGGTCATGGATCGGTATCAGACTGACCTCTCCAAACGGGGAAGTACTGGAACAGTCATTTCGACTAGCCTTCCCTGCATCCAATAACGAAGCGGAATACGAAGCCCTGATAGCAGGACTACGACTAGCAAAGGCAATTGGAGCGAGGCACATCAACGCGTTCTGCGATTCACAGCTCGTTGCCAGCCAGTACAACGGTGAGTATGAAGCAAAAAACGACCGAATGGGCGCATACTTGAAGGTGGTTCAGAAGCTAGCTAGCGAGTTCGGCATCTTCTCACTCACCAAAATTCCGCGAAGCGATAATTCGCCAGCTGACGCACTTGCGGCCCTCGCCTCCACATCCGATCCAGACTTGCGATGGGTTATACCAGTCGAATGCATCGATAAACCGAGCATAGGCCAAACCAAGAACCTATTCGTGATTACCGAACCTGAAGACAGGATGGACGAATCCGATGAGGCAGACGGCTCCGCCACAAAGGATGCCACAGAAAAAACGAACGATTGGAGGGACGAGATCATGGCCTACATCTTGAGAGGAGAAACCCCGGAAAACATATGGGTGGCCAGACGCATCAAAGCAAGGTGCGCTCACTACGTTATAAGTGATGGGAAACTATACCGCGTAAGCGCGTCGAAGGCCCTGCTGCGCTGCGTCAACGGAGAAGAAATCAAATGGGTGTTGGAAGAGACACATGAAGTAGCTCGTCAAAAAAAATCTTTATAAAAATCCCTTTTTCGTCACAAAAAAAAAAAAAAAATTCGCTTGCATTCCCCACGCTCACCGACGTTCTGGCCAAACGATCGGTGAGAACGATGCATTGCTTAAAGAAGTGACTAACGCAAAGTCACGGACCAAGCCGGGCCCAGACCCGCAGAAAGTCACAACTGAACGGATAAAATAAGCCAAGCACCCGCTCGCACATTCAGTTCAGATAAGACTTCAACAGGATAAGCCGAGCACGTACTCTCACCTAAAATTAAATATAAAGCGAGATAAGCCGAGCTCGAGCTCGCCCTCAACAAGAACTACAGGATAAGCCAGCATCAGATCTGCACCTACGATAGACCACAGGGTAAGCCGAGCACGTACTCGCCCCTCCGAGTCAGATACAGGATAAGCCGAATTCGCTCCTAAAAACTATTAACAGGATAAGCCGGCAACAGTACCGCACCTAAAAACAGCCACATGATAAGCCGAGCACGTACTTGCACCTAAAGGTTATTACGGGATAAGCCGGCGATTGCCCCCACCCCAAAAAGATATAAAGGTTACAGGATAAACCGAGCACGTACTCGTCCCTAAAAACCATTAACAGGATAAGCCGGCAATAACCCCGCCCCTAAAAACGCAGAAGAAACAACTAAAAACAGAAACACAACCAACCTCATTCATTGTTTAAAAAAACAAACGGGAAACAAAAAGGTTCATAAGGGACCAAGTAACGGAACAAGCGTCAACAACAAAAACAAAGATAAAACCTAACTTTCCCTCGCAGGAACAAGCCCTTCACCACGAAGCCTCGCAACACCAGCAGCGGTGATGATCCCCTTATTCGAACCATGCACGTCCCAGACAAATCGACCTGCCAAAATATCCCTTCGACGATCCCGGCCACCCAAAGGAGTCATATGAAGGTCCCCTTCGGAGAGCTCAGTATAGTCCATCGAGTGAAGCTCCTCCCTAAGAATCTTCTCGTCCATAACTAATCGCTCAATCTTTGATCTCGTCCCTAGCCCGCCTGATTTTCGCCAAACGAGCCTCCGCCTTACCAAAAACTTCGGCCTTCGATTGAGCAACCTCACGAGCACAAGAAGCGCGCAGCTTACTACACTCTGACCGGTACGAAACTTGGGCAGCAAGTAATACGTCCCTCTCCCGTAGAGCATCAGAAAACCGAAGCTCAAGGCCTTCAGCCCTCTCCTTCTCGCGACCAAGGACCTCGCTAACTCCCTCTAGCACGCGAACCTTGGAACACGCCTCAAGAAGTTTCGCCTCAAGCCTCTCCTTCTCAAGCTTCAACGCACGGATCTCTTGCACATAAGCATCAGTCAATCGATTCTCATCCACAATTGCCTAACAAAGGAATTAAACTTCGTCAAAAAAGGGGAATCTTACCCGGACACGAGAGCGCCCAACCTCACGATGTAGGTCGGACCGAAAAAACGAGGAAACCGGAAAACGGTTGGTCGATGAATTCGACCCCACCAATCGGAGAAATCGAGTGCACGCGTCAGCATCACTCATAATCTCCTCGGGGCCAGAATATTAAAAGCGTACCGAAAAGTCAACCGCTCTAGCACGAACTGACGACGCAGGTACGGACGAAGAAGCCAGATAACCCCCATCCGTTTTTACCTTCTTTACCTTCGGCAAATGGCAGTCACCACCAGTAACATCAGCCGACATGATCCCAGACGGCCGACCTTCCTTGAGCCTCCACTTGGCCGCGCCAGCATCTATACGAGAAAAGCATCTTCGGATCCTCTCCATCTTGACATCGGGCCACACCAGAGGACCAAGCGAGGACAGCTTCTTCAAACCCAGAGAAAAATCCGTCGGATAGGAAGCTCTGAACGTACGACGATCTGAAAAGAGAGAGCTCGAACAAATTCAAAAGAAGATAAAAGTAGACAAGAGAAAGAAAGGGACTATACCGTGGTCATGGTTCCATGATGACCGAAACGGCCTGTTGCTGTCAGGAACCGAAGCGTCGTTAATCTTCACAAAAAAATACATGTCCTGCCAATCAGATATCTTACTCACCGCCCCAGAAACAAGTTTGAGCCCGTACCGACTCCTCGCGGAAATATAGCGCGTGCCAGCAATCATTTTGTTTGTAGAAATCCTCATCACTTCCTCAAAAAACCGAAGAGTCACATCAACCCTTCCCTCAGCACCCAGCAATGAAATGGCGACCATATTGCGAATCGCGGCCGGACAAAGTTGGGAAAGAGCGATCCGACGCTGCTCACAATAACCGATCAGAAGCTTAGGAAGAGGAAACCAAAGGTGGCATTTCACAAACCAACAGTCATAAAGACATATCCACCCGTCAGGAACTGACCACGGCCGCTCATCCATAGTCGGGAGACGAAGCACAAGACCAGGGATACGCGCATGAGCCCTCACGATCTCATCCAAAGTCGATTGCTTGCACGAAGATCCCTGAATCTCGCGAGAACCAAAACCTTTTTTACCCGAGGTATCTCACGAACAGTACCCAAACCAGAGCTATTCACTTGAAACTCCGGGACGTCGAAACGAAGGCGGAGACGCACGAAAGACGAACTTTTCACACGATCCAACGATCCTTCTTCACCACCAGACGTCTTCAAAAAAGGGGAGTCAGTTCCAAGAGAAACAAACGAGCTGTCAGTATCACTGTCACTACTAGAAGAGGAGGAATCGGATGAAGAACTCATCGCTGAAAATCAAACGAAAAACGAAGTAGAAACAGAAGGAAATGAAGGAAAGGGTCTCATCTGAAGAGTATTTGTACCAGGAAATCTTCAGCAGACATTCAGGAAACATCATCATTCCCCTTTTGCAAATCCCAAGGCTCGACGGTCGCCCATATGACGTAGCAGGAGATACGCAACAACCCCTTCTTCGTACAACCGTTAGTGCTTTCCTGTCCCCCCAGTAAAACGAAGACACGTGCGCTAGAGTACAGAAGCTCTAAAAGATCCGAAAATCGAAAAAACGATTTTAATCAGATTTTCTCTTGACTTAAATGCTCAAGAAAAATCCGCCGAGCTCAGCATCGTGATTCGACGAACTGGGGGGGGGGGCTAATTGTTGGATATGGGTTTAGCACCCATCCATAAGCCCATTGGAAATCTAATTAAATCAACTATGTCATCTCGGCCCAAGAAGACAAGCCCGCTAGGGAGTCAACGGCCCAAGGAGGAGTCAGCATCCAAGCGTTATAAATAGGACCCTTCGCTCTTCATTTTAGAGGGGATTGTAACTTACGAGAGGCCGAGCTACTTCTATAAAGCTCCGACCTCGAGTACTGTTTAGTGAGCACGTCATTCGACGGACTCACACCTTGTACCATCCTGTTCATTGCTCGGCTCCGGCCTTAAGATCAATAAAGAATCATTTCGTCCTCACTTTATACTTATATTTCACCCCGTAGTTCAGACATTTCAGATCACAGCTCGTAATATTGACTAGGTCGGATTTCTGTAACAACACGGCCTATGTCTCATTGTGAAACACTTATCTTGCAGTGGGTACATCATGACCACTTGTATACGCTGTCAGGCTTTCCTTAGCTGCTTGGGTACGCTTTGAATCCTCAGACAACAACAAAGCAAAGCTTTAAATCTTGAAGACAAGAACAAATTGAAGTTATGAATACTAGAGATAACAATGAAGCGGAGACAAATATAATGAAATCCATAACCCTACCTCTGTTCATTTTTTCTGCTGGTTCGCAGCTTCACCAACTCTTTGTCAAGACTGATCTCCTCTTCCACACATGTGTGATCCCATTTATTTTATTATATCATGCCTCTGTCTACTAAAACAACACTGATAGAAAACTAAATTGACAAATCAATCATATATTGCATAGTCTCATTGTGCTAGATTGGCATTAGCATAATCAAAATTTGCAAAGATTTCAGAAGGTACCACCTTTGTTGAAGGAAAGTAGACCGAGCTTGGAAAATTAAGCGCTGGAGAGGAAGCAATCACGTACGTGAGATTCTTTTAGTCCTTCTGCATTTTAAATAGGAATGATAATACGTTTCACTAATTTGGATATGGTAAGTCTGGTTTACTAAAATAATCAAATTTAAGCAAGGCAAGTCAGAATTTATAATAATATCAACCGTACGTAGTCCGTTATCATCTTCTACTCTTTTGTAACATACCTTGTAAACTCCTTGCTTTATCGAAGCCAGATTGGAAAATGTTCCATGCTTTTTTAATGCTTTTAATGTACCTTAATATAAGCTTGATTTTTTCTCAAAAGTCTTCATCAACCATGCTTGTGTATCCATACCTCAGTTGATCAACTGAAAAATAGATAACAAATTAAACAAACCATGAATGAGGAAACTCTAGAAACCTGTCAAATATAGCTAAATGTAACTCTATGCTTGATTCGCTAACTGAAGACAAATTAATATACGAAATTTTAAAATGTTTTGATGCTTACTTATGTAGGACCGTAAATACGGAAACTCTGCGTATGGTGAATGAATCGCGTAAGAAAAGAGGTTACGGAATTGAAACGGAGTCGAGACTATGAAGTCTCTTTCCTTAACTCGAATTATCACCCGCAGTGAAGCGGTTCTGTCGTGATAATCGAATCTCAGGATAAAACCAATATCGAAACGTTTACGCTACCACTCGTAAAACGTTCTCAACGAACGAAAGAACTACATATACTCTCGAGACTTATAAATGAGAGATGAAGGAACAAGAAACTAACGTTTTTGTTTAAGCGTATGTGAACTTTGTATGCGTTAAAGCATGTATGATAACACGAGCTTGAGCTGGGTTTTATAGAGGAAGTGAGCTCGAGAATCTCGTTTTCAAACCGACTCGCGCATGACTTGGCCAAGTTGTTACGAAGAGAATCAGCATACCAACAAACCAAACAATTTCGATTAACCAATTGATTTGGTTTATCAAAAAATTTCCCAAAAAATAATACGCGCGCGGAGACCCAAGACCCAAGCCCGGCTCGGAACGGTGGCGGCGGCGACGCGCGCGCGCGTGTGGTCTTTCCAACCTCTCTCTCACACTCCATAGTGTAGCCGAAGCTATTTGAACAATGACATGAAAATGTCCATATATATACAAGCGATAAATTTCCCATCTAAGCAATGTGAGACATTTTATACACTCCATTCCTCATTAAAATATGCCAACATATTATGGCTTATGAGCCCATGGCCCAACTTATTTCTCATTCACACACACATATTTTATAAAGCCCAAAACTTTATTATATGTTTAAAAAATATGTTCCAACAATCCCCCACATGAATAGAAATTACTCTAAACATATGAAGACTCGACAGACTCGAAAGACCTATACTAGACATTGACTTTACTTGACTAGACTAGACACTGACTTGACTAGACTAGACAGACTTTCGAGAGTATATGCGAAAATGTAACTGTGTCTGATAGGTAGCATTTTTCAGCTTTGAACCAATCATTTTTAATATATGTCGGGTTTACTGGCCGGGAGGTGAACATGATGTCTTGAACCAACCGGAGTTTTATGTAAATCGAGACAACAGGTATCGCGCAGCGACATTTTCTCGTAGAACTTTGTTCTCTGTTTTTGTTCATTTTGGCCTTGAACATTCCTGGTTTCATGAGTGAACTTGGAGAATATAGCCTATCTTTCATTCTCCTAGAAACAGCCCCATTTCACACTCACTAGGTGATCTGCCATTAGTTTCTTTTCAGAAGTATCCTGTCATACTCCACTATTGTGAAACTATGGAATCATTAAAAGCCAATGCTTATCCTTATTCTCATACAGGTAGCACTATTCATCGATCAAGGAACTGGGTAAAGACATAAGTCTTGCAGTGCTCGATTTCATTTGAATTAGTTTTCCCTTTGAACCTACATCATGGGATCCAGTCACGTAAGTAGGGTTTCCATCAAACTTCCTCTTAATTCGTAGGCTTCAAACCCATTCCTCTTGATGATTTTAGAACTTTATCTCGCGGAAACCCTTTGGTAAAAGGATCCGCTAAATTGTCATTTGTTCTGATATAATCTACATGGATTATACCAGTGGTTATAAAGTTCCTAATGGATTTATGATGTCTCCTAATGTGACGGTTCTTTCCATTATACAAGGTACTCTTTGACCGCAATATCGCAGATTGACTATCGCAATGCATACGAATAGCGGACACAGGTTTATCCCATTCTGGGATATCTTCCAGCCAATTCCGAAGCCATTCTGCTTCAGCTGCCGCTGTGTCTAGAGCTACTAACTCTGACTCCATCGTGGATCTGGCTTGAATTGTTTGCTTGGAAGATCACCAGGACACTGCTGCACCCGCAAGTGTAAAGACATATCCACTTGTGGATTTCGAGTTTTGAGAGTCAGATATCCAATTTGCATCGCTATATCCTTCCAAAATAGCCGGCTCTTTACCATAGTGCAGACCATAGTTTTTGGTATGACGTAAGTAATTCAATACTCTAGTTATACCTTTCCAATGTTTATGTCCTGGATTACTGGTATAGCGACTTAGTACATTTACTGCCTGCGCTAAATCGGGTTTAGTACAATTTGTTAAGTACATCAGACTTCCGATCACCCTTGCGTACTCCAATTGTGAAACTGCTTCACCTGAATTTTTCTTCAAGTGAAGTTGAGTATCAATATGAGTTTTTGCTGTCCCTTTTGAGTAAGCCTTAAACCTCTCAAGTATATTTTCAGCATAATGTGCTTGGGATAAGGTTATACCTTCAGTAGTTTTAATGATCTTAATCCCTAAAACTACATATGCAAGTCCCATATCTTTCATATCAAATCTCTGGCTAAGCATGTTCTTAGTCTGATTGATCATATCTTTGGTATTGCCAATGATGAGCATGTCATCTACGTATAAACATAGCAAGACATATCCATGTGGAGTACTTTTTACATAGATACACTTATCACACTCGTTTATGCTGAAACCGTTCGACATCATTACGTTGTCAAACTTTTCGTGCCATTGTTTTGGAGCTTGCTTAAGTCCAGACAATGACTTCACAAGTCTACATACCTTTTGTTCTTGTCCAGGGACAACAAACCCTTCAGGTTGCTTCATATAAATCCCCTCTTCTAATTCTCCATTTAGAAAAGCAGTTTTAACATCCATTTGATGGATTTCTAGGTCTCTTAATGCTGCTATGCCGATCAGCATTCTTATTGAGGTTATTCTCGTTACCGGAGAATAAGTGTCAAAGAAATCCAAACCTTCTTTTTGGCGAAATCCTTGAACCACAAGCCTAGCCTTGTAATTATCTACTGAGCCATCGGTTTTCAACTTGGTTTTGAAAATCCATTTACACCCTAGTGGTTTAAACCCTTGAGGTAGATCGGTTATCTCCCAAGTGTGATTCTGCATAATAGAATCAATCTCACTATTAACGGCTTCCTTCCAAAAAGGTGAGTTAGGTGTAGTCATGGCTTCTGTGAACGTCTTTGGTTCATTCTCTAAAAGAAAGACCATCATGAAATCCTCGCCAAAGTCTTTTTCCTTACGAGCTCTCTTGCTGCGTCTAGGTTCATCTTGTACGACTTCAGGAGCTGAAGTACCCAAAGTACTAGCTTCACTTTCATATCTTTGCTCACGTGTCCGCTTAGGATTAGACTTATCTTTACACGGAAACGACGATTCAAAGAAAGATGCATTTCGAGATTCCATTACGGTATTTACATGGATATCCGGTATGTCCGATTTATGAACCAAAAACCGATAAGCACTACTGTTGTGCGCATATCCAATGAAAATACAGTCCACAGATTTCGGTCCTATCGTGACCTTATTCAGAGGCGGCACTGTCACTTTTGCTAGGCACCCCCACACTTTAAGGTATTTGTACGAAGGTACAACACCTTTCCAAAGTTCATAGGGTGTCTTGCCGGTGACCTTGTGCGGAATTTTGTTAAGAATATAATTTGATGTAAGCAAAGCTTCCCCCCACATGTTCTGGGCTAACCCAGATTCTTGAAGCATTGCGTTCATCATCTCTTTAGAGTTCGGTTCTTTCTTTCCGCAACTCCGTTAGATTCCGGTGAGTAAGGAGCGGTCATCTGATGAATAATTCCATGTTCCACGCAGAAAGCATTGAATCGGCCATCATATTCCCCTCCTCTATCACTTTTGACTATTTTAATAGTCTTACTAAGTTTATTTTCAACTTCCATTTTATATTCCTTAAACTTATCCAGCGCCTCATCTTTCCTATGTAATAGATATACATAACAATATTTCGTATGATCATCGATGAAAGTTACGAAATACTTTTTCCCGCCTCTAGTAGGAGCATACTTTAAGTCACATAAATCCGTGTGAATTAAATCTAGAGGTGCGTTAGTCCTTTTGACTTGGGGCGATGGCGTTTTTGTGAGCTTAGCCTGTACGCATACTTCACATTTTTCTTTACTCATTTTGCATTTTGGGACTAGGTTTATTCATTAATCGGTTTATTGATTTATAATTCACATGTCCTAATCTTTCATGCTCAATATTAAAAGACTCAAGCAAGTAAGCAACGGACTTATTCTCATTCATTTCAGAATCGGTTACAACAGTGGAAACATTTGCAACATTATTCTTAGCAACAACAATCTTATTCTTGTTCTTGGAGGTACTTGCTTCTTCTTTCCTGAGGACAGTCATGACACACATCTTGACCAGTCCATTCTTCACGAATCCTCTTACCAGGTACATGCCCCACTTCTTGAGGGTGAGGGTATCAGCCTCGAAAATCACCGAGAAACCGGCCTTGCTCAGCAGCGTACCAGAAATCAGATTCTTCCTCATATCTTGCACATGTTTCACGTTCTTCAACGTGATCTCCTGTCCAGAGGTCATCTTCAACACCACTGAACCCTTTCCCTCGATCTTGGAGACAGCCTTGTTGCCCATGAAGAGTGCCTCCTCAGACTTGTTCTTCTGATAGGTAGTGAACATGGACTTATCATTGCAGATGTGAGTTGTGGTACCAGTATCATACCACCATTCATTGGTCTTCTCATCCACCATGTTAACCTCTGTTACCACAGCACAAAGGTCCTCCTCGGTCAGATTTTCCTGATACTTTGCCGCTTTATCCTTGGAGCGACACTCATTGGACTTGTGACCAATCTTTCCACAAGTGTGGCATTTGCCTTTGAAGAACTTCTTCTTGTCCTCACTGGGGGCAAGGGCGGACGAAGATCCATTCTTCTTGAAGTTCTTTCCATTAGGCTTCAAGGGCGACTTAACACTTGCCTTGCCCTTTCCCTTGTCCACATTTCCTTTGTCCTTGTTGTGGGTGGCCACATTCACACTGTGTTCACGGACTGAAACTCCATTTGCTTGACGGTTCCGATCCTCCGTGTTCAGCCTCGGGATCAAGTCCTCCAGCGTGATGGCCTTCCTCTTATGCTTGAGGTAGTTCTTGAAAGTCAACCAACTTGGAGGAAGCTTCTAGATGAAACTGTTCACCGTGAAGATCTCATCGATGGACATTCCCTCCGTAGCAACTTCCTGATAGATTCGCTGGAAAGCCTCCACTTGTTCCATGATGGCTTTGTCGTCCACCATCTGGAACTCCAAGAACTTTGTTGTTGCGTGCTTTTGGCATCCAACATCCTCGACCTTGTACTTCTTCACCAAAGCGGCCCACAAGGATTTGGCGGTCTTTTGCTTGCAGTAGATTGCATACGGCGGCTCCACAAGACGGCCAAGAATCCATCCTTTCGTCATGTAATCTCCTTGATTCCATGCATCCAAAGTTCCGACGGTGTACACATCGCCGGTTCCTTCTCCAATCTCGGGTTGATCCTCCTCGAGGTACCGCGAGAGATGCATCGCATGGAGATAGAACTTCATCTGGTTAGACCACATCTTCCAGCTTTTGCCGTTGCACTTGTCTGGCAATAATCCTTGGCACGAGGCTTGAAGAGAAGCAAACGCTGGGGGAGGAGGAGGAGCGTGAAACACCACGTTTCTTTCAGCTTTCTCTTTTTCAGCCTTTGCCTTTTCAGCTTTCTCTCTTTCCATCCTTTCGGAATCAACCTGAAACAGAGCTCTGCGAGCTGTTTCTTCGGCGCTCACCTCCGGAGAGTTTGATGTCGAACCAATCACGTTATCAGTTTCGTTTGCCATTTCCTGCCACAAATACAACAAGATGTATCAGTATTACGTTTAATAAACGATTTCAAAATGAAAATGATATTAACAACTTTTGCGTTTGACAAAAACGTTTACAGTGATAGAAAAACGTTTGTAAATCGCAAAGCAATCGCAAAAAAAAACCGTTTTTCAAAACCGCAAACGTTTTACAAAACGGCAATGTGATAGAAAAGCGATTCACAAAACGTTATAAAATGCAATCGCAATCGCTATTTAGGGTTTTTAAAACCGCAAATATAATCGCATAAACCAACCGCAAACGTTTTTTTGCAAAAACGAAACCGCAATCGCAAATATGATAACGTAAACGCAGTCGCTTATTTCCAGCGATCAAACGTGTTAAAAGCGATTTGTGTAAAAGCGTTTGAGCGATTCACAAATCCGTATTTTCAATCGTTTTTGAACGATTTGTTTAAGCGTTATCGATACACTTATCAAATCCAGAAAACGTTTTTGAATCGTTGAGACGTTTAGCGGTTGAAACGCGGTGAAGCGGAACCGCAAATTTGTGACTCAAAATCGTTTTATAACGATATACAATCGCGGAGATGCTTATGAGCAAATCGCGAACGAAATAAACCGCAAGCCGATTCGTGTAACCGCAAAGAAATGGTTCTCAAATCCGACTTTCAATTCGGGTAATCGCTAAACGATTCTCAGATTCTTTCCTTTAAACCGAAACAAAATACGCAATTCACCAAAATCCGTCGAATGCTATGAAACAAAGAACGGATTTTGAATTCGAGTTAAGACTGTAGGACCGTAAATACGGAAACTCTGCGTATGGTGAATGAATCGCGTAAGAAAAGAGGTTAAGGAAATGAAACAGAGTCGAGACTATGAAGTCTCTTTCCTTAACTCGAATTATCACCCGCAGTGAGGCGGTTCTGTCGTGATAATCGAATCCCAGGATAAAACCAATATTGAAACGTTTACGCTATCACTCGTAAAACGTTCCCAACGAACGAAAGAACTAAGTATACTCTCGAGACTTATAAATGAGAGATGAAGGAACAAGAAACTAACGTTTTTGTTTAAGCGTATGTGAACTTTGTATGCGTTAAAGCATGTATGAAAACACGAGCTTGAGCTCGGTTTTATAGAGGAAGTGAGCTCGAGAATCTCGTTTTCAAACCGAGATTGTGAGCACATGGGAAGCAAGTAGCGTGGCCCACAAAGGAAGGGAAGTTAAGCACTCGCGCATGACTTGGCCAAGTTGTTACGAAGAGAATCAGCATACCAACAAACCAAACAATTTCGATTAACCAATTGATTTGGTTAACCAAGTTGTTACCCAAGACCCAAGACCCAAGACCCAAGACCCAAGCCCAAGCCCAAGCCCAAGCCCAAGCCCGGCTCGGCTCGGCTCGGCACGGCGGCGGCGGCGCGCGCGCGCGTGTTGTCTTTCCAACCTCTCTCTCACACTCCATAGTGTAGTCCAAGCTATTTGAACAATGACATGAAAATGTCCATATATATACAAGTGATAAATTTTCCATCTAAGCAATGTGGGACATTTTATACACTCCATTCCTCATTAAAATATGCCAACATCTTATGGCTTATGAGCCCATGTCCCAACTTATTTCTCATTCACACACACATATTTTATAAAGCCCAAAACTTTATTATATGTTCCAACAACTTATTCTGACTTTGGGTGCCGCTACCTTGGCCGGCATTGTCGTTTTGGGGGCTTTTTAGGACGAGTTAGCAGTAATGCCTTCAGCTGGCTATTTCGTCTTGAAGGCCATCATTGAGGCCAGATGTGCGAGTAGTCTCATGTAGGTATGGAGGCAATCTGAAAATTAGTTATGGAAGGGCCACAAAATCAAGGATAAAGAGACGCTAAACACTCGCTTCAAATCATATGTTGTTGTCGTTCATGTCTCTGGCTTACCTCGATTTGTTCTATCCTTACCGAAAGCTCTCTTGGTTCAGCTCTGCTTCTGATTTGATCAGCGTTTGAAGCCTTATTCATCATTTTACGACTCGATGCTCTCAGATTAGAGTGATGGGTGGAAAACAGGAATTCAATACATGGGTTACACGCAGACCTCAAAACCACATAGATTGATAAGAAGATGAGATTAGTAAAGGCGGTATCTTACCAATGATCCACCATGTTTTCTACAGCTTTGTTGAGGTCAAAAACCTCCTCGACGAAAACGATAGCCGAAGAGAGGATCAAGCAGTCGGGCATGAGCGAGTGTTTGAGTTAGACGTTCAAGATCACGTATAAATGACAAAGTTGTATGAAATGCCAACAAAGTCACCTAAATAACTTATCGGAGAAATGGTTTCGGCAAAACAGACGACGTCATAATCGGACAAACATATCTTCTGATAGGAACTACGGATCGACGGAACATCCAAACGAAGCAAAGGACGATCTGAACCATCTCGGAATTCCGAGCTAAACCAGCTCGAAAAACCGAGCTGAACCAGCTCGGAACTAAACCATCCCAGAAAACCGAGCTGAACCAGCTCGGATTTTCCGAGATGAACCGGCTCGGATATAAACCCATCGCCTCTCGATCTTGATCATGAGTTGTCTTTCTGGAATCCTGAGTTGAACCTTTGAGCCAAAGCATCTCGGATTTCTGACCTAAACCGTTTCTGGTTTTCCGAGCTGAACTTTCCGAACGGATAACCCAACATTTCCCGATACGCATAACTTGCCGAGATGGTAATTTATCCATCAGAAGCAAGCAGATTTAAAGGAATTGAGCAACAAGAGGGCAAGTGGGTCGAGATTTTCAGGGTTCATGTTGAGAAGGCGTTTGCAGGTTTCAAGCCTGTAAACTCTCCCTTCAGACTTAGTGTCATTGACGGGACTCGCATCAAACACATCGACCCTCTCAACAACTATCACTACATGGATTTCAAATCGATGGGGCATATCCCTCACATCAACATCGACACTCCTATAAGTATGATTGCTTAACACTAATTAACCAACACATAATCCTAAATCATGAATAAATATAAGTAACCAGATTTGAGAAACTTATCTTGTAGATATAATGGGCGTGGTCTTCAACGTGGAACCCCTTGGAGTCTGTTATGCAGACCGTAAAAGGACACGGCTTGTGTTCTACATAAGGGACAACATGTAAATCAAGAGAAACTATAATCATAAGTTTACTATATTCACAAGTCTGTTATGACATAAGGTTTTTTTGCATGACAGAGACCATTAAATTAAATGTGTTGCAAATGGGGACACTGCTTATGCATTCAGGGATGAGTGGGAAAACACTAGGGGTCTTGGAGTGGTGATTGTGGTGTTAAAGATGTGGAAGATCCATAAGCACTTAATCGGTGATGATGAGGCATGGTTGGAAACCCATAGAGACTTATCTGATTTCAGATTCAACCCCCGGATGGTAGAGGTTGATGATTTTAGGAGAGAGCTAGCAAATAGTGACCCCTATGTTGCCATACACGGTGCTATTGTGCCTCTCTAAGACCTGAGTTTTATCTGCCCTATGTCTCTTCTCTGTCTCTTTAACTTAAACATGATGTGTTATTGAACTTATCTATGTTATTTTCTTGTTTCGGATCTTTACTTATGTATGTTTGTTTGTTTTTAATTTATGTTTTGTCTTTAGTTTTCTGTTTCATATAGAACTGTTAGAAAATTTAGATGTATCTAACCTGGATAAGGTTATGCGGATTGGTTTTCTCAGTCCCACTGTTGCAACAAGCTAGACCTGCAAAGCAATAACACAATTATGTGGATTTATAATTCGTAAAAACAATATTCAGGCACATATAATCCACATATAATTACCAGAAACAATCAAGTTTGAGTGATTTTACCTTATAACTTGTCTGTTCTTGTGCTAATAACCGAACTACAAAAGAAAAGTAATGGTATAAATCGATTGAAACCACAAAAACCTTTAAGCAGAATCTAATACACAGAAACATCCCAGCAAATAACAAGTACCTTTAATCGAAGCAGTTATACAAGATCTGAGACGATATTTTCCTGCAAAAGAGTAAACATGATTATGTGGATTTATAATTCGTAAAAACAACATTCAGTCACATATAATCCAGATACAATAAAGGTTGGAGATAACCTGAAAATGGTGAAGCAGATTGATTATCTTCCTTATGTTCGTGTTAAGTCATCTTTGAACTCTCTGGAGCTTCGATTCCTTCCCTAGTGAGATGAAACTAAAAGTAATTTAGGGTTCTTACATTCAGATTATAAAACATACCGAGAAATACACATTGTTTCTAGCTCAAACGAGACTGACCTAGATACTGGGTTTGACGGATTGACGGAGCCGCCGAAGCTGAATAGGAGCGTCACCGGATACTGGGTTTTCTGAGCACCGGAAAATGGGTTTTTCGAAGCTTATTAGCGAGAGAAAGGGGAAGAGAGAAGAGAGAAAATGAGAGGATTAGGGTTCGTAGGGTGAGAAATTGGAGCGAAATGGGGAAAGAAATTAGGTCGGAGAGAGTGGAAATTGTGTCGACTGTGAGCTCTCTAGCAAATTTGGAGCCAAAGAGAGAAGAGAGGGAGGAGAGGGAAGAACACGAAAATTAGGGCTGAAAATTTGGGAATGAAATTTGGAGCCTAAAAATTTCTAAGTGTCGCGGTTTAATTTTTGTTTTTTCCGCCTAAGACTTCCATAGCGTTTTCATTGTGGTTTTGCTATAAAAAAAGGGGGGTCTCTAATTTTTTAAGTCAAAAATCTATCATAGTGTTTACCCATATACAAGCGCTATCTAAAACTGAGGTTAATGTCAACAATAACACACTCGCAAAAAACGCTATGCTCGTTTGCTATTAAAACCCAGATTTCTTGTAGTGGTTTGGGGGAAGGACGTGTCGTCCTCTGCGTCTTTTCAAGGTATGGTGCCTCGAGCCGCTCTGCGGCGTGTCTCCGAGATAATCATTGTACGACGTCGGACTATTGCTCAAATAGGACATTGTTTGTCAATCCACTCTGCCACGCATCATCCCCTGAGAGAGCTCGAGAGTGGAGACCGGCACAGTAATGATGACAGGCCGGTGGGCCCGTGGGAGTCGAATCTGGACTGACTTCAGTCGATTTACGAAAATGGGTCTTTGATCATCGAAATGAATCTCGCTAATTAGGGGTGCTAAGCCCATCTCCAACAACATATAATCATATATTTTTATTTATTTTTTGAATTCAACCTTAACATCAAGTTTAAACTTTCTGGAACGGAAATCTCCAGCGAGAGCAAGGTTCAATTTTCAGATGGGAACAATGCATAAAGAGTCTTGATTTCTATGGATATAGGAAAGGATTCTACGCATAAAGAGTCTTGATTTCTCAGCCTCTAACATCTAAAAAAAAATAGCAGACAATTGTAATAAGATCGATAGTTGATAATAATTTTGGTATAATTATCAATCTTTTTATATAAAAAACCTCTTTGCTGGTGAAATTATTGTGCGAAATGGTTTATCAATCTAATATATAATAAGAAACCATTCTTTCCATCCAATCGCCACGTGTCACATATTGTATTAATGGGTTTCAACGAAAATCTTATGTAACCCAAGAGCCTGTGTATGGCCCAAAAATTCCCTCAACTTCTTTCTGACGCTCTAATTCCTTCGTACTCATCTAACTCCAACACCCGACTCCTATGTAACCATACGGTGACTCTCCGTTACGCTTCCTCAAAAACTCCCCACATCCTTCGCAACCCCTTCAATTGGCCTTAATTGAAGATTCCCTCATGTATAACACAGACTCATTAAGGTATGGTTAAGCACTTCAAGCCCTCGAAAAACACTTAATGTAAGTGAAAATTGGGTTGTCAAGCGATGGCGAAGAAGATTGGAGAGACACCATTTTCAATCCTCCTGTTAACTCTTTGGCCAGTCCAAGTAAAGCTCAATGCTTTGGATCATTGACGATTTTAATCTAGAAATTTGCGTTTTTTCAGTGTCGCTCACTGAGTTTCGAACATGTTTAATCTTCTGTATTCTTTTTTTTTTTTTTAAGCCAAAGATTGGGAATTGTTAAACTTAAACTATTAAGGGCTTCGAAATTTCAACCTTTTCTTTTCATACTTTGGTGTTTATAGTTTGCTTAAGGTCCTTGAATAAATTTGATCGTCTGATGGAACGGTTGAAGATTTTCGGTGGTTTCGACATCAATGTCTTCCAGCAAGTTCATAAGACTGGTAAAAAGATTCTTCTGTTGTAGATTTTGTAGTGGAGCATAATGTGTCGTGTGTTTTTGACAATATTGTTTCTTGGGCAGGGGATATATCGCTAATGCTTGAAGTATCCATTGATCTTGACGGATTTCCTAAGAGAAAACTTCTTCAATTCCTTATTTCAGGATTGTATACCTGATAAATTGGTTCTGCCTCATGTTTCTTTCAGTTACAACATTCTTTAATGAATTTTTGTCCCACACAAAGACACGGGAGGGTCTGATCAAGTGCAAGAAACTAGGACTATCCAGGCCGCCAAGATGGATATGGATAGATACAATATGGGACGGTACGATAGGGGCTTCCTATGTAAATATTATTGTTTTTTTTTTAAAGTGTAACTTACAGCTTTTGTCCAATGGTCTGATTGAAAAGTGTGTAACATGGTGCAGAAATGCAAAGCCAGTGGAAAAAAAAATGAATGTATTGTACAAGAAATTCATGGCGAGAACGATGAGAGGGACCAAAACAGCTGATGAAGTAAGATTCTTCTGTTTGTAAACTGTTTATCTATGCATATCCCTAAGGTTTTGCACATGATAGTTAATGTTCTCACCTACCAGCAGGAACCAAAGAAGAATGGCATACCGTCAAGAAGCTTTGGCACTATATTGTCTAGGGGATATAATAATAGTGAGTCGAATTATCTTTATTTTGGAATTTGGAAACCACCGAAACATTTTTATATTCTCTCAAATGAAAATGTTAACTATTGATACAGGAATGCAGGCGTTAGACCATCTCCAATGTATAACTCCATTTTTCACTCCAAAATGGAGTAACTCCAAAATGGAGTAGTGTTTTACTCCAATGTATTACTCCATTTTTTACTCCATAAATGGAATATTCTATATAGATTCTTTTCTATTTTATTTTTTGTCCATTTTAGTTATAAAATTTAAAAATTGACCCTATATATTTTATTTTTGTAAAACTTTCATAACTTATAAAATAATTTCACTTTATAATTTTTATAAATAATAAAATAGTATTAAAAATGATAAATTTTTATTTTATAATATTGAAAAAAATATTTATAACTATTATTAAAAAATAAAAACATATATTTTTAAATAGTAATTATTATTATATTTATAAAAGTTAGAATTTTAAAAGATTTAATACTCAAAATGACTATTTTGTAAATAAAAAAGTTCCACTCCAAAATGGAGTGAAAAATGGAGTTACTCCAAATATGGAGTAATCTCACTCATTACTCCATTTTGGAGTGGAAAATGGAGTGGGGTTGGAGAGGATTTTACTCCAAATCCCATTTTGGAGTGAGAAATGGAGTAGGGTTGGAGATGCCCTTAGAACCAGAAACCCAAAAACCAAAGTCGAATCAGTGAGTGATTTTGTACTTCTCTTTGCTGTTTTTTTTTCACTTTTAAGTCAACACGTACTTTTAAGCATATACAAACTTCCACCAAAACTCTTAACTTATTATGCAACTCACTATGATCTGTGTAGCTCATCCAAGACACCTTCTCCTATCTACACAAACACTACATAGGGGAATCAACCAGAGTCAGACAATTCAGAACCAGAGTTTGATTCTTGGCTCATGCCTCGAGGCAGAGCAGAGAGGAACAAAGAAACCAATTATTTACCTGGAAAATGGACAACATTCAAGGTTTTGACTTTGCTCTAACCTTCAAAAAAAACTAACTTACTGCTGTAAATGATCACTTACATGTATTTCTATATATCCTTGCAGGTTCCTCAGAAATCTGCTGTGAGAACTACTGCAGACTCTACTTCGAGGTTTTTGTCGATGAAGAAAAATGTACAGAGTAAGTTGACAATATATGAATGTTTTCTCAACAAGACAGACATGTTTCATTATTGACTTGATTGTGATATGCAGAGAGGGAGGAGAGAAGCTGAAGAAGTGTGAAACCATCTCATCATCGTCAAACGCTCTTCCCCTTAGTGATGGCCGTGAGATTATGAAGTAAGCATAAAACCCCTTCTTGATTCATTCACCAAACAATACATTATTATTTCATGAATTGTGTTGTTTATCTAACAACGTTTTATACTGAAAAAAATGTAGAGAAACAGAGCTGCTGCGACAAAACCCTTTTAAGACTTTTCCCCACCCAACAGCTTCCTACGATGATGACCACAATACGAAATATACTATCCTCATGACAAGTAAACTTCTATGTTATCTCCTGTCAGTCTAAACTTAAATAGGAATGAAGGAAAAAATAATGTAAAGTCAATGACCAATTATACGAAGAAACATATTACGTCTCTTCTAAAGTTATACGGTAAGCTTTACTCTATTTGAAGCAGTAAATAGAAATAAATACAGACAATGGAGGGGGTGTAGATAAGGCGAGTTCATATCTGAAACCTAAATAATTCCAATGTAAATGTGTAAACAAGTTGAATCTTAAATACATTTACGACAGTCAACTAGTAAAAGCAAGTGCAAGTCTCATCGCAGCTGCTGCGTCGTGTACACAATCATGAGAAACGCCTTCCTTGCGTACTACGTTACCCAATATAGACTGCAAATTTGATTAAAAAGAAACATTATAAGAGAATATTTACAACTAAATTACTTCAAGAGTATAGCAAAAAACCTTTATATAGACTTACCATGCATAGGTCATTAAGTGAAGGTTTTCTGGACTTTCGTGCATTAGAAAACTTGAACACAAGTGCTGTATCGATTATTTTGGGATTATCTATCTTCAACACTGTGATCAAAAATACCAATAACATTTAAATCTAAAAGGCCAATAAAATTATTATAGAAAATCCATATTCATTTCACTCTACTGTGCACTAACTGAAAATGCGAGAGCTACTTGATATAAGATGTAACACAGGGTATTCTTTTTCAAGATTCTTTATTGCAAAGCAAACTTACACTTTCACTTTAACAACCTTGTCTCTCACTTGCTTTTCGATCTAACAATGATCTCAAAGCCCCTTAGATTCACCTTTAGCACCCAAGCTTGATTCCCTTACAATAACTTTCAAACATTTGCTAATAGTAATCTTTCACTAGACGGTGCTAGACGACCTATTTATACTTCGTAGGTCGTTTACAACTTTTCTAACTACCCATTGGAATATTCCCATATATCTTCTTTTAGAAAAAGCATATTTTCCTAAAATCTCTCTGATTTACTTGTCCAGCTCAGCTACTCTCCTTAAACATTGTCCTAGTCAGCTACAAGCATCCTCAGCTTCCGTATTCTCCAACTCCAACTCTTCTTGCATATGATCTTTTTTGTTGATCCAAGTGATGTTCCACATCTTGATTGAGTCAGATGTTGTCGTAGCTCATGCTCCAGTTCGATGAATCTTCAATCTCCCCCTTTTTAGCTTTGTGTGCCTCTCAAGTATCTGTTCATCAATAATCTCACAAATACACATAAACGAAGCACACGCATTCTAATCGTCACACGAGACATTAGGAAAAATCCAACCTTGAAAAACAATTCATTAAGAATTGTGCCATAACTTCAACACCAAAAGAGAAGGATTAAAAAGACATTCAGTAATCAGAAAAAAAAACAAACTTCCTACTCCTCCAGAATCCTATCGATCGTGACTAAGTTCCAAAAACAAGAAATTCAAAAAAAATACACTTAGTCACTCCCCCACAACCCAAGCACAGAGTCTACGCATCACTCGAGGTCATTTCATCAAAGTCATCATCTCCATTAGGAGACTCTTCTTCTTGATCTGACTCTTCAGAGTTGTCAACAACCGTCTCATTCTTTTCTCCTGCTGCTTGAGAGCACACAAGTTAAAAATAATCAAATCAATATAAGATTCAGAAAAAGGAGTAGATTACTTACCTTGAGTTCTGTCGCCGAGATAAAACACTATGTCAGTCAGATTCTGAAGTCCTTCAGCAATGTCATGTAGCGCGGTCTAAACTGACACCTGAGTTAAACCAGCTTTGGTTGGTATACGCACTGTACCAAGCTGCATCAATTCCACAGAATCAGCAGGAGTGGAATCAGAAGATCCAGAGCGAGCAGCCGAGGTAGTGGCTGAAGAGACTTTGCGTTTTCCTGAGGCAATCTCCTTTTTCTTCCTTTCAGCTTCCTTCTTGAGAAAGGCATCACCGCTTCGTGGATCCTTCTTTTACAGAACAGATCCAATCAGTTCTTCACCATCAAACATGCGAGGAGGGTGCTGCATTTCCAGTACAGTTGAGATAACTCGAGGAAAGATCAACCAGCGACTGTCATTCTGCTGAACCGTGGTCAGACTCATCACTTGCCGATAGACTAGTTTGCCAAAATCAATTCGAATACCATGTGTCAGCTTGTAGAACAGTCTTGCTCTGTCAGCGGATATATGATTCTTGTTGGTAGAAGGATACCAGTTGGATGCTGCTAAGACCGTTAGTGCAACATACTTTGGTGGAAGATCCACCGACTTTAGTCCTGCCCATGACTTCTTTTGTCCCTCAGTTAGATAATTGGCCAGAGTATCAAGAGAAACTGCATCATTGCTTGCATCAGCTCGGAGCCTTACTCAGAGGTGTCAAGTACAAATAGGAGTTAATCATTTCAGGGGAAAACTCATACATCCTCTTACGCAGAAAGACTCTGGCTGCCTTTTCAGAAGAGGATGAGCTGGACTCGAAAAGATTGGTGTAGAATTCCTTCACAATCTCAGGAACGTAACCGATCAGGCCATTAACAGTACTTCTTAACATTCCTATATTGATCAGTCCTAGATAGCCCCACTTATCTACTTCATCAAAGTCCACAATCCTTTCAGCTAAGATTCCTCTTTCCTTAAATAGAGCACATCTGACTTTGACTTCTTTGGATGGAAAGCGCTTGGAGATGAAAGTCTTTTTGGCCGGAGCTGATGTACCAGTTGCGGTAGACTGAGCAGCTGTCTTAGAAGATTTCTTCTTCTTATTCTTCTGAACCGGCTTGGCTGCTTCTGTCTTCTCAGTACGCGGCTTCTTCTGGTCAGGAAGTGGTCCCACTTGTTTTCGTGCTTTCCTCTTCTTTAGTACTGGAACTGGCTCAGATGGTTCATTACTAGTGTTTGGCTCAGGAAGATCAACATCGATTGGTTCCTCATTGATTGGGTCAGCATGAACAATGACTAAGGGATTTTCATCTGTGAGCAAAGAAGCTAAGGCATCGGCTGCTTGTTTCTCATGTTCTTCTATCTCCACAGGCACATTCTTTTCAGCCTCGACATCTGATTGGACTGAATCAGCTTCCTTGTCACCATCCTTGGGTGACTCATAGGTTTGAATTTCCTCTGTTTCAGGATCATATGGCGGCTTGGACTGTTGTTCATCTGGCTCTGAGATACGACCTAACTGAGCTTCGTCATCCCGTTTTTCCTTTACAACGTCATCTTCCACCGGATCTATTACCTAGACATCTTGTGCCGTTGCGAAGGAGTTCGTGTTGGTTGCTTGACTCTCGCCCAATATCTGATCGGAAACGAGATTAGGGTTTCTGGGTGGAGGAACTTCTTCCTCAGAACTTGAGTCATCAATCAGTTGAGGCGGCGTCTGTTCCGGCTTGATCTGAGCTTGTCGATGTGTCGAGCTGGTTCCAACTTTTGCTCTTCTAGTTGTATGCACCATGGTGATTTTCTGAAGCTTGAAGAAGACACACTATTTCGTCAGAGTTTCTGATTTCTAAAAAAAAATCTGGTTTTTCCCTTTGCCTTTTCTCCTCTTTTATTGGGCTGAGGCAGAATCTGTGTCAGAGATTTTATTTCCTTTTTGCATGTGATTTTATTGGGATCTCAATATTCCAAAGATTTTGAATTTTAAAATTCAAATTTACTTTTTTCTTTTGTGTCCAAAAATTCCGGATTTCTGTTTCTTGCCAACCGACTTTAAACCAGACATAGCCAGCTTGTCACAATTCTTCTTTTCACTGCGTCACTCACATAGACCATTAGAAGCAGTCATAGAACTATGACTATGTAAGAGCAACCACGATCAATTTAAGAGTAATGGGAACTATAACTATAGTGAATTGCCTACATGTTTACTGATGCACTGGATTTTACAAATAAAAGGTAACTTTCTCTTTTTGAATCCACAAATCAGTATTATGTGTGTCAGGTACTGACACTTCACATGTCTCAGCCCATACACTTTGCTCATACGATTCTATGTATTTGGTCATCATTCTCCCAGTGGCTAGCTTTCATACTCTCATGCATTTATCTTGTCTCAACCAGTTTTCAACCTTTATCCTTCGAGTGAGACTGCCACTTTCATTATTTTTCTTGTTTCTTTTCTTTTTTTTTCTTAGTCAGTAACTGAGCTATTGAAGGAGTTGATTCCATCATGTGACTTCTCAGGATTCAACTCATAGCTTTTCTGTATTTTTGGCTTTTGTGCCTTCCTCGAGAAACATATACTGTACATGAGACAAGACGGCACAACATGCAGCTCTTTTCCAATAGTTATCCTGACTTCAAACTAAATCAGAACTAGATGTACTTCTTGCGTCAGTTCATGTGTCAGTCTTGTACACTTGACAACCCATTACATTTCACAGACATCGATTGAGTTTCTTAGTAATAAAACGATTAAAATCCAGAGGTTTTGTAAAGAAACCTGCCAGTTGCAAATCAGTAACAATGTATTCAACCACTACTTGTTTTTCCTCCACTAGCTTCCGAATAAAATGGTGCCTTACGTCAAATAATTCGAATAAAATTTAGATAATTTATATTATCAAATAAAATATAAAATCAAAATATTTATTGTAGTTAGTCGATTGAAGTCCCATTCAAAAATATTAATATTTATCACAAAAATGTTCATCACATTTAAGAGTTACAAATAAAAAATAGAAATAAAAATTATTAAATTCCGATCATTAAGAATATATAAGTAATTTTTCATATTTTAAAATTTTTAATAAACTTCTAGTTCTACAAAAATGCTAATTTCCGGGCTTTTCGGGTTGGCTCAAGCCCGATCAAGTTAATCCCAAAAAATTCGCAAACCCAAATGGACTTAGCCTGAAAGGCCCAATTTTTGGGGCTTATATATTTAAGCTCAATCTCAGTATTTTTCAAGGTCGGGACAAGGGCTTTGATCCAAATTGACACCCCTACTCACACCCAAGTCTCTTCCCACACTACACAGAGAACCTACTCTGGCAGACGATCCAAAACCCGGTTGTCTTGTTAACCTCTCCCCATCTTCCAGCAACGACGAACCACTTTAACAACCCGACGTCGGACTTAACCGGAAGAACTCGCGAGCGCGAAGTTCCATACCCTCCTCCGCCAATCTGTTAGTTTATAGCTTATCTCCATAGCTCCGCCTCAAGACTTACCTTCAATCCGCCCGAAAGAGGATGTCTGAAGAAAGTGGCATGCGACAGTACCTCCCAAAAATTGCCACCACCTACCCCCTCCAGATTCGCAAGGTTTCAATACAACTGTCGCTCATCCTCCTCGACTCGTAATGCCAACCCACCAAACTTCTCGCCAACTTCCACCACGAACAGAGACTCATATCCAGATCTCCTCTCCCTTCCCTGCACAAACCCACTCCGTCATCGTCCTCTAACGGCTTCATGGCGTGCGACACAAATATCCGTCAAAGAGATGTGCTCCAGCCGTTGAAATGCCTCGCCGAGAATTATTCCACACCTCACGTCGCCGGAGAAGAGAAAGTCGTGACACTCTTAAGCTTAACACGAATTCCAAGGTTGCAACATAGCTGCGAAAACCAAACTGCCGAAGACCCCTCGTGATAACAACGGATACCGCCGGCTGCCAAAGAGATCTCTAAAACTAAATTACCGAGGAAGAAACTCTTTAGGAGTTGAGAGAGAATAAAGACGACGGTGTGTTTTCACGCGTGTCTTTCAGTTCAAACACTTTGTTTTGACCATGTAATTGACTTTGATTATATGTAGCTTCCAATTATAGAAACAAAATTTGTAAAAATAAAAAATTAGCATAAACACACACACACATGAAGACGCCAATATTCTAACGAAGTTGCAATATATGAAATAGAATAAGAGATTGCTGAAACTTTTTTTCATCTGTAGTGTTTTGGCTTTGAAGTTGTCAATGATCTTACTCCTACATCTGAACTTGGGTCTCCTTTTTTTGGTTTCTCGTTGTTTGTTCCCCACATAATCATCATCTTCCGTAACTTATAAAAAACTCATGTTGTTCTTAACATTCATAATACTATTTTGGCCGATGTTTTTTATTAAGATTTTGAATGGTTATTGCAGTTGCATGGGACTAAATAAAATACGGATTAAATCACTGAATTTTTAGGCAGACTACCATTTGCGATGTACCAAATTTATTTTTTCGCAAAATGGTGTGGACTTGGTCTGCAACAGATTTATTTGATTTTTTTATGTCTGCAATAATAGGGATTAGTGTGAACTACTTTTGTGAACAAATAATTTTAATCTTCATCGGACTATAATTCATCCCAAAAATAGAATAGTTTAATCTGGATTTCAATTACTAGGAATCATCCGGGGGTTTGTTTTCTATTTTTATATTTCATTATTATTCATTTTTAAACTAAATTATCTATATTTTTAGTTATATAATATTGTTTATTATGTTTTTTTAATCTTTTTGTCGAAAATCTCTTGATTATTTTATTTGTAACTACTTTAGAATTTTTCTTAATATAAAATTGTTATATTTTAGATCTTTTCCATTTATACTTGATATTTCTTTTTAATATAGTTTAAGTACATATTAGTTTTTGTTGTTTTTGCATTTATGGGTTTATATTCTATTTTATAATTAGTTCATTTTTAGATTATTTTTGTATTTATTTTTAGTAATATATTATTGTTCCTTTTGTTTTGTCATATCCTGTTAAATTCTTAACTATCTTTTCATATCTATTCTAAATTTTTTAAAAAATTACATATTTTAGATGTTTGTATGGTACTTGGTCAAAAAAAAAAAAATGTTTGTCTGGTCTATTTGTATTTAATATTCATATCAGATAATTTAGAGGCCCCTTATACAAAATGCATTGATCCATTTATCAATTTGATTACTTATATGAAAATTCTCTCTTCGGCCAATTAACCACCTTTTCCTTTTTTTTTGAAACAGTTGCTTTCTTAAGAAGTTTTATAGTAATCATTGTTCGTTTGGTATGAGGATTAGTGGTTGTTTGAAATCAATGGTGGGTTGAGATTCATGAAAGAAGTTGCAGGGAATTCTAAAAGGAATGGTCAAGAAGTATGTTGGAATATGACAGGCTATGTACAAGTTTGAAGTGAAGAGAACTGCAAATGGAAGTTGATAATCACCAAGGTGGAGTTTATTGGAATCTTGGTGATGAATATCAAATTCAATGGTTGCATAAACCCGACTGGTAATGTCATCTGAAGGCTGGTCTAATCAAGAGGTGGTTTAATCGATTGTTTTAGAAGGAATATCCTTCTTGGTTTAACGGTTAGTTAAAAACCGGTTCTCTCACTTACAATTGACTTGGTTCAGAAATGCTTCATGTCTTCAGGGGCTTAGTTAAAAGTTTATGAAACTTAAGGAGGAGCTTCTGAGATGGTTGCTCAAGACACATGTTCTGATGGATCAACTCAGTATGTGTGGAGAAGACGGGTGTCTGATGTTAAAGAAGACTACTACATAGTCAAGGAGGTCAGAGTGTTTTCTGTTTGTTGTGGCAGCAGAAGAACAGCTTGGGAAGCTACAAGGAAGTTTCGAATCTTGGTTGTTATTCAGATATAAGTGACTACGATGGAGTGGCTGCAAAATAAAGATAGAGATGTCATAAGATCTGACATTTATTTTAGAGTATGAAGCCAAGGGAGTTTAGTCACATATGCAAGACAGTTAAATGAATCAAAGAGGAATTGCAGAAAGTCTATCTCTGGAAGTGAAGCTAAGTGCGAGAAGCAAAGAAAGGTCTGAGAAGTTTATTTGTTTCAGGTGGAGCTTTGTTCACTTCAAAGCCATTCTCGAGATAGTTTCTATGTGACATTGGTTTAAGGAAGACATGTTAAACGGTTTTAAATCAGTGTCGAAAAATGATTCATGGATGCTTGAGTAAAAGGAGGTCATAAAAAGGCCAAGAATAATCATGATATCAACTTCAAGCTTCAGGTGGAGTCTTTGCGGTTATAAGTAGTACAAAGCAGCTTACAAGATGATTTGTCTCAGGCTGTTTCGTATGGAAGTGTCTCAAAGTTGCTGGTTTGTAAGAGTGAGACAGAATGCAAGAAGCTGGAAAATATGTATCTGCAGGAGGTCATTGCAGGTGTTGCAGGGACGTTCAGGAGCTGAAAGAAGCTTCAGGAAAGTTAAAATGCATGAAGATCAAATGTGCATTGGAAGGAAATTGAAAGTCTGATTGCATCTATATGCATCACATGGAGGAAGTTCACTCTGGAAAGATATTAGCTAATGCTCAATTAATTATTCATCAGTGTCAAAGGTATGTTCAGGTACAATTGATGAATTGTGAGGAGTTCTAGGACAGAACAAGAGAAGTGATGCAGGTTTCAGGTACAAGACATCTCAATACAGTGAAAAGTATTTGAGGATTGGTTCTACAGCAAAGATGGATATTGTTGGGAATGTCCTGAAATCACACTTGTAATCACTCTAGAGATAGTTGTTGTCGAGATTAAACATTCATATGATACTGGGTAATCGTAATGCTTTGCTAGAAGCCACTTATGATCTATGAGTTTAGAACTCATTGCTAGTATTATATGATCCTACAGGGTCACACACCTAAGCAAACTGGATATTTAATATGGGGTTGATCATTAGTGTAATGATCTGGTGAATGTATATTTGATATACATTCAATAACGATTCTCTGAGGTTGTGTCAATCGACACAGAAGGTGCATCGATCGACACAGGTCGCGAACCAAAATAGAGATTTTGGTTTATGACTTAATTAAGTACGGTTTGATCCTCGGTTAATTAAGTCGTGGTAAAAGTCTATATATATATATATGATATATGGTCGACTTTTACAGACAGTACTCAATTGACAGCCACCTCGGTGAAACAGAGAAACCTTTAAGAGATCTGATCTCTACGGCACTAGCATCCCGGTCCGTTCCAGTTTGTGTGCGTGTGGATACCAGTAGAGGCGCTTGAGAATCTCGAATACCTAATCATCTTCCGCTGCTAATCTCCAGGTAATTCGAGATCCTAATGATTCAATATACCTGAACCCTAGATCCTAGGCTATGGAATTTATACTAGGGTTGCCAATTGGATTAGGAACTGCTAGAAATTCCTTCAGTGGTATCAGAGCCTTAGGGTTCCATTGAATATGTAGCATGTTGATTAGATTAGTTGAATCTGGATCGTGATATATTGGATATATGCATGCTAAGTTGGTTTTTGATCGAAGTAATCTCGTTTAGGTTTCCTGTTCGAAAACGGTTCTAGGGTTTTTCGCATTGTGTCGATCGATGCCAATCCGGTGTCGATCGACACAGAATGATAACCCGAATAAAAATTAGGTTTGCCCTAATTATGACGATCGACACAAGAGTTGTGTCGGTCTACACAGACCTCGCGAAAAGGTTAATCGGTTCAATTGGATTGGACCGGTCATCGAGCTTGGTCAAAATTGGTTAAACCGCTTAGAACGGTTTATTGCGATTGTTTTGATTTGGTTGGCGTCGACCGACACTAATGTAGTGTTGATCGACACTGACCGGTTATCAAAACCGGATCAATTGGATTGATCGGTTATCGCAAATTGGTTTTTGGAAGGATTGCGTCGATCGACACTATAGTAGTGTCAGTCGACACATGATCCGATGGTTTGGGTTATTGAACCTGAAATCACAGAACCAAACCAAAATAAATCCAATTCTTAGAATAATTAAAACTTAATAAAATTAGTAGTTTTAAACAGTTCCGTTCCTCAACTAAAATATCAAGTAATCCTTGATGTCTTTCCAATCTTGTCAACTGTCAAAACTCTTTTCATTGTGCGATAGACTTGCAGTGTGAGGTGTCCACAATTACACGAGTAAGGTAGGAGGTAATTGTGTTGATGGTTTTGCAGTGCAAGGAATCAACAACTACATGACCTAAGAGATTGGTTTGCTTGACTGGGCCATCAAAATCGTTTTGGGCCCAGAGACATCAGGTGGATTGGACATGAGATGTCAATCCACAACCAAGAGTTATATTGGATATAACTAGCAAAGTTGTTGCTTACCTAGATAACTAAAATTTGGGCGATAGCCAGTGGCTCACTCAAGTTTCAGTGAAGTATGGGTCTTGGATCATTATATTCATTTGAGGAAACATTGTTTTGAATATAATGCGAGTCTTCTTAATTGTTAAGATTTCTCATTTCTTGAACATCATAACTAAACCTCTCTTGTTTTCAGCTATGTCTAGCACAAACCATCATAACAATTTGTCCCTGCGATCCGTCCTTGAGAAGGACAAGTTAAATGGATCCAACTTTCTTGAATGGTATCGGAATTTGAGAATTGTTCACAAACAGGAGAAAAAGGACTATGTCCTTGGGAAAAGTTCTCCCCAAGAAGTACCGAGCCAATGCCTGGCAGTCAGAGAAGGATGCTTGAGATAAGCATTTTAATGATGTGGTCGATGTGTGTTCTCTCATGTTGGCTACCATGAACTCGGACTTGCAGAAGCAATATGAGTACGTGGAGTCGCCAATAGAGATGATCACTGGCCTGAAAAGTATGTTTCAGGAGCAAGCACGAACTCAGAGATACCAGACGGTTAAGTCTCTAATTGAGTGCAAGCTATCAAAGGACGGACCAGTTAGTCCTCATGTCATTAAGATGATGGGTTATATTGATATCCTGGGGAAACTGGATTGTCCCATTAGCCACGAGTTGGCTACTGACATCATTCTGCAGTCACTGCCGTCAAGATATAATCAGTTTGTTATGAACTATAACATGAACAACTTGACAAAGACTTTGACTGAATTGCATGGGATGCTTAAAACTGCTGAACCTAACATCAAGAAGGACACCCCAAATGTCCTTATGGTACAAAAGGGTAAAAAGTTTAAGAAACTTGGTAAGAACAAAGGTGATGGCAAGACGAGCTCGATTGTGAATCAAAGCGAGTCTAACCATGCTCCTAAGGTTAAACCTGGTCCTTCTAAAGATGACAAGTGCCAATATTGTAATGGTTATGGGCATTTGAAAAGAAACTGGAATAAATTCCTCGAAGATTATGAGAAGCTGAAGAAGACGTACGAGACTTCTTCTTCAGGTATTTATGTTATAGAAGTAAATGTTACTTCTTATGGTTCTACTTATTGGGTATTAGATACCGGCTGTGGTACTCATATCTGTACAAATATGCAGGACCTAAGAAAAAGTAGGATTTTGGAGAAAGGACAAGTGGACCTGCGCGTGGGAAATGGAGCAAGTGTTGCTGCATTTGCCTTCTGTCTTGGTTTTTGAACTTAAGATTTGCTACTACCTTCTATAAGCAGAAATATTATTTCTATTCCTTGTTTGGATATGGAAGGATATCAGTTTTCAAATTAAGAATAAGTGTTATTCATTTGATTACAATGATATGTTTTATGGTAGCGGTCCATTAGAGAATGGACTTTATGTTCTAAAACAAAACGTGCCTATCTATAAGATTAGTAACAAGAGATTCAAGTCAAATGATACGAATCAAAAAAAATTATCTGGCATTGTCGTTTGGGCCACATAAATGAGAAACGCATTCAGAAGCTCCATAGTGATGGGCTTTCGGGCTCATTTGATTATGAATCATGTGAGAAATGCGAATCTTGTTTATTGGGTAAACTGACGAAGGCCCCTTTCAACAAAAGGTAGTGTCGATCGACACAAAAGGTGAGTCGATTGACACAGGTCGCGAACGAACAAAATGAAAGGGCCAGAGACTTATTGGGCATTATACATACGGATGTGTGTGGCCCGATGAGCACAAGTGCTAGAGGAAAATTTCAGTACTTCATTACCTTTACTGATATTTTCAGTAGGTACGGTTATGTCTAGTTAATGAGACATAAATCGGAATCTTTTTAAAAGTTCAAAGAGTTCCAGAATGAAGTACAAAATCAACTTGGCAAAAGTATTAAAGCTCTACGATAAGATCGTGGAGGTGGATACTTAAGCTAAGAATTCAGTGATCATACGAGAGATTGTGGAATTGTTTCACAACTCACTCCTCCTAAATCGGACTTTATTAGATATGGTTCGATCAATGATGAGTCACTCAGATCTTCCATTATCCTTCTAGGGATACGCTCTAGAAACGTCTGCGTTTACACTAAATAGGGTTCCATCAAAATCAGTTACAAAGACACCACATGAGATGCGGACTGGAAATGTTCCTAATTTGTCTTTGATGAAGATTTAGGGTTGTGAGGCTTATATAAAACGTTTAAATCTCTGATAAGCTCGCACCCAAATCCGATGAATGCTACTTCATTGGTTATCCTAAGGAGACCAAGGCATGTCACTTTTACAACCGGTCCGAGAACAAAATGTTTGTTGCTCGGAACTGTGTTTTTCTTGAGAAAGACTTTCTTTCCAGGAAGAACAGTGGGAGTAAAGTACAACTCGAAGAAATTCGAAAATCACAGGAGACTTCTCAACCTGATGAGGAAGAGCGGCAATTTGATCTACAAAGAGTTGTAGAACCTACACTTGTGGTGCCTAAAGTTCGCAAATCCGAGAGGATTCGTCACGAACCCGAGAAATTTGGATTTCTCGTAACCAATTGTCATGATCTGTTGATCATTGAAATTGACGAGCCTGCGAATTTTGAAGAAGCAATGATGGGCTCTTACTCCTAAAATGGCTGAAAGCCGCTGAACCCGAAAAGAGATCCATGTCACAGAACCAAGTATGACTTGGGTTGATTTACCCGATGGTGTAGAAGCCATTGTGCGTAAATTGATTTTCAAGAAGAAAAGTTGACGTGGATGGTAATATTCAGATATACAAAGCTAGGTTGGTGTCAAAAGGTTTCAAGCAAATTCATAGTATTGACTATGAAGAAACCTATTCCCCGGTCACTATGCTTAAGTCCATTCGGATTCTCCTAGCAACTACCGCTCATTATGATTATAAGATCAGGCAGATGGATGTGAAAACAGTTTTCCATAATGGAATTCTGGAAGAGGATGTGTACATGACACAACCTGAAGTTTTCATTGATCCTAAAGCTTCTAGGAAGGTATGCAAGCTTCATCGATCCATTTATGGATTGAAGCAAGCATCTCGGAGTTGGAATCATCGTTTTGATGAAGCGGTAAAAAGGGTTGACTTCATCAGGGACGAAGGGGAACTGTGTGTTTACAAGAATACTAGTGGGAGCGTAGTTGCATTTCTAGTACTGTATGTAGATGACATACTGCTTCTCGAAAATGAAGTTCCATTGTTTCAGTCTGTTAAGACTTGACTCGAAAGTTGTTTTCGATGAAAAACATGGGAGAAGCCATATACATTCTTGGAATAAGAATCTATATAGATAGATTGGATAAGCTAATTGGATTGTGTCAAGATACTTATATTGATAAGGTCTTGCACAGGTCCAGTATGCATGATTCCAAGAAGGGCTTCATGCCAATGACTCTTGGCATTACTCTTAGCAAGACGCAGTGTCCTTTGACGCATGCTGAGCGAGAACGCATGAGGTTCAGACAACTGCTATAGGCATTAGATGTCTTAAGATGTGATCTTAATTTTAGTGGGAGTTGTTCTTGTTAATTTTAGTTGTGATATGATGTTCATGTGAACATAATTTGATTATGTTAATGAACTCTGACATCAGTATTATTTAATTATGTTATTAAATAATAGTCCCAAAGCAATTTATGACATTTTATAGGTCATCAAGTATGTGACTTGATCATGAAACCTTATAAATGATAAATGACATAAATTAAGTTGGTCCCTGGTCAAGGTTGTTAAAGTGGGACATTAACAACCGCGTGAGACTAGTGTGTGAGGTGACTGATGACCAAGTTTCATGGAGTCATTAATAAGAGCATTAAAGTCAATCACATAGATATGTGTTGGAGAACACAGGATCGGACATGACCCGCTAATGAGAACTCTACAGGATAGTTATATAAGTGTCATGAGAGTTTTCATTACGACTATAGAGTATAATCCTTAGACATGAGTTCATCATGTTTTCTTACATGTGAATTGGTCCGCTTTAACTTTGTCAAACGTCAGCCGTAACTGGTGACTATAAAGGCATTGATTAGGCGTATCATGAAGTGTGTGAAGGAACAGGGATGGAACAAGATGGGATTTGTCCCTCCTATATACAGGAGATAAATATCTCAGGGCCCATCGAAGTGATTGTCAGTCGTTTGTCTTGTCAGTATAAATCAGAGTTCGATGAACATGATCTTGGCTTAATAAGGGTGACACAGATCTTGGCTTATGCCAGATCGAGATATAGAGACGAAGGGATTATGGGAATAGATGATTCCAGTACAAGTGGGAGATTGTTGGGAATGTCCTGAAATCACACTTGTAATCACTCTAGAGATAGTTGTTGTCGAGATTAGACATTCATATGATACTGGGTAATCGTAATGCTTTGCTAGAAGCCACTTATGATCTATGAGTTTAGAACTCATTGCTAGTATTATATGATCCTACAGGTTCACACACCTAAGAAAACTGGATATTTAATATGGGGTTGATCATTAGTGTAATGATCTGGTGAATGTATATTTGATATACATTCAATAACGATTCTCTGAGGTTGTGTCGATCGACACAGAAGGTGCATCGATCGACACAGGTCGCGAACCAAAATAGAGATTTTGGTTATGACTTAATTAACTACGGTTTGATCCTCGGTTAATTAGGTCGTGGTAAAAGTCTATATATATATGATATATGGTCGACTTTTACAGACAGTACTCAATTTACAGCCACCTCGGTGAAACAGAGAAACCTTTAAGAGATCTGATCTCTACGGCACTAGCATCCCGGTCCGTTCCAGTTTGTGTGCGTGTGGATACCAGTAGAGGCGCAGCACTTGAGGCGCTTGAGAATCTCGAATACCTAATCATCTTCCGCTGCTAATCTCCAGGTAATTCGAGATCCTAATGATTCAATATACCTGAACCCTAGATCCTAGGCTATGGAATTTATACTAGGGTTGCCAATTGGATTAGGAACTGCTAGAAATTCCTTCAGATATCAGGGATTCTAGAATTGATATCTATGAGTCTGTTGAGAATGAGTCTCGGAAGTATCATAGTTCAGAAGATACGAGACTGTGTTAAAGCATATAATAGTGATCAAAACCTGTTAGTGAAAAGGAGCCTAGAAGTATCATTGGTCAGATGGTATGAGGCTGGTGTAAATTCAACTAGTAAGAGGTTATGCATCTGCTAGTGGAGGTTCTGTTGTTTGGTGGTTTGCTTGGACTGGAGTTGTGACTAGAGTACATCTAGCAAGGCTAATAGCTGGACGACAAGTCGCTTTAGTGATAATAGTGGTACAACTGAGGAGTCTCAAGCAGGTCTAACATGAAGGGTTTTGAACAAGGTGAAAGCAGTGATTAATGGTTTTGAAAGTCTTCTTAGCTAGGTGGAGTTAAGCGGTGTGATCTGATGGTAACATCAGGGGAATCAGTGACAGCTTAAAGTTCAAATAAGAAACTGTAAGGTGCAATCTCTTGTTAAATATGTTTGACTACTGACATATTATTGTTTGAGATTGTGTTACAGGTTTTGAATCAAGGTTTCTGGTTCAAGATGGGAACATGTATGTTTCTGATTCTCTGCTGGTGATTAAATGGTAATTTTTGGTTCTAAACTCAGTGCACACGAGGGGAATCAGATGTGGTCGACAAAGGAATCAGGTTTGCAGTATAATGTAAAGGCTTAATACAATTGCTGAAATAGTGTTATGATCTTTGACAGAAATCATAATGGAAAACTGTGTGATTGTGGAACTCATAAAAGATAGCTTAATGAGGTGTCTGTCGGTTTTAGCAAGTTCTAAATTCATTAGTCTTGTTAATGAGATATTTGTTGAGTGATTTATATCAGGTACATCAAATATCAGGTTAAAGTCAATGATGAGTTTAAGTTCACCACAAGCTTGTGTGAACTGGTTGTGAACTCAAATAGGCATTGGAGTGTCACTGGTTTAATAGAAACAGTGATGTCTTCACAGCTGCAGTTTTTTTGTGTGTGGCATTATGTCTGGATTCATTGCTGATTGATCAGGTTTAATGTTTAAATCTGTGAGGTGTTTGTTCTGTGTGAGGTGATTCTTATGCAGGTTTAAGGAGATGAAATGTTAAGGTTGGAGCCTGTTCAAATAGGTTCTAAGAAGGCATCTCACAAGTGATTCATCAAGCTTGAATCAAGGTGGAGATTGTTGGAATGGTGATTCAACATGAAGAATCTAACTCATGGCTTAGCTTGATGTAGTCAAGAGAAAGAGAAGATGTTTTTTCGTATGAAGATGTAGAAGGAACAATACTAAAAAGTATTACAAGCAGTGAAACACTCTAGTGGAAATAGAAGGTTTCAGCTAAGCAGCTCATGTGACTCTCACGTGAGTCTGATCTTCAACTAAAGAAGACTTATATTCTGTAAATTAGCTCATTCTTCGGCAGTAGAGTACAGAGCATGAGCGAGAGAGATGGTGAGTGAGAGGTGACATGAGAGGGGTTATCTTCTTGGTTTTGTACTTCATCTTCTCCTCTTCTCTCTTGTGGGATTCTTCCTTCTTCTTGTAAACTAATTGAGGTGTAATCAGTGGTGAGTGACCTCCATGTAAGACCACGATCGGGGTGATTCCGTTCAACATAGTGGACGTGAGGCAGCACGATAGACTCCCCCGGACGTAGCGGTATTCCGTGAACCGGGTCAAAAGATCGATGTGATGTCTAGAGTAATCAAGAACAAGGCTTGATAGATTGAATCCTCAACAATCATAATATACAATTTACCATATAGTTGTAATAGGATGTATATTTACATAAATTATTTTTATGATTTTTTGTTTTAACAAAAACTATTTGTGTGGTAAGGATATCTTTAAAATAAATGATTAAAACAACTTTGGCAAGTATTAGCAACAAAATAGATGTTCTAGAACTTATGTAAAGACTAACTATCAAGTGATTTAATGAATAGTTGAGTGAACATGTTCGTGGACCCAGATTTCTCTGTACCCCTCGTTCGGAATTGCGCTAGGCGTTGTACGCGCGATCGATCCAAGCCTAGCGATTTATCGGAAATTCGGAGATTAAGCGGAGAGTAATCGGAGCCTAGTTTTATGTATTTTTACGGATTTGTTTATTATATATATTATTTTTGTAAGAAGATACTGAAAATATGTTCTAGTCTAGTGGTATGTGTGGGTCTTAAAAGTATATTGGGTTCGGTTCGACCCACATCACTACGGTTTTCCTATTTTTCCATGCCATCTCTTTACTTATATATATATTTTCCTATTTTTCCATGCCATCTCTTTACTTATATATATGTATAGTTGTATAGTGTTAAAATAATATTAAAAGAATAATATATATTTACGATACAATAAGTAAAGAGATGGCATGACATTTCTTCGAAAACTACCACCGTGTAATGACGACCAGACCTTTCTTCCCCTATGAGCAGGACATTGAAAGCTTTAGCCCATGGATTCTATGGAGAATCTGGAAGAACAGGAACGAGTTCCTCATAAAAGGAATAGACTATGGTGCTTTAGAAACCATTGAGAAAGTTAAAGAGGACATGGAGGAGTGGAAGTTCGGTAAAGAAGAAGAAGCAGAGGCAGGAAAGGTGGCACAGCAGGTAACGGCATAAATTAAATGGACACCACCCCCAAATGGTTGGCTAAAATGTAATGTAGATGGCGCCTGGTCGAGCAATAAGGAAGACTGTGGTATGGGTTGGATCCTGAGGGACCATGAGGGCAAAGCTTTATGGATGGGTGCAAAAGTGATACCAAGACTGAGATCTCCAATTGAAGTAGAAACTGAAGCTTTAAGATGGGCTCTTCTTTTCCTCAAGAGATTCAATTATAAAAGGATAATAGTAGAATCTGATTGTCAATGCCTGATAAATGCCATTACAGGGAAGGATGAGGGGCCAAGTATTAACACCTATATCTCGGATTGCCTTCACCTGCAGCAATACTTTAAAGATTTCAAATTGGTATTCACAGCTAGGGGTGGAAATATGGTGGCAGACAGGATTGCTAAGGAATCAACATCCTTTGGAAATAGTATTCCTAAGATATATTTTGTAATACCTTTATGGATCAATCCTTTGATAGAAGAGGATAAACACTAATGTATCAAATTTTATTTAGTTAATGAAAGTTGATGTTGAGTTAAAAAAAAATAATCAGAAATTGGGACGCACAAGAGCATGCCGTAACATGCGGTAAATTGGAACCCGCATAAGTCGAAAGAATAATATAATATAATATTTAAATAGAGATGTTTAAACATCTCACATTGGAAACTTGTTCAAGCTAATACCAAAACCTGATTCTATAAATAGAGGTATTTTGCTGCTTATTTGATATCTGACGGGCTCTATTAGGCCTTGGTCCATTGATTCTTTTAGGCTTAGATAAGAAAATTATTTAAAAAATCAGATATTTAGTCCGATTTTAAGCGCCTATTAACATTAGGCGGACGATTAATTCCGATTAATTGTCTAACGATTAGTTAGACCGAATTGGTAAAAATCATGGCGGTTGACCACCGTTTAGCGATTTAGCGGCCGCAAATGAAGGTCTATTTCCCTAATATAAATCGACAGTGTAAATAAAGTGCGACTTCTGTTTGTTAACGAATTGGAATTATTTGAACCAACATGGTGATGTTCTGCCATTGAAATAACAACAATAGTAAGGACATGCGAAAGGTAAAGAGTTCAGGAAATCAAGACATGTTTAAGAAGCAAGTTCTCTAATTACCTTCTTCAGTTGCAAGGAACGATAGTCCGTGACCAGGAGACAAAACTACTTTTTCTTTGATACCCTCAACAATAGTGCCCTAGAAACATATATTACGCTATGTACTTAGCCAAATAGATTCACACAACAGGAAGGATACAATGTGAATCAATATTTAAGTGACTTGACATTTATATCGTGTTTCAAATTCTCAATTAATCTTTCCAGACCACAATCAATGCTATAGATTTGCACATGTGTGTGTGTGAGACATGGAGAAAGCTAAGCATTTTATAGTGGTTAAGAAAGCAAACCTGGGAATCTTCTCTAACTCATAAATTTTGGCCTGTTGGATTCAAGCTAATGAGAAAAAGGAAATCCACTTCATTGGAAACAATTGTTCTAATCATGCTTTTCAAGAAGTTGTGGAAGTGCATCAAATGACTCAAGATGAAGCTAACTACTTGGGAAATCAAAAGAACTTCCAAGGTGGTTACAACAACTATAAGAGCCAAGGCTATCAACCTAAACAAGGCTTTGTGCCACCCAAGTCACTGCGTAAGAAAGGGAGAGAGAGAAGGTTTGAGTGAGTACACATCACAAAAAAATGAATGAAAAGTAACGAAAAGCATCAGTGATCGAAGTAGAATCTCACCACAATTGTTATGAGAGAAATTTCTGAGACATTCATCACAGTCTAGTATCCATAAACGAACAGTCTCATCCACAGAAGATGACAGGGCATACTGCAGCAAAGTGGGCAAATGTAACACCTGCTTTAGTGTCTGGGACACACCAAGGGTCCTAAAGTCGTTTGTTCTAGTCTTGTGTTGAAAGCACAAGTATATGATCATTAGATGGTACAAAACTTTTAAAAAGGTTGAAGAAACATCAAAGCAAATATCCTAAGATATCACCACAGTACTAATGAATATAAGAAACAATAAAACCAATACATAAGTTTTCAGCATTAACATATGAGAACTCAAAAACAATTCATATATAATCAGAGCCATTGAAACTTAATAATATCAACAAAAGCCAGAATTTCACCTGCAATAGTATTTTGATCCTTTCCAAAGGTGCAACGGTGGGTCTTAAATGCCCCAACAGCTCCTACAGCGATACGCGTCTTCCCAAGAACAGGCAATGTATCCACAAGGCTCGTCATATCAGCCGAGAGATTGGAGCCTTGTGGTTGTCACGGATTGGAGTTCCCTCAACCTAAAACCCGGCGAAGATGGGAAGAATCCGGCAGGTCCCTTAGCATAAAGAAGGCTCTGCTGCAGCAGCTCTGTCATCAGTTGAAAACTCATGTAAAGACGCGACGACACTGACTGGATCTTGAGCGAGCCGTTGACGAATTTCAGATCTCCTTGGTCAAGCATCACTTCACCCGAAGATTGCCGTCCGAGAAAGTATTGTTTCGCCTGTCCTCCTCCGCCGTCGGGAGATAACCAACCGACGACCGCGCTCAATCCTATCATTTGACCGTTGGTGGAGAATCCAATCCCAATGAAGAAGCTGGAATCCGGCGCCGATAAAATGAAGTTCCATGTGTTCTCTACCATTCTAGCATACTGCACCAAGATTTCGAAATATGAACTTTTATTTGGTAAAGAAATTGGGAAATGGAGAGTTGGACTTACTCGGAGGATGTAATTCTGAGCAGGCCAGGCTTCGGCGAATTGTAGGAGACTTGAGTCGTAGGTGAGTTCGTTGAGTGGTAGAGTTGAACTGCACGATTCAAAAGCATCAAAATTCTCAGCCGAGTTTGCGATGGAAAAACAGAAAAACACAGAAAAAAATCTTTAGTCGACTTTTGAGATATTCTCTCCCTTAAGCTGAGAGAGCGCGCCTTATCACATCTAAATCTAGGGTTTATGGTCGAGGTAAATTTCTTCTCTAAACTCAAACTTGTGATCCTAAGAAATTCAAGAAAAAGAGTACGCAAAGCCCGGAAGCAGATCGTACTCTATTACAGCAATATTCATTAACAGCCTCAATGGTTGACAAAAAAAAAAACAGCCTCAATGACAAACTCTACGATGATCAACCCCACCAGAAGATCAAATCGTTCCGAGCATACCGGAGCTAGAAATTTGGGGGCCCTATTCGAAAATATTTTCAAAATCATATTTTAATAATATAAAAGCAATATTTGTTATAAAATAAAAAGAAAATAATACAAAGTAGAATTTGTTTCTTTATATATACTAGAAGAGAACCCGCGCAAATGCGCGAATTTTGTTTTGTTATTTAAATATTTAATATATTTTTGAATATTAATATTTTTATATATATTTTTTACAGATTTGTAATTTTTTAATGATCATAATAATTTGAAGAAAATAACATGGGCTCACAAGCAATATTACTTTAAATTATATGTTTTACAATTTTTAGTTATCGATTTTCATGAATTTTCTTTTTTTTTTGAAATTTTTATTTCCTTCAATCTTCTTATTATTCTTTTTAAAAAAATCATTTATTATTTTAAATATATGTACTTGTTACATTTTCAATCATTCAGATCCTAATATTATAAAAATATTTTAATATTGTTTATCATTTTAAATTTCGTTAAGTTATAAATATATTTAATTGATTTCATTTAATTTCTTACTTTTATATTATTTATTTGTTTCTGTTATCATCTTTTCTCTTTTTATCATATTTTCATTATATTTCTAATAATTATCATTTTCATTATATTTCTAATAATTATCATTTTCATTAGTTATTCTTTTTTTTGTTATATGGTTTTTTCTTTTAATTTTCCATTTGTTTAAAAAATCATAATTACATATTTATTTTTAGTTTTATAATTTGATATTTTCATTTATATTAATATTTAATTATATTCGAAATTAAATTTCAATTAATTTAGTTTATATTTATATTTAGTGAATTTAAATGATTACATTTAAATTAAATAATCTGTTATAGATTTATATGATTTAATGATGATGTGAAATTTTTTTACTGAGGTGGACCAATCAGGAAGGGGCTGACGTGTCAACGCAGGAGAGCCTTCTCTTCTTCTTTTTTATATAGGATAAACAGTTTTTTTTTTTACATTTAGTAGTATATTACATTTTTTGTTTTTATACAAATTTTTTTTTGGTGGGGCCCTTAAGAAGTGGGGGCCCATTCAAAAAAATTAAAAAACTGCCCCTAACGCCGGCTCTGATTCCAAGAGGAGGTGGCTACTGTTGAGATGCATGCGAATAAGAAAGTGAGATGACACAGTAAAAAGGGATGATGGAATGGGCTTAGGCTTGGTAGATACAAACGGTGAAAACCCAATTTCTTTTTTTTTTTAAATGGGACACGTGTCTCAACAGATGGATAATAGAGAAAAGCTTCTCTTATTAAATATAAGATTTTCATTGTAACAGGTGTCAGGTGATACCATTCAAATTCCCTAAATAAAAGAACTTAATAATATAGCAAATAGAAGAACTTAGTGTTGCATCATTTTGTTCTCCAAGAAAACTCTCTTTGTAGTCACGGAGGTCTACACATGGAATCATCTTGAACCAATTTACGGGCATATATACTAACTCTTGAACCAGAAGTAAATGCACAAAAACATAACACAAGAAACCTTGTTATTATCAGTCTCAAATCAGAGAGGTTTGGATTCTTTACAAGAAGCAGAGATTCTAAAATACATGCCCTTGGTTTCCATCAACGTTTTCAAATGATTGATCTGCTTCTTTTCACAACAAACGCACAATAGCAACCTCTCTGTGTTTTTGCTGGCTGCCACAAGAGAAAGAAGAAAACCGAGGTCAAAGAAAGATTCATCGTTAGGGATCCTTAGAGAAAAATAAAATATATGGTTTTTCAAACCTTAACATCAATTGTACAGCTCTATAAAAAACTTGATCCAGCCCTTATGCAAAAAAAGATTTACCAACCTCCAACATCTATGGAAAAGTTGTTAGGAAATAATTTCAAATCTTTCCGAAAACCATATATATGAGATCGAAGAAAACACACACAATTTGTTAATAGAGTTCGGCCAAACTTTGCCTACGTTTCGGGACTTGCTACAAATCTTTATATTAATAACCGGGAAATTACAATACTCTCAACTCACACTCAAAATCCAATTACACTCAAGAAAATTATACTAAATTTTCTTATAAAAATATATATTTTTCTTTTCTTCTCTCATACTCTTTCTTCTTCTTTCTCTCTTACTTGTGAGATTATGGGATGATTTCCAACAATGAGATTCACTCTATATTTATAGAAAAAGATTGAGGATTGGTAAGCCATAATTGTTGACAAAAAATGAATAAGTCTTCATCTTTGATTTGTGCACCTTCTCACCATCATACACATGTACCTCCCTATCATCCTTAAAGTTACGTAATTTAACTAACAATCTCCTACTTGAAGACTGATTTCAATATGTCGAAACACTTTGATCAATGTAGTAGGTCTTTCGTGCTTGTTACTCTAACAAGCCAAATGAGGTTACACATATTGAAGCCAGGTTGTAGATCTAGTTCATGATAATGCCAAAAATCCTTTAAAAATCCCCCGCCGTCCTCAAGTGCCACAAGCTTACTTAAAATCACAGGCGGTTCATGCATCACGAACCCTCTTCACCACCACCCAAAAACGCTACCTCCCGACTTCACCGATGTTGGTGCTAGATTTCTCTCTAGGAAATCCGGCCCATAAACAGACAAAATAAATGCCCATAGTCACGGGCCCGACTAGTAATTATGGATGCGAGTCCAATTATTACAGATTGTGGGCCATACGATCATAAGCTAGTCAAGCACCAAGTAGCATGGACCGCGAAGCGATCGAGCTCGAGCTCGATAGAAGGAAATGTCGAGGAAGACTGACCAAGTCTTCGTCAGTAGAAGCGGCTTCCACGGATCTCGGAGATCGTTGTAACTGCGCAGCTGAAAGATCGGAACGAGAAGATTGAGGTCGAAGGCTATTTAAAGGAGAAGTGGCGATCCATTCAAGCATTCCAACCCTAATCAAGAACACTTCGACTAGATAGCTCGATTCTCATACTTTGTACTCTCTTTTCGATTATGTTTGTTCTATCTCGACATACAACCTCAAAAGTCTTTGATTCATAGGAAATCTATTTCATCTCTTATATACAAAGTCCAAATCCACGTTTAAAAATCCTTGGTGTGAATATTCTATCTCACAACCGACAAATACAAATCCTACCTGAAACGGCAGACTCAGTCTTGAATTATCGACATCGGATTTTGAAGATGCTTTCAAACTTTATCCTCACTAGATATGTTTTACAAATAACCTACGCTTACTCGCACTGAAGAGTCATTGTAGTTTCGTAGTAGAAACCTAAGACACACCACCAAATCTTCTCAAAACCATCCATCGCCAAGGAAAGAAGCACATGCAAAAAAAAAAAAACACAAAAGGATCTTTACATAACTCCGACTAAGTTTGCCGAGCACTGGAGAGGAAACGAAGGTGGAATCAACAATGATTTTTCAAAAGAAAAAGAAAAAGAGGACAAGAGGATAAGAAACTGTTGGGAATGTCCTGAAATCACACCTGTAATCACTCTAGAGATAGTTGTGTTGTCGAGATTAGACATTCATACAATACTAGATGGTCATAATGTTTTGCTAGAAACCACTTATGATATGTGAGTTGTGAACTCATTACTAGTATTATATGATCCTACAGGGTCACACACCTAAGAAGACTGGATGTACTTCATGTGGGAATGATCATTAATGTAATGATCAAATGTGTATTTGATACACATTAATATACGTGTTTTGAGGGTGTGTCGATCGACACAAGTGTTGTGTCGATCGATGCAAAGGCGCAGATCGAAACAATGTTTCGATTCAATGACTTAATTAATCTCGGTTCATTCCAGTGATTAATTAGGTTTTCCCAGGTCTATATATATATATGTGATATAGCACGACCTGGAACAGAAGTTTTTTAGCCTAATTGCAGCCGCCTCTCAGAAACAGAGATATCCCAGAGAGATCCGATCTCCCGGCACTAGCATCCCGGCGGATTCCAGTTTGTGTGCGTGTGGATACCAGTAGAGGCGCAGCACATGAGGCACTCGTGAATCTCGAATACCTAATCATCTTCCGCTGCAAGTCATCCAGGTATATTCGAGATCTGAGAATGTAGATTCAACTCTAAGCAAGAATCCTAGATCCTAGGCTTGGAATTATACCTAGGGTTGCTAATTGGATTAGGAACCGCCCAGAAATTCCTTCAGTGGTATCAGAGCCTAAGGATTCTAGTTGAATCGCACTATGAGTTATCGCCCTGCGTCGATCGTTGCTTTCGGCATGCAACGATTGACACAACCATAAAATCGCATCGCGTCGATCGTTGCAAAGTGTTGCATCGATCGACACAAACCGAAAATCGCATTGTGTCGATCGACACAAAGTGTTGCATCGATCGACACAAAGCGACAAGACTGGTTCAATTGGATTGAATTAGTCATTGCGATTGGTTGAGCAGATCAGACCGGTTGATTGCGATTGGTTTGATTTGGTTGGTGACGATCGATGATAATGTAGCATTGATCGATGCTGACCGGTTATCAAAGCCGTTTTCAATTGTATTGGATCGGTTATTGCAATTGGCTTAAACCGGTTTGACGGGTTAATTGCGGTTTGATTGAATTGGGTTGATGTCGATCGACGCAAGTGTTGTGCCGATCCATGCTAACCGGTTATCAAAGCCGGTTCAATTGGATTGATCGGTTATCGCAAATTGGTTCTGGTATGTTGCATCGATCGATACTAGTGTAGTGTCGATCGACAAAGAGTTAAATTGTTCGGTTATTGAACCTACAACTACAGAAACAAACCAGAATTAAACCCAATTCTTAGAATTATTAAAGCCTAATTAGATTAGTTGTTTTATAAGTTCTAAACTTTATAGGATGCATATATGATATACGATAGACCAAAAGTTCCGTTCCTCAGACTAATATCAAGTAATCCTTGATGTCTTCCCGATCTTGTCAACTGTCAAGACTTGTTTCATTGTGCGATGGACTTGCAGTGCAAGATGTCCACAATTACATGAGTAAGACAGGAGGTAATCGTGTTGATGGACTTGCAGTGCAAGACATCAACAATTACATGACTTAAGAGATTGGTTTACTTGACTGGGCCATCAAAATCGTTTTGAGCTCAGAGACATCAGGTGGATTGGACATGAGATGTCAATCCACAACCAAGAGTTATATTGGATATAACTAGAAAAGTTGTTGCTTACCTAGATAGCTAAAATTTGGGTGATAGCCAGTGGCTCACTCAAGTTTAGTGAAGTATGGGTCTTGGATCATTATATTCATTTGAGGAAACATTGTTTGAATATAATGCGAGTCTTCTTAATAGTTAAGATTTCTCATTTCTTGAACATCATAACTAAACCTCTCTTGTTTTCAGCTATGTCTAGCACAAACCATCGTAACAATTTCTCCCTGCGATCCGTCCTTGAGAAGGACAAGTTAAATGGATCCAACTTTCTTGAATGGTATCGGAACTTGAGAATTGTTCTCAAATAGGAGAAAAAGGACTATGTCCTTGAGAAAGTTCTCCCCAAGAATTACCGAGTAAATGCCTGGCAGTCAGATAAGGATGCTTGGGATAAGCATTCTAATGATGTGGTCGATGTGTGTTGTCTCATGTTGGCTACCATGAACTCGGAATTGCAAAAGAAATATGAGTACGTGGAGTCGCCAATAGAGATGATCAATAGCCTGAAAAGTATGTTTCAGGAGCAGGCACGAACTCAGAGATACCAAAAGGTTAAGTCTCTAATTGAGTGCAAGATACCAAAGTACGGACCAGTTAGTCCTCATGTCATTAAGATGATGGGTTATATTGATAACCTCGGGAAACTGGATTGTCCCATTAGCCAAGAGTTGGCTACTGACATCATTCTGCAGTCACTGCCGTCAAGCTATGATCAGTTTGTTATGAACTATAACATGAACAACTTGACAAAGACTTTGACTGAGTTGCATGGAATGCTCAAGACTGCAGAACCTAACATCAAGAAGGACACCCCAAATGTCCTTATGGTACAAAAGGGTAAAAGGTTTAAGAAACTTGGTAAGAACAAAGGTGATGGCAAGACGAACTCGATTATGAATCAAAGCGAGTCTAGTCATGCTCCTAAGGTTAAACCTGGTCCTTCTGAAGATGTTAAGTGCCATTATTGTAATGGTTATGGGCATTTGAAAAGAAATTGCAATAAATTCATGGAAGATTATGAGAAGCTGAAGAAGACGTACGAGACTTCTTCTTCAGGTATTATGTTATAGAAGTAAATGTTACTTCTTATGGTTCTACTTATTGGGTATTAGATACCAGCTGTGGTACTCATATTTTGTGAAAATGTGCAGGGCCTAAGCAAAAGTAGGATTTTGGAGAAAGGACAAGTGGACCTGCGCGTGGGAAATGGAGCAAGAGTTGCTGCATTAACCATAGGGACGTTTCATTTGTTTTTGCCTTCTGGCTTGATTTTGAACTTAAGAACTGCTACTATGTACCTGCTACAAGCAGAAACATTATTTATATTCCTTGTTCGGATATGGAAGGATATCAGTTTTCAAATTCAGAATAAATGTTATTCATTTGATTACGATGATATATTTTATGTAGCGGTCCATTAGAGAATGGACTTTATGTTCTAAAACAAAACGTGCCGATCTATAACATTAGTACCAAGAGATTCAAGTCAAATGATACGAATCAAACTTTTTCTCTGGCATTGTCGTTTGGGCCACATAAATGAGAACGGAATCAGAAGCTCCATAGTCATGGGCTTTTGGGCTCATTTGATTATGAATCATGATGAGAAAAACGGATCTTGTTTATTGGGTAAAATGACGTAGGCCCCTTTCAACAAAAGGTAGTGTCGATCGACACAAAGGTGTCGCGAACGAACAAAATGAAAGGGCCAGTGAATTATTGGGCTTTATGCATACGGATGTGTATGGCCCGATGAGCCAAAGTGCTTGAGGAAACTTTCAGTACTTCATTACCTTTACTGACATTTTCAGTAGGTATGGTTATGTCTATTTAATGAGACATAAATCGGAATCTTTGAAAAGTTCAAAGAGTTCCAGAATGAAGTACAGAATCAATTTGGCAAAAGTATTAAAGCTCTACGATGAGATCATAGAGGTGAATACTTAAGTCAAGAATTTAGTGATCATCTGAGAGATTGTGAAATTGTTTCACAATTCACTCCTCCTGAATTAGATTTTATTAGATATGGTTCGATCAATGATGAGTCACTTAGATCTTCCATTATCCTTCTAAGAATACGCTCTAGAAACGTCTGCGTTTACACTAAATAGGGTTCCATAAAATTAGTTGCAAAGACACCACATGAGATGTGTACTGGAAATGTTCCTAATTTGTCTTTCATGAAGATTTGGGGTTGTGAGGCTTATGTAAAAAAATTTAATCTCTGATAAGCCCTCACCCAAATCCGAGAAGTGCTACTTCATTGGTTATCTTAGGAGACCAAGGCATGTTACTTTTACAACCGGTCCGAGAACAAAATGTTTGTTGCTCGGAACTGTGTTTTTCTTTAGAAAGATTTTCTTTCCAGGAAGAACAGTGGGAGTAAAGTACAACTCGAAGAAATTCGAAAATCACAGGAGACTGATTAACCTGATGAGGAAGAGCAGCAGTTGGATCTACAAAGAGTTGTAGAACCCACACCTGTGGAGCCTGAAGTTCGCAAATCCGAGAGGATTCGTCACGAACCCGAGAAATTTGGATTTCTCATGACCAATTTCCATGATCTGTTGATCATAGACAGTGACGAGTATGCGACTTTGAAGAAGCAATGATGGGCCTTGACTCCGAAAAGTGGCTGAAAGCCGCTGAATCCGAAATGGGATCTATGTCACAGAACCAAGTATGGACTTTGGTTGATTTACCCGATGGTGTAAAAACCATTAAGTGTAAATGGATTTTCAAGAAGAAAATTGACGTAGATGGTAATATTCAGATATACAAAGCTGGGTTGGTGGCAAAAGGTTTCAAGCAAATTCATGGTATTGACTATGAAGAAACCTATTCCCCAGTCACCATGCTTGAGTCCATTCGGATTCTCCTAGCAATTGCCGCTCATTATGATTATGAGATCTGGCAAATGGATGTGAAAACAGCTTTCCTAGATGGAATTCTTGAAAAGGATGTGTACATGACACAACCTGAATGTTTTCATTAATCCTAATGCTGCTAGGAAGGTATGCAAGCTTCATTGATCCATTTATGGATTGAAGAAAGCATCTCGGAGTTGGAATCTTCGTTTTGATGAAGCAGTCAAAAGGTTTGACTTCATCAAGAACGAAGAAGAACCGTGTGTTTACAAGAATACTAGTGGGAGTGCAGTTGCATTTCTAGTATTGTATGTTGAATCTATAGACAACATACTGCTTCTCGAAAGTGAAGTTCCACTGTTTCAGTCTGTAAAGACGTGACTCGAAAGTTGTTTTTTCGATGAAAATATGGGAGAAGCCGTACAAATTCTTGGAATAAGAATCTATAGAGATAGATTGGACAAGCTAATTGGTTAGTGTCAAGACACTTATATTGATAAGGTCTTGCACAGGACAAGTATGCATGATTCCAAGAAGGGCTTCATGCCAATGACTCTTGGCATTACTCTTAGCAAGACGCAGTGTCATTCGACACACGCTGAGCGAGAGCGAATGAGGGTCAGACTACTGCTAAAGGCATTAGATGTCCTAAGATGTGATCTAAATTTTAGTGGGTGTTGTTGTCGTTAATTTTAGTTATGATATGATGTTCATATAAACATAATTTGATTATGTTAATGAAATCTGACATCATTATTATTTAATTATATTATTAAATAATAGTCCCAAAGTAATTTATGACATTTTATAGGTCATCAAGTATGTGACTTGATCATGAAACCCTATAAATGATAAATGACATAAATTATGTTAGTCCCTGGTCAAGGTTGTTAAAGTGGGACATTAACAACCGCGTGAGACTAGTATGTGAGGTGACTGATGACTAAGTTTCATGGAGTCATTAATAAGAGTATTAAAGTCAATCACATAGATATGTGTTGGAGAACACAGGATCGGACATGATCCACTAATGAGAACTCTACGGGATAGTTATATAAGTGTCATGAGAGTTTTCATTACGACTATAGAGTATAGTCCTTAGACCTGAGTTCATCATGTTTTCTTACATGTGAATTGGTCCGCTTTAACTTTGTCAAACGTCAGCCGTAACTGGTGATTATAAAGGCATTGATTGGGCGTATCATGAAGTGTGTGAAGAAATGAGGATGGAACAAGATGGGATTTGTCCCTCCTATATAACAGGAGATAAATATCTCAGGGCCCATCGAAGATTTGATACTGAGAAATGTGTGGCCACACTCAAACGAGGTGATTGTCAGTCGTTTGTCTTGTCAGTATAAATCGGAGTTCGATGAACGTGATTTTGGCTTAATAAGGATGACACAGTTCTTGCCTATCGAGATATAGAGACGAAGGGATTATGGGAATAGATGATTCCAGTACAAGTGGGAGATTGTTGGGAATGTCCTGAAATCACACATGTAATCACTCTAGAGATAGTTGTGTTGTCAAGATTAGACATTCATACAATACTAGATGGTCATAATGTTTTGCTAGAAACCACTTATGATATGTGAGTTGTGAACTCATTACTAGTATTATATGATCCTACAGGGTCACACACCTAAGCAGACTGGATGTACTTCATATGGGAATGATCATTAATGTAATGATCAAATGTGTATTTGATACACATTAATATACGTGTTTTGAGGGTGTGTTGATCGACACAAGTGTTGTGTCGATCGATGCAAAGGCGCAGATCGAAACAATGTTTCGATTCAATGACTTAATTAATCTCGGTTCGGTCCGGTGAATAATGAGGTTTTCCCAGGTCTATATATATATGTGATATATCACGACCTATAACAGAAGTTTTTTAGCCTAATCGCAGCCGCCTCTCAGAAACAGAGATATCCCAGAGAGATCCGATCTCCCGGCACTAGCATCCCGGCGGATTCCAGTTTGTGTGCGTGTGGATGCCAGTAGAGGCGCAGCACCTGAGGCGCTCGTGAATCTCGAATACCTAATCATCTTCCGCTGCAAATCATCCAGGTATATTCGAGATCTGAGAATGTAGATTCAACTCTAAGCATGAATCCTAGATCCTAGGCTTGGAATTATACCTAGGGTTACTAATTGGATTAGGAACCGCCCAGAAATTCCTTCAGAAACATCACATTTTTCCTCACTATTTTCCTTTCAATAGGTCACCACTTAAACTTTAATATTTTCTCTTACATGTAATATCTTTTTTTAATGCTGGATTTCATTACTTATGTTAACAAAATTGAAACTAATTACAACCTCATAAGAGGCTCATAATAAAGGAAAGGGAGAAATGCAAACAGAGCAGCAAACCAGTAGGTTCGCTTGAAGTTTGTTTACACACTTGTGGATCCTAAAACCCACACTCAAGTTTTGGAGTGTTTAGATGAGTTGGTTTATGAAAAAGGTGGGCTAGATTCTTGAATGAACGTAATCAAACGAGCTAACAAAAAGGAAAGAATGGATTTGTATTGATTTATGTATACAAACAGTAAGGACTCGAGCTATGGAGCGATTACAAAGTCTTAATGCTAGGTCTAGGAATGAATAGAAGTTCCCATCCCTTCTCAAGTCGTTGGAGCCTCCTTTTATAGCCTAAGGCTTCATAACTACTTTCCTCCATTTCCGGGGTTAGCTCCAACGGCTCGCGAGATATGCGGGATTGTGCGCTTGACTTGATCTCCTTCTTCTTAGCCAACAGATCGCTAGTGATTCGAGCTGTCATCCGCCGAGCTATACTGTGAAGTCGGAGTTCTTCGTCCGATCGGATCGTCTTATGTCGAGTTGGGCTTGTCCACAAGCATATGTGGGCCTGGGCGCTGAATCAGGATAAGGCCTTATCCAGCTGGTTTCACTGAGGGTGAAATTGGGCCCAAACATTTTTCCCCCAGCCCTTTAAGCGAGTTTCTGGGCTTCAAGTGTGGAGTCTTCTTGGAAAGGCCCACAATCTTCTTTGGATAAGGCCGAATCTAGCGGTTCGAACTGTGCTAGAGATACTCGGACGATTCAGCTTCTTACATGCACCATCGGATGGCGCGTAGATGGAGATCCCCCCAAAACGAGTGGCTGAGATGAAAGTGTGACGTCTGCCACGCGCATTCGCAGCGCGTAGAAAGATATCCTCGAGATTTGACGGTTGTGATCTGCGAGATTTGAAAGGATTTGCGGAGTCCCGAGGTTGCGTAATTATGACATCTTTATAATGCACCTCCTCGTGAACCCACATACACAACCGCCGCTCATAAGGTAACTTCTCCACTTCTCTTCTTTATAGCGATTGTCCTTCTCTTTTTTTTTATTTTTACGCTTCTATTTTTCTACTCTTTTGTGGTTTTCTTTCTTCCTCTTGTTTGCGAAAAAGAAACCGTTTTCTTGAGAACTTTAAGCGATGTCGAAATCGAGTCTAGTTAGGGTTAAGAAAGAGAAACAGGCAGTCGAAGAGGAGGAGTTCGAGCATCCTGATCTGACCACGAACGCGGAGGACATCGATAGCCTGTATTATTTGTACGGTGTGCCAAGGACGGTGAAGCTGAGGCTCCTCGATCCCGGAGAGACGCCGGAATTGGTTAGACCAGGCTATTGTTGTGCCTACAAGGCTTATTTTGAGAAGTGCGGCCTGGTTTTTCCGATCCCTCAGCTTTTGCTGGATGTGCTGGGTGAGCTTGGGATAGCGCTTCCGCAGCTGACCCCAAATTTCATCCGCTACCTCATCGGCCTGTTGGTTAGGGCTCGAGAGGAAGGGGTTCCATTTAATTTTTCCGTTCTTCACGATTTGTGTTCGATTAAACACAACTCGGGATCAGGACTTTTTTACCTCTCCCCCCGGAGATGCTTGGCGGTCTTGGCGGCAGTGCCGAACCGGGAGGATCGTTGGAGAGAGCAACATGTCTTATTCAAGCTTGACCGTCACTCAATCGGGGATTATGATCCTTCTAGAATTGTGACCTCGTGGTCGGAGTCTATCGGTTAGGGATAGCGTTTAGCTAGGTTTTCTTGTGTTGCATGTTGATTTCGATTTTATTTGGGGATACCTGATTACTTTTGTTTTCCGATGTTTTCAGAGATCCCGGAGAGATACGGAATAACCCCTCCGATTAGGAGGCTAGCGACCGTCCTCAGCTCCAGAGACGTGATGTGGTTGTCGTTTACCGTAGGTAGGATCAAGTGTGCACTCGAGCTTCCGGAAGCGATAGAGCCGTTAGAGACTCGTCCTGCTCTGGCCCTTATCAGTGAGTGTACACGCGTCCTTTTGTTTATTCCGTAGCTTCAACATGAATATTGCTTATTTGTTTTTCCCTATTTTGTAGCCTCTCGAGAACATACCACTTCCGAAGCGGCTTCGTCGAGTACGACTCAACAGAAGAACAATATGAGGAGACGCCCTACTGTTCGCGAGTCATACAAGAGACCCTCTGAGAAGGCGACGTCTGGCAGTTACACGCCCATTCATGCTGGTCAGCTAAGTAATGCTTTAGCCGGTGCCATTAACGATGGAAGGTCTGGAGGTGTTACTCCTCCATCCCCGCATTGGGACACGGAGTCTGGGAGGGGACCGGAGACTGTGTGCCCCGACCAGGATATTCACTTGAGTTCCAGGGCCCCCGGGAGTGATTCCTTGGTGCAACCCTCGAACAAGAAGCCTCGATATGAAAAGGAGGCAGCTGTTGGGTCGGGTTCATCGCATGCTCCGGGTCTAAACCGTTTCACTGGAAGTTTGACCATACCAAGGATTATCCGATTACGGACGATCCTGATGAACTCGTTCATTTGCTTTGCCACTACAAGGCCGCTGGGTGTTCTCTCCCTTCAGTGAGAAACCTGATAGGCCGAGAGTTGTACGTCAAAGCAATGACTGCTAAGGGAAAGGTTGCTTTTCGAGCTTTTGCTTTTGCCCTCTCCTTCTGGTTTTTAACGTTGGTTTTCTGTTTCAGGCTTTGGAGGCGGACAACCAGCTCACGGCCTTTTACGAGCAGAGCCTCAGGAGCGTCCCTCGTCAAGAGAAGCTCGAGCATGCCCAAAGCGTTTTGCACCAGTTGACCGCGAGCCTCAAAGGTTGCCAAGAGGAGATGAGGCTTCGCGAGGCTCAGCTCAGCGTTGCGAAGTTCGAGTGCTCGGTTGCCGTGGAGAGGACGATCGCTCTGGAGAAGCAGACCAAAGAGCTCCTTGCGAAGGCAGAGGCTGCGATCCGCTCGGCCAGACATGATAAAATGAGGATAAGGGACGGCCACTACTACGACATGTTTGAGGCTCGAGGAGGAGCTTCCCAAGCTGCTGGAGCAGAGGGAGACTTCTGCGAAGGAGTTCGAAGCTGCGTAGGTTTCTGACTTCTCTTTGAGCGCCAAGCTGCACGCCATTCCTCAGATCTCAGACGATTTGGTGATGCGCGGGGCTCGTTCTATGGTTTCAATGAGTTCGGGTCGAACGCCGAGATGATGGCAGGAGGTGCGAGCGCCGGGATGAATCAAGCAGTTGAGGTCGGAGTTCAGGAGATGGCGGAGCAAGGCGGCGAGGAGAAAAGAGCTGGAGTGAGGAGCAGGGCTGATGACTGCTCCTTTGAAAAAAAAATTTAATCTTTTTTTTTTAATTCCCTAAAGCCCCCTTTTGGGCTGAATTTAAACTTTTTTATATTTTGCTTTTTGGTGTTGCCCAGGAGGGTTTTAATCCATAACTCTTTTGGCTCGGGTGAGCTTTATAATGCACGGTTTTAGACTTACGTTTTTGTCCAGAGTTTGGATTTTACTTTAGCAAAATATCGAGGTTTGTTTATGCGTTCGATAGTTTGCAAGTTAAACCTTTAGGTCATTCGAATGGAACTCTCTGTTTGTTAATTGCTTAGTCTGGCCAGACGTTCTTCGGTTTTTGGAGTTCGTTTCGCGACTTAGTGCCCTTTTTGGTTCGCTGTGGTTTGGATGCCTGTTTAACTTGGGCGAAGTTGTTTTAGGGCTTAATTCCAAGTGTGTGCGCGAGTTTCGGGCTTTGGAAGATTGCTCTGGAAGAATCTTCTGGAGTTGTATTTCACGAGTTACTTAAGATTTTAAGACTTAGTGTATTTGCGATTTTGTGTTTACTCGTAGCCTGCGTTTGGCTGTAAAGTGGTTTCGATAAATACTCGAAGTGACATATAAAATAGGACTTCATTAATGTATACTTCGGACTTTACAATTGCTAAGGTTTTAAGACTTAGCGTATTTGTAATTAGCATGTGTTGGCTATAAGGAAGCTTGATAGGGTCTCAAAGCAACGTACAAAGTAGAATTCCATTAATGTACACTCCAGAGTTTACACCAGTGTGTTGGGTGATAACCCTATACTCCCCCCCCCCCCCCCCGAAAAGCGAAAAGAGAGATGGAGAATTTGAGGTTTTTTGGGTGGAGTGGCTGCACTCGAGGTTCGAGCTGCCTACGTACCCCTCCAAGGGATCAAGCCTAACGTAGTTTGATTGTTGTGAGTACTCACGGGTTGTATAGATTGAGGTTCATGGCATTCCATGGCCTCTTCACGGGTATTCCGTTTTTTAATTTCGTGAGCTTGTAGACGCCGTCGCGGACTATCTCGGTCACTTTGTATGGTCCTTCCCAGTTGGTTCTGAGTTTCCCGGTGCCTGGCTCTCTGGTGTTTCCGTAGACTTTGCGCAATACTAGGTCTCTCACGATAAACTTCCGAGGTCGGACTCTGGAGTTGTAGTATCGGGAAGTTGCTTGCTGATAGTTTTGCATTCGTATTAGCGCTCGGTCGCGTTGTTCCTCGATCATTTCTAGAAAATCTCGGAGCATTTACTCGTTTAGTTCCTCGTGTCTCGGGCTCAAGGCCCTTCTGATAGTCGGAACCGATACCTCTGCAGGGACCACTGCCTCCATCCCGTATGCTAACGAGAACGGAGTCTCGCCAGTCGCGCTGTGAGGTGTTGTGCGGGAGGCCCATAGGACTCCCGGTAGCTCCTTAGACCATGTAGACTTCTTAGAGTCGAGTCTCTTCTTGAGGCTACTGAGTAGTGTTTTGTTTGCAGCTTCTGCTTGACCGTTTCCTTGGGGATACCTCGGGGTTGAGGTGGTCAAGCGTATATTCCAAGTTTTGCAGAAGTTTCTGAAAGCTCGGGAGATGAACTGCGAACCATTATCGGTTACTATTTCATAGGTAAGCCTGTGTCGGCAGACTATGTATTCCCAGATGAAGTGTCGTACTTCGATTTCTGTAGTCTGCTGATAGGCTTTAGCCTCTATCCACTTAGTGAAATAGTCGGTTAGGACCAAGAGGTACTTTAGTTGCTTCGGTCCTGACAAGACGAGAGGACCTACAATGTCCATCGACCACCTCATAAAGAGGTATGGTGCAGAGATCGAGGACAGTTTTTTTGCAGGCTAGTGGATAATTGGTGTGTGCCTTTGGCATTTATCGCATTGCCTGGTGTAGTTTTTGTAGTCTGCGATCATAGTTAGCCAGAAAAATCCTTGTCTTTTGATGCGGATGGCTAGGGCTCGTCCTCCAGAGTGGTTACCGCAAGTGATTTCGTGGGTGTTACCCATCACGGCGAGAGCTTCCATGGCATGCACACATCGTAAGTAAGGCTCCGCAGTGCTGCGTTTGAACAAGCAGTCGTTGATCACGCAATATCTGGCGTTTCAGGCTTTGAGCTTTCTGGCCTGCCATTTGTCGTCGGGGACTTGGCCAAGCCGGATGTAGTTTAGGATTGGCTCCCTCCAATCCGGCCTGTTTAAGAATTCCGCGTCGGTTCTTCGTTTTCCGGCTCGGATTCTTCCTCGACTGGAGGTTCCGGAATTTGTCGGCCGCTACGGAGACCGATATCGTAAACTTCGGAGCACGTCGGTGCTGCCTCCGCCCGAGCTTCGAGTTCTGGAGCTCCGGGTGGGATTTCTACTTGAAACGAAGGAGGCATCGTGGACTGGTCTGCGTTTTGTGCTTTCAGTGCCACGTCGATGCTCGGCTTGTCTATCCCTTTTATGGGTATGATTCTTTTGACCTTAGGGTCGGACGTCGAGGCTAATGCTGCCAGGGCGTCAGCGGAGAAGTTCTCCCCCGAGGTGTTCTCTCGAGTGTGAAGTCTTTCAGCTGGCTTTCCAACTCGTGAGCTACCTTGACGTACGCTTCCATACGCTCATCCTTAGTCTCGTACTCGCCGTGGTACTGGCTCGTGACTAGCTGTGAGTCGCTGTAGGCGTGGACTTCGCGTGCTCCGATCCCGATCGCGAGTCGGAGTCCGGCGATAAGGGCTTCATACTCGGCCTCATTGTTGGAGGCACTGAAGCCGAGTCTGAAGGATTGTTCCATTACTTCTCTCGTGGGAGTTGTGAGCTTTATTCCTACTCCGGAGCCATGTTTGGATGAGGCTCCGTCCACGTAGAGGGTCCAATACTTGTTCTGATTTTCCCCCTCCGGAACTATAGGTGGGACCTCGATTATGAAATCTGCAACGGCTTGTGCCTTGGCACTTGTTCTGGTGCGATACTCGATGTCGTATTCGCTTAGTTTGATTGCCCACTCGGCCAGTCTGCCAGATTGGCTCGGACTGTGGAGTATAGTTCGTATGGGATGCGATGTCATCACCACGATGGCGTGTGACTGGAAGTATGGCCGTAATTTTCTATCTGCCATTACTACTGCATGCGCGAGCTTTTCCATTGTTGGATACCCCGTCTCTGCGTCTATGAGCGTTTTGCTTACGTAGTATATAGGCTTTTGTTCGTTTTGTTCCTCACGGACCAGGACTGCGCTTACCGCAGCGGGTGAAGTCGCGATGTAAAGGTACAAAGGCTCGCCCTCTACAGGTTTGGCTAGTATCAGAGGTTTGCTAAGGTACTTCTTGAGTTCGTTCAGGGCCTTTTCGCAATCCTCGTCCCATTGGAACTTTCGATTTCCTTTGAGGAGATTGTAGAATGGCAGGCATTTTTCTGTAGACCGAGAGATGAAACGGTTCAAAGCTGCTATTCGTCCTGTCAGCCTTTGTACTTCCCTCGTATTCTTTCGGGAGGGCATCTCTTAGAAGGTTGCAATCTTTTTTGGATTTGCTTCAATCCCTCGTTCAATTACCAAATATCCGAGGAACTCTCCCGACGGTACTCCGAAAAAGCATTTGGCCGGGTTGATTTCATCCCGTACTGATTTAGAATCTTGAAACACTCCCAGAGCTGTGCTATATGGTCGCTCTCTTTGGAGGACTTTACTAGCATGTCGTCAATGTAGACTTCCATCGACATTCCGAGCTGATTGGCGAACATTTTGTTCACCAGCCTCTGGTAGGTAGCTCCGGCGTTTTTCAGCCCGAAAGGCATCACCTTATAGCAGTAGGTTCCGCGATCGGTTATGAAGGCTGTCTTTTCTTGGTCATCTGGGTTCATGAGGATTTGGTTATACCCAGAGAGCGCGTCCATGAAGGACAATAGTTCGTGTCCGGCGGTGGCTTCCACCAGACGGTCTATATGCGGGAGTGGAAAGCTATCTTTCGGGAACGCCTTGTTTAGGTCTGTGAAGTCTATGCAGACTCTCCACTTCCCATTTTTCTTTTTGACGACGACCGGGTTTGCTAACCAGTCGGGGTATTTCACCTCCCTGATTGACCCGACTTTTAGCAGTCTGTCGACTTCGTCATTCACGGCTTTAGCTCGGTCTGGCCCGAGCTTACGACATTTCTATTTTATTGGTTTGAATGTGGGATCTACATTTAATTCGTGTGAGGTGATGTCGATGTTGATCCCTTTCATGTCCTGGGTGGACCATGCGAATGTGCCTATGTTTTCTTTGAGAAAGCTGATGAGCTCGTCCCGTGTAGAGTTTAGGAGTTCCGAGCCGATGTTTACGCATCTTTCTGGGACAACTAAATCTTTTTGGGGGCCCCGGACCGTCGGGTCGTTGTTGTGCTTCGTAGTCCGAGCCGCTAGCTCGTCCTCTTTCTATAATTGCTATACCTGCAGTGTTTCCAACTGTTTGAAGAAAGTCAGGTAGCATGATCTTGAGGCCTTTTGGTCTCCGTAGATCGTTTTTATCCTCGTAGGGGTCGGGAAATTCACGCATTGGTGATAGGTGGAAGGCACTGCCTTCATGGTGTAGATCCATGGCCTGCCTAGTATCGCGTTGTATGGGGCTGGTTTGTTTACTACTACAAACTCAAAGATTTCCTGTTGCCCCCCAGCGATAGACGGGAGCTTTATAGTTCCCATTGAATAGGTGGTTTCACCGTCGAACCCAGTCAGGGGAGTTTTCCCGCTGGTCAACATTGAGTCTTTGAAGCCCATTTTCTTGTAGGCGTCGTAGAACAGGAGGTCTATAGAGCTTCCGGTGTCGATCATTACCCTTGATAGCTCGAATCCAGCTACGTCGAGCCGGATTACTAGAGCATCATTGTGCGGTTTCTCGAGTTCGAAGAATTCGCTTTCAGAGAAAGTTATGTGTGTGTCTGGTCCTTCGATCAGGACCATTTCTCTAACTTCAGTCGCGACTCGCCTTTGGTGAGCCTTGATCGAGTTAACCAAATTTCGGCAGAACTTTGAACCTCCCGATATGAAATTTATCGTTTTGGGTAGGTTCGCACTGCACAGTCCGAGCCTAGGCAAGCACTGGCTGGCTGGTTTCTTAGGAGCTAGGGGTGGTGTGATGACCGACTTCATCGATCCCCCGCATCAAGCCAAGTTGAAAATCGCGTCTATACGCTTGCGAGAGGTAGGTGGGGAGGCTGACTCTTCCTTCTCCGGAGTTCTCTCACGCTTAGTTTGCGGGCTTTTCTGCTTTTTGACTTGCTCTTTCCTCTGTTTTTCTTTTCGTGATCTTTTTCCTCCGGTTCTGGAGTTTCCGTTTCGTTGCTATCATTTTTGGCTGCTAGCAGGCGGTCTTTAGACCTGCACTCCTCGGAGGAATGTCCGTTCTTGTTGTGGTATTTGCAATACTTGTTCTCGTCGTAGGGCTTGCGCCACTGGGGCTTGCCGTCTACGGCGAGGACGTGTTGTCCTTTGCCAGAGGATTCCTTTTTATTGGTTTTCTTCTGGCTTGACTCTTCTTTTGCTCCGGCTATTGTTTCTTCGTACTTCGCATAGTACGTAGCTTTATGCAGCGCATCATCTAGGGATGTGCAGGGTCGGACCGCAAGCTCTTTCTGAACTCCGATGTGTACTGGAGTCCGTTTTCCAGAGCTGCGATTGCTAAGGTTTCGTTTGGATCTGCTATACGCGATTTGACTTCTCGGAACCTAGCGATGTAGGCTCTAAGAGTCTCGTCTGATCCTTGTTTCAGAGCCCAGAGATCGGCTTCCGAAGTTTTTTCCTCGATGAAGCTCGAGTATTGTCTTAGGAATATCGATACGAGCTGTGCTAAGTTATCGATCGAGTTTCCTTCTAGACTGGTGAGCCATTCTAGTGTGGTACCGGTGAGGTTCTCCGCGAAGAGTCTGCAGTAGCCTGCTTCCTTTTCTTCGTCGGTGAGATGGGCTTGGGAGACCGCGAGCCTGAAAGCTCTAACATGGGCTTTTGGGTCCGTGGTCCCCGCGTATTCTGGGATTTTGATCTTCCCGATATTCTGGATCCTCGCGCTAGCGATTCTATCCGTGAACGGAGTTCGGCGGGTCTCCTCGATGACTTGATCAATGTCTGGAGCCGCGCTCGTTGCTGAGTAGACTGCAGCCAGCAGACGCTGGAGCCTGGCGTATATGCCTTCGTCATCCGCGTCAGTTCGATGTTCGAAATGGGGATCTGTGTGCTCCGCGGACGTGTGTTGCTTGGTCCCCGGATTCTGGCTTGCTGAGCTACCTCGCTCGGGGGAGGCCGAGCGGTGTTAGTCCCAGGTTTTGTTATCGGAGGGTGCGAGCTGGAGGCGAAGGCTGATGCTCCCAATACCCGATGCCTGTTTGGTTCATAACTTGTAGGCATGGGCGGGGGCGTTGGCAGTCGTGCTCCCTCGGCGGCTGTAATGCCCGTCGAGATCGAGGCCACGGTGTTCGCGATGGGATGCGTGGGTCCCGAGGTCAGGCTAAACACCGGGTAGCCACCGTTTCCAGGCACGGATGTCTGTCTCGGAGCTTCAGGGGTTACATATTCCTCCTCGAAGTCCAGACGCATGCGAGGTAACGGACTCCTCATGGAGCCATCTGCTGAAGTCCTTGTAACAGGTCGTGGCCTGTGGAATGATCCGAGGAGTCTGCACGTCCCCTTGGGGGCAATCCTCATATCGTATCCAGGTTCGAGTGTTGGTTCTCTCGGTTGTCTGCGAGGTCGAGCCCGGAGGCGCAACCCCTGACGGGTGGGAAGTAGGGATGTGATCCACTGTTCCGGATCCTGCTTGAGTCACAGCTGACTCTGATCCGGAATTCCCGGTTTGAACGTTTACGTTCGTTTCGTCGAGATCTTGTGATCTTGGTGATCCGATCGGAGCTGTTGCATTGGGATCCATTTCCACGCTAGTAGGCTGTTGATCAGGTTCGTGTGTAAAAAAAATCTATGAATCTTCCCCACAGACAGCGCCAAAATGTGGATCCTAAAACCCACATTCAAGTTTTGGAGTGTTTAGATGAGATGGTTTATGAAAAAGGTGGGCTAGATTCTTGAATGAACGTAATCAAACGAGCTCACAATAGTGAAAGAATGGATTTGTATTGATTTATGTATACAAACACTAAGGACTCAGCTATGGAGCGATTACAAAGTCTTAATGCTAGGTCTAGTAATGAATAGAAGTTCCCATCCCTTCTCAAGTCGTTGGAGCCTCCTTTTATAGCCTAAGCCTTCATAACTACTTTCCTCCATTTCCGGGGTTAGCTCCAACGGCTCGCGAGATATGCGGGATTGTGCGCTTGACTTGATCTCCTTATTCTTAGCCAACAGATTGCTAGTGATTCGAGCTGTCATCCGCCGAGCTATACTGTGAAGTCGGAGTTCTTCGTCCGAGCGGATCGTCTTATGTCGAGTTGGGCTTGCCCACAAGCGTATGTGGGTCTGGGCGCTGAATCAGGATAAGGCCTTATCCAGCTGGTTTCACTGAAGGTGAAATTGGGCCCAAACAACACTTAAAACCAAGAAAGCCATGGGTTCAAAAGAGAACATGAGTTTCAGTGCTGATACAGTAGGTCTCAGCTCTTTGTATTCTGGCTGTCAGGCCTTTCGGTTGACAACATTTGCATGAGCCAAACGGGACCACCCTGTAAATATACGATTGATGCCTTTGTTCTCGAGTAACGCTCTCCGCAATTGCAACAGCTGGTATGTTTTCTTCTCGTGGAAACATTCTCATAAATAAAGCTCTCCAGAGAGTATAGTAATTTCGTAGTGGTTGAGATTAAAGGTTGTAGGTGGGGAAAGAGGTGAGGTTGCAGTAATGTATCTTGAGCCCGTTCCAAACTAGATTCAAAGATGACATACGAGTGGTGTAAGTTCATCATGCTTTCCACTGCCCGGAACATGGCTTGCGGTTCGATTTCTTCCAATTACTAGATATGGGCAAAGGATCTACGACTATGGTAGATAGTGTCACCATTGTGATTCCTGAGAATCCATGAGACTCCACCACTTTTATCTGATGGAGACCAGGAAGCTATGATATTACATTTCACTTTACCAAATTGTGGATTTTTCCAACTTAAACGATCGATGGATGTAAACTGACAATGTTGTTCTTCCTCATCTGCATAATTAGAACGGAACCAGGTGTCGGATTTGCCCAGTGCTTTCTCCATCACTGCCGTCGGGCTATACCATGTATTTTCAAAGATAATCTCGTTTCTCACTTTCCACAGATGCCAGATAATCTAAGGGCAGGCTCGACTATTTTTTTCCTGCATTTCGGCTCTTCATCATGGCTATCACATGATGCATGTTCAGGAAAACATAATTAGTCGAGAAACCAGTTGGAGGGAGATTGATATCCGATTTTGACCATACTTCCTGAGCGAATTCGCAGGTGAACAATGATAGATTCATATTTTTGGAGTTTTTACCACCATATTTTGTCTATATTTTAGCATCTTATCATTGTTTCATACTAGTTTCCTTAGGATTTCTTGCATTTAAGTGTTCAGGAAGTCTAGAGTTAGAATTTGCATTTTGTGTGCATTCATGGATCTTTGAGGTATTTATGGAGCATTGGAGAGTTCTTTGAAGTTTCTAAGGAGTTTTGGGATGAGTTTGGTCCATGAAGAAGTGATTTGGAGAAAATAGAATGAAGGAAATGAAGGAGGAAGAAGTGGCCCGGCCATCAGTCATGCTCCATCGGGTAAATTCACCTGATACGTTCCAGCTCTTCTATCGACCATTCTCCATCGGTAAAATCCACCCGATGCCATTTTCCCACCAAACCGGCAGATTTTTCATCGGCCATGCTCCACCGGGAAAATCCACCCGATATGTTCACTGCTCTTCTATCGACCAGTCTCCATCGGGAAAATCCACCTGATATGTTCACTGCTCTTCTATTGACCAGCCTCCATCGGGAAAATCCACCCTATGGGAGCCTCTCCAAGACCATCTTATTTACCAAATCGAAACTACAACCGTAAGACCTATATATGTGTTTTGAGAGATAATTTTGGGATCTATCTTCTTCCTTATGAATTTGTAAACATTTATTTTGAGCATTAATCAAGTACTTGTTATCTTTTATTAATTTATTCCTCCTAATCATGTTTTCTCACTTAATCTTTATAGGTTTAGTTGGAAAATAGTGATTAACGAGTAGTTCTCTTTGGGTCTTTGAGATGAGGTAGATTAGAGCTTGATTAGAAATGATCTAAAGGTGTTTAATTCTTAATTAGTATTAATTCTATATTAGGTTGTTCTCTATGCTAGATTGCAAGGGATTGTTAAATCTAGATCATAGGTTTTTCCATGCCACAAGGTGTTTGATGAAATGCTTGATAGAACCTAATTAGAGATTTTACATGATTAGCCAATGGGAATTGATGTCTAAGGTGTTTAATAGTCAAATGAACATGTTTTGCATGCTTAATTGATTCTTGATCACAATTGAAAGATTGTTCTTGATTTAGGAGTTGATTAAAGGGATTTTTGCCTAGAGATAGGATTGATCTAATGATTTGAGTTCTAGACTAAGGATTAAAGCTTGCTTGAATGGTGTCATGATTGGAATTGAATGCATGGTATTGTGTGATTGATACTGAGAAATGGATAATTGCAAATTAGCATAGAGTTAGTTATATGAGAATGTGATTAGCTACTTGTTAGATCATTGAAACATCTTTATGTGCTTGTATGATTGATTGGCACCTAAGTATGATCATCCCTAGTTAGTCTTAATGCCTTGACCTCATCTAAGACCATCTTTCTCTTATTTATTTAAACTTCTTATTTACTTTCTTGTTTTCTATTGCTTAAATCACTTAGGTTGATAGACAAAACCATATTTGACTGGCTTAGATTAATGAGTTGTATGTATTCTTGGTGACTAAACTCACACCCATTTGGATTGATCCTCAACCTATACTACAATGACATTTGTCTTGTAGGTTGAGTAATTGACTACAAGAATTAAAAATCTTGTTATCAATTTGGCGCCGTTGCCAATTGGGTATAGTTTTATTATTGAGACTAAGTTCCTTTTGTTACCTTACTAATCTCTACTTGTCTATCTTTCTTGCTCTTATAGGTGAATGTCTAGAGGTCCAACAAGCTTAGTGGAAAGAGTTGAAGACATAAGGGTTTTGGAAAGGGACATTGCTAGAGCAAGGAGAGTTCAAGAGAGACTAGCTCATTTGGAAAGGTTGGGACACAACATGGACAACCAACACAATGAGCAAGCTGCTTTTGTAGGCCAAGGTGGCCAAGGAAACCAATTTGATAATGGTGGGCACCAAAATCAGCAACAACCAAGGACAAGCCCCGCCATTGGAGCAGGTGATTCTCCCAACATTCATGCCAATAAGCAAGGCATCATCCCTCCACCTATTGAGAACAACAACTTTGAGTTCAAAAGGGGTCTCATTAATATGGTGCAAGGAAACAAGTTCCATGGGTTGGCTACAGAGGACCCTCATGATCATCTGGATCAATTTTACAGAATTGTTAACATGACCAGGATAATTGGTGTTACAGAGGATGGCTTCAAGCTGAAACTATTCCCCTTATCTCTTGGGGATAAGGCACACACTTTGGAGATGAATTTGCCACCAAGTACCATCATCTCTTGGGACCAATGCAAGAAGGCATTCTTGGCCAAATTCTTCTCCAACTCAAGGACTGTTCGGTTTAGGAACGAGATCACTGCTTTTTCTCAACGCAACAACAAGTCCTTCTGTGAGGCTTGGGAGCGTTTCAAGAGCTATCTACAACAATGTCCACACCATGGTTTATCAAAAGAGTCTCTCTTCAGTACTCTATATTGTGGTGTCTTTCCCAAGATAAGGATGCTCCTTGACACCGCTAGCAATGGTTATTTCCTTGGAAAGGATGTAGAATATGGAATGGAGATAGTGAAGAATCTTGCTTGGAGTGATGGTAACTACAATGAAGACTATGACAGAGTTCCAAGGGGAGTTAAGGCTGTTGAGTATGTTACTAGCAAAGAGATCCAAGACTTGAATGAAAATTGGATAAGATTATCCGAGCTAATTAGAAGAAGGAGATCCACTTCATTGGAAACAATTGTTCTAATCATGCTTTTCAAAAAGTTGTGGAAGTGGATCAAATGACTCAAGAGGAAGCTAACTACTTGGGAAATCAAGGGAACTTCCAAGTTGGCTACAACAACTATAAGAGCCAAGGCTATCAACCTAAACAAGGCTTTGTGCCTTTCAATCAACAATAAGGTTATGCTCCTAAGTCAAACTTCCAAGGGCAACAATGAGGTTTCCTACTTAAGCTTCCTTACAACCCTCAAGATCAAGCTTCTACCTCTTTGGATCAAGGTTCTGAAATGAAGACAATGCTTCAACAACTCATCCAAGGACAAGAAAATGGTGCAATGGACTTGAGAAAGAAGATGGTTGATACACACTCTAAGGTTGATGGAAACTTCAAGAATCTCACCTCCAGGCTTGAGACCTTGACTTCAAGGGTGATTCAAATGGAGAAACAAAAAGGGAAGGCTGATCCAACCAACCATTTAAATACCATCAATTCCAATGCTGAAAATGAAAGGGTAGTAGTTGAACTTGAATCCCTTGTCTATGGTTCTCCACTCTAGAAGGAGAAAGATGGTAGGTTGGATGAAGAAGCTATCATTGAGGAGTTTCTTCTTGGTCTTTGTGATGAAATTATGAATGAAGACATGGTTGAGGAAGAGCTACCCACGTCCAAGATAGCCTATACATCCTAAGTTAGGAGAACTGGGCAAGTTCTCATTATCTTGCTCTCTTGGTTACTTGAGGATTAAGGATGCTTTGTGTGATACATGCTCAAATGTGAGTGTCATATCCCTTGAGATGGTTGGAGAATTGGGGATCAAAAGCATTGAGATTTACACTTCTACTCTCACCTTTGGGGATTCTTAAACAAAAGTCCCATATGGGGATTGTACCATCCCAGCTGATTTTGTTGTCATGAAGATGAAGAAGGGAAAGAAGCTTCATCTCCTCGTAGGCACTTATTTTCTCAACACTACTGGTACAACAATTGATTTCAACAACAAGAGGGTAGTACTCACCAAGGTGAATAACAAGGTGTTATATCCCATGAAGTCATCCTCCATAAACACTTGTGGAACCATCACAAGTGACATTGGTCTTGAGGAGGAAAGGGCATTTGCTAGTCTTGCCAAGCTTGAGTATTGTGGATAAATCATTTTGGGAGAATTTAGGATTGAGAAGCCACAAGTTGATAGAGTTGAGGCACTTTACTCTCCAAAGAGTGGACATATTGTGAAGGATGCTTTTGTTGGAGAGAGTAGTAAAGAGTTAATGAGTGAACACTTGTAAAGTTTTCCATTAGAAATGGTGAAGTGGAGCAAAAGAAGCTCCTCTTAAGAGCAAAAAGAAGAAGGGAAAAGCAACCATAACCTATACTCTCACTCAAACTACTAACACTCTCACTCTCTACCCTATGAAGCTCAATGATGGGAATATTGAGTACAAGGTAAAATACAAGGGAAGGTCCAAGCCATTCTCTAGTTCAATAGTCCTTCTCACTCCCGAGCTCCAAGCTGATCCAATCAAGCTCCAAGAGCATCTCAAAAAAGTCTTAACCATCACACAAAAGGTCAAGACTCCTCCACCTCCTCACTAAAAGAAAAGGTAGTCAAGCTTAGTGACTCAAAACAAGCTCACTTAGGAGGAAGTCTCATGTCTATCTCTTGTACATATTGCTTTAAGTTTTAAGTTTCCTAGTCAATGTTGATCTTTCTATTAGGTCTTTACAGGTTTTAGGCCATATGGTCTTGGCATTGGGAGAAAGAAAGAAGGAAGGTAATGGCAAAATCCAAGAAGGATCGGGCCATGAACTAAGTTTGGGGGAATTCTCTAGCTTCCACTTCCCATTCCTCTATCCCATTTCACTCTATCTAATTCTCCAAGTAACTCACTCTAATCTCTTTTTCATATATTTGTTTCATTTTGCATTTTTCCCTTTTGTCTTTGGACTCTTTCTCTTACATCTATCACACAAGGGACTGTGTGATTTAAGATTGGGAGAGGAGATTAGTTGATAATGATGTGTTTTATGATCTTATCTTCTTTTCTTGCATCTTGAGTCTCATTCATTCATGTAAGGCATAGAAAATCACTAAAATTGAAAAAATTTGAAAATTTTCACAAAAAGAAGTCATCTAGTTGCATTGGCATGCTTAGGATTGAGAGCTAAGATATGTGTTCCTTGTAAAGAATTTTTTTGTGAATTTGTATCATCATTCTAGCTTGTGGTTGTTTCACTACAACAAATATGGGTATGAATAGCGGCCGATAAACGATATTTATCACCTTCGATAGCGTTTTCTTAAACGTTCTGACATCGCTCGTCATTGTATGTCGGGTACTTAATATAGCGGACTTGACGTATGCTATAGTTAATTAAACAACGATAGTGTTTCTCTCTCTGCAATTGTTAACATTTATAATAACGTGTTATAATTGTTATTAAAACTCATTAATAATAGCAATTTGTGTTACAAAGATAACAAATTATTTGTGTTGTTAATATATTTTATAATTACCCAAAAAATTATTAAAATGAATTACAAACAGATTTTTTTTAATTGTAATATATTTTTGGAATATTTGTTATAAAATCATTAATATAATGAATTATATTAACTAAAAATGAATATTGGATACTAATTACATTTTTTTCAACCAGACCAAAGCAAAAACCCAATATCAAAAACCTAATCAGGTTTAAACCAAATACCGGTTAATTCAAACCAAAAAAAAAAAAAAAATAATCAAGTTTAGTGTCTGAGCATGAGTGAGCCGTCATCATCTCCACCACCACCTGCGTTTTCTCCTTCCACCATAACGATCTACGATGTATTATTATTTTGCAACCACCACCTCCACCGTCGAATTCTGCATCCACCACAACCTCCGCCATCTTGTTTCCCGGCGAGCCAATGAATAAACCTGCGACTCTAACCTCCTGATTTGCAGTACCAACAACGCAGAGACGAACAGCAATTCCAGCTTCCTGAACCAGCCAAAAACCCACCAAACATGTTAAGATTATCATGCAATTACACTTAGTACAAGAAGCGAACGATCCGAAACGAGTCTGAGTAAACTCAAAGAAACTCAGCTTCCGTTTCTTGACGAAATCTATAGAAAGCGGAGACCCATGAAATAGTTGAGAATATGTGATTGAATCAGCAACCATGACTATCTTCGGTGAAATTTCAAGAAGAGAGAAGCACACTAAAGCACTCGCACGCACACAGAGTAATGTCGTGTAAAAAGAAAACCCTAATCTCCTTAATCGGAGGAAGAGAGAGAGAGGGGGAGAGAAATGGGAATCGGAAACTGCTCTGCAACGTTCTTTGTATTTCTCAGTCTCTTGAGAACCATTAGATTTACAATTAATCAACGGTGGATACTATGCAGATGGTGATCCTTGTAATACTTTGTTAACCAATAAGAATTATGTTTTCTCAAGGTTTAATTGTAGATATAACTTAAATATATAACTAAAATAATACTACCACTTAATATCTTAAATACTAATAACAAAATTAATTTCAAAATATCTTAAGAGTTTTAAATCTTATGATAATGTCTATATCATAATTTATGTTCATATAATCAATTTTTAAAATGTTAAGTTTTAGTTATGAGTATATATAATAGTTGAATTATACCTTAAATCACAAATCCTAAATACTAAACCCCAACCCCTGTGTATACCCTAAAATTTTCAAATAATTGAATCAATAGACTATCGTATGAGATGTGGCTATCCATTGCTATCCATAAATATGATGTTTATGATTAAGAGTTAGAAGTTTAGGGTTTAGAGTTTGTGTTTAGGGTATAAGATTAAGTTTTTAGAGTTTAGGATGAAGAAAATAATAATATATGAAATTTGTTATAAGTGTTGGATTTTTTTTTACATATTATATATAATATGTTATTTGTGATTAAGGGTTAGAAATTTAGGGTTTAGAGTTTGTGTTTAGGGTATAAGATTAAGGTTTTAGAGTTTAGAATGAAGAAAATAATAATATATGAAATTTGTTAGAACTAAACTAATCAAACCCTTACTCTCCAATACCCTAACTCTAATCCTCCAATACCCCAAACACTAAACCCTAAAAATTTAGTTGAAAATTACAAATAAATTAATTGTATTCCATACTCTAAACTCTATATATACCCTAAACTAAAACTGAAGAATTCGTTTTATAAAAAAAATTGGTAAATTTGTTTGTTTAATTTAGCATTTAGTATATCTTTTGTAACACATTCTATACAACAAGAAATGACTATCTATAAAATGTTATATCTTTTGTAACACATTCTATACAAATCCATATGAAAGATCTGATAACATTAACACTCATTAATCTATTCAATGGTATCATATAAACACCATTAACTAGATTGGGTAAGTAAATGATCGAGAGGTTTCCAAGCTGCTATTTTGTCAAGACTTTATGCAAGTCCAAGAGTACCACTTTGTTTCACAATGAAAAACCCATGTCAGATTGTGAATGATACCAACTAACAAACATTTAAGGTTTGAAAAGATTAGAGATGAGAAGTTTAAACCAAGTGCAATGAAGCAGTCGACAAAGCAATTAACCAAATGCAATGAATGAGATTTAAAACTGAGAAGCTATGATTAGATGGAAGTCTCGAAAAGTTGCATCTCTTCAGACAAACCATAATTACACCTCTTTGTATTTTCTTTGCAGGTCATTTCAAATCAATTTAATTAGTAAAAAAATTTAAAAAACAATAGAGACTATTTGGTTTCTCACGGTTATTTTGAAACATAAATAGAGGCAGTTAAGTCTTCTTCTTTCTCTCCCTTCTCATCTATTTTCTTTGCAAAACCACAAAAAAAAAAAATCACAAGCCATTCAGAAACATCATGTCGTGGTGCAACAAGCTTTCGGACTTGGAGGTTAACGACAAACTCAGAGCCTGGCGTTTTAGAGTGAAGTTAATCAGGATCCACTCATATCATATTTTCGAAGATGGACTGTTCTGGAGTTACATATTGGAAGACAAGGCTGTAAGTTTAAACTCTAATTCTTGGACTGAACACATCATACATGCAACTAACACATCATACCGTTTCTAAATTTTCAGGGAACTAAGACTGAGATGGTAATTTATCCATCAGAAGCAAGTAGATTTAAAGGACTTGAGGAACAAGAGGGCAAGTGGGTCGAGATTTTCAGGGTTCATGTTGAGAAGGCGTATGCAGGTTTCAAGCCTGTAAACTCTCCATTCAGACTTAGTGTCATGGACGGGACTATCATCAAACGCATCGACCCTCTCAACAACTATCACTACTTGGATTTCAAGTGTATGGGGCATATCCCTCATATCAACATCGACACTCCTATAGGTATGATTGCTTAACACAAACCAACACATAATCCTAAATCATGAATAAATATAAGTAACCAGATTTGAGAACTTATCTTGTAGATATAATGGGCGTGGTCTTCAACGTTGAACCCCTTGTTGTCTGTTGGGCAGGCCGTAAAAGTTCACGGCTGATGTTCCACATAAGAGACAACATGTAAGTCAAGAGAGTTTATACTCACAAGTTTATTATATTCACAAGTCTGTTATGAGAGAAGGTTTTTTTGCATGACAGAGACCACCAGATTAAATGTGTTGCAAATGGGGACACTGCTTTTGCATTCAGGGATGAGTGGGAAAACACTAGGGGTCTTGGAGTTGTGATTGTGGTGTTAAAGATGTGGAGGATCCATAAACACTTGAGAGATGATGATGAGGCATGGCTGGAAACTCATAGAGGCTTATTTGATTACAGATTCAACCCCCAGATGGTAGAGGTTGATAATTTTAGGAGAGAGCTAGCAAAGAGTGACCCGTATGTTACCAGGTACGGTCCTGTTGTGCCTCTCTAAGAACTGAGTTTTATCTGCCCTATGTCTCTTCTCTGTCTCTTTAACTTAAACTCGATGTGTTGTTGAACTTATCTATTTTATTTTCTTGTTTTGGATCTTTAATTATGTATGGATGTTTGTTTTAAATTTATGTTTTGTCTTTAGTTTTCTGTTTCATATAGAACTGTTAGAAAACTTAGATGTATCTAACCTGGATTAGGTTATGCTGTTAGATGATTCTCAGTCCCACTGTTGCAACAAGCTAGACCTGCAAACCAATAACACAAAAACTTAAAAACAAAACAAGAAAGCTATGCTAAAATATTGAATTGGGTATACAGAAGAAACAAGTTTAACATACTTGTGTTGTACTCTGCATAAGCCGGTTGTATATCGTGTAGCCATTTTTTTGCTGTGAGTCTTGCTTTCTCAGCATTAGCATCTGATAATGATCTCTTCCCTCTCAAATCAACATTTAAGAACCACACATCCTTAACACCTACTACAAAAGATCAACAATCAAATGCTAATGCTGAAATATGTATATATCAACGCAAATGCTACAAACAAAACCTCAATCAAGAAAATCTCAAACAAATTTCAACACCCATTACGAAATTTATCTAATTCGATTCTCCTAAATGGTTTTTACTCGAATTCATCACTAGACTAACACGAAAAATTCATGCTTTTTGTCTTCTCTCACTGAATCCATTAACATGAGTCCATCCAAAATTCATCAAATTCTTAAATGAAATTGAAAATCTGAGTTAAGATCTTCGAGCTGAGATCGGATTTTACCTCGTTCGATCTGGATCTAAAGAGAGAGAGAATAATCGAAAACGAAGATGTAGAAGATTCAGATGGTTTCTCATTGTACGAAAAACAGAGTGAAAAAGATTTAATTTGCGTTAGAGAAAATTGTATAAAAATCTAGTTTTTTTAATTAAAAGTTTGATATTTTCGATGTAAGGTAGCGTTAAATTTTGGATCTGCAATAGTAAGGTGCGGGTACTTAGCAAATTTTCGCGGCTAAAAATTATAATTTCCCGCGATCGAATATATAGCGTTTTTAAAAAACAAACGCTATGAAAAAAAACCCGTGTCATGATACAATAGCAGGACAATAAAAAACGCTATCGTCCAATGCTATTAATACCCACATTTCTTGTAGTGTTTGATGCATCTTGTGAGGTTGAAATTAAAGAAGAACCCTTCTTGGATCTCATGCATTATTGTTCACTTCTTGATTGAAGCATGTTGTGATCTGAATCATTCCCTCTCTATTAGAACTCTTAATATTTACTTGAATTATCATGTTGTGCAATGAAAGGTGAACTCATGGATACGTAATACATACTTGACTATCTTCTTCCTTTCTACCACTCTTTTGTTAGTCCAAGTAGATTTCCCCACCTTAAACCAAGCTTTCCTTCAAGCCTAAACACTCTAGTGAGAGTTCAGATGCATTTTCTTGAATCAACTAGGCAAAACGTGTTGAGTTTGAAACGACAAGGATAGGTTTTCATTTTATAGTTAGCCTTACATCATTGGGCTATGCATAGGATAGGAAAGAAGTTTGGGGAGAATTGAGAAGAAAAAAAAGAATGAGGAAAAGAATGGGGTATTACAAAAGAAAAAGAAAAGTTTGATAGCTCTAAGTATTTGTGAAAGATAAATATCATGTGCTAAAAAAGAAAATAAGCCAAAATTAGCTCAAACATCAAAAGAAAAGGAAAAAAGACTAGTGGAAAGAAAAGAAAAGAGCTAAGCAAATGGAAGAAATCTTCTAAGTGTATAAAGAAGAAGAAAAATGATCAAAAGTTGGGATAAGATGGAAAAATGCCTTAAGGAAATGGTAGCTTAGGATGGGAACTATTTGGGTTTAGAAGAAGAGTTAAGATCATTATGTACATTTGGGTAGAATGAAAATATATCCTTGTATGCTTGAGTTGTTTCTTACTCTTAGCATTTTCACTACAGAAAAAAACAGGTATTAATAACATAGGAAAAACGCTATCTTACTATTTTGATAGCAGAAAGGTAAGCGCTATGACATGTCCCGCGATAATAGGTCCGACACTTTCGATAGTATTTTTTGTAATATTATATTTTTAATGTCTACGATAGCGCTTTCTTTAATGCAATATTATTTAATATAATAGCGGGAAGTTTTGGTTATAAATAGTCGTTATTATAGCATTTATGACATTTTTATAATAGTGATGTCGAGTATGTAATGATTAATCTGGTTTTTATAGCGTTATAGTATTGAAGACAATATTTTTATAGCATTTGTCCATTGGTTTGTTATAGCAGTTTAGACATTATATTGATCATTTGATAGCAATTTTGGCACGCAATTATTTGTAGACTTTTTTCATTTTTCTAATTTTGATAGCAGTAACCAATTTTTAATATAGCATTCAAAGAATGTTGTATTTAACTAAAATTTATATAAAAACAATAAAAAAAGGTTTTGAGAACTGAAAAAAACTTATATATAACAAAAACAGGAGTACATAAGTTCAGTGATACAAAGGTTTTGAGAACTTGGTTAAGTCATAGATCACAAAACTAAGAGAATATTTCAACGTGAACAAAAACTTCATTAGTTATGTCTCAACAAACTGATGATTCCACTTATCAAAATGCCGAAGATGCTTGTTATGCTAATGGTTCCTGCAAACAAAAGAAAAACAGATAAACACAAACCATCTAACTCGTTATATTTCTGTTGTCATTCATTAACATATCAGAATAGCCAAATACAAGAAGTAGTTCGACCCCAATATCATATCTCGGCTAAAAAATGCAGAGTTGAAAATGAAAGTACAAATTACTTAGTGATAAACCAAGCTGAAAAGTAAATTCACAGATACCTTCAGCTCTGCTCCTTAGTCTCGACGATGACCCTTGCCTTTTTAGGACTCTCCCTTTTCTTGTTTTGGTAGTTTCATTGCAGCTGATTTGAGTTCTTGTTTTCGGAGCCTTTGTTCTTCCTTTCTGAGTTTTTGAACAAGTCTTTGGAACTCAGCTTCGATGTCTTCTTCGTCTTCCTCAACCCGTATCATGTATCATGTAGCTTTCCGGTATTCTACTCGTGTGAGCTCCACCAAATCACTTCCTTGGTCATAATCTTCTTCTTGTGGTGGTTGTGGGCGGATCTGTGGTATGATTCCATTTGTCGGGAGACCGCAGACTATGACTTTCCGTCTATTCATTTCTGAATCAATTCGTAAAGCAACACTGAAATTAGTATTAAAGCTTGAAGACAAAGCATAATTGAACTAAAACCCGAACAAATATGTTAATTACCTTTGGGAGAAAGAGTCTTCTTGAAGCGGAAGCGTCAATTCGCATGTGTGCAGATAGTCTTCGTGAAGCTCAGTTCGCCTGTGTCAGATCTGGCAACGGGATTGACTTGATTTTGCGGTGTAAAAAAGACTGAGATCAACCCTAGAACATAATCGTGTAAAGTCTTCATCTTACGGTGTGAGAGAAAGAGACGGAGATATGAATAACGGTGTGGATTCTGCCACGTATACAATTCGCATAATATGTTCTTATTGGGTCTCGTCTTTTTTTTGGTCGAACTATTGGGTTTCGTCTATTGAAGCTTATTTTGATGCAAATCTTGTTATATTAGTGATTAAGGGTTTTTAAAAAAAAAAAAAAACATTATGACTTATTTTATATATAAAAATTACTTTGTGAAAACTTCATTTCTCTTCTAAAAATAAATAGTAGGGATAAATTTTTAATAAAATAAAAAGATCAAATATAAGTGTGAATCAAAAACACTTATCCTCTAATGCCCTAAACTAACCCTAACCCTCATATACCCTAAACCCTAAACTTTCCTAAAAATAAATTGCAGACATAAGTTTTTTAATAAAATAAAAAGATCAACTATAAGTGTCAGTCATAAACCTTTATCCTCCAATGCCCTAAGCTAACCCTAACAATTCTATTCCCTAAACCCTAAATTATTCCTAAAGTAAATAGTTGGGATAAGTTTTTTAATAAAATAAAATAAAATCAACTATAAGTGTGAATCAAAAAACAATTATCCTCCAATACCCTAAACTAACCCTAACCCTCCTATACCCTAAGCCCTAAATTATCCCTAAACTATATATATGTCGATTAATAGTTTTTGCTTTGTAGTTTGATTAACTTTTTTAAATAAAATATTATCTAAAGAATTGCAAAGTCTTAAACAAATAGTCTTACAATTACAAGTTAAACCCTATATGCCTTGTTGACGTGCACTGCGACGTACCATTCTTCCTCTAGTCTTTGCCATCAAATATCCTGAAACAACACAAGCTACAACCCAGTTAGTATGAGCAATCTTAGATCCTGCAACATAATACCAATGTCATTGTAGATCATGCAACATAATAACAATACAATCGCAGATCCTGCAACATCATAACTCAATTGTGAATAAAGACCAAAAATACAAAACAACATTGCAACTAAACGTGGCCAATATAAATTACTAATTTCCCACTACAACCCCTTCACAATCATCTCTGACATAGTAACTCTCGTCATCAAAAGATTGGTCCTCTAAGTCTTCAATTAGCTGTTCAGATAATGGTGCACCAACAATATCCTCCTCTGTCTCTAACTCGTGATAGCCCCTTGGTGGCGCCCACATAACAACATACCACACAGATGAGTCGCATTCTCTAGAATAAAATATTTGTTTTGCTTGTGATGCCAGAATGTATGGATCCCGGAGATATGAGGACTAGTTCATATGGAGATTGACTAGCGTGAATTCATCTTCTTCCTTCACATCGTTTCCTGTGTGAGCCCAGTTACACTTAAACAATGGAACACTGAACATATGGTAGTCTAGCATTATGATCTCCTTTATCACTCCGTAGTATGTAACTATATCAGCCATTTGTCTTCTATCTTTTGCACTAGATCTACACATAGTGAACGCTTCATACATCACTCCATTATTCTGAGTTTTCCTCTTAACGTCATTTGTATGAAATCGATGCCCATTGATGACAAATCCTTGATAACATTGAGCAGTATTTATGGGTCCAAAATCATATCACTTCAGCTTTTTCGAAGGAGGCTCTGAGTTAGTAGATATCTAATGTATAATATAACGGTGTTAGTAACATATAAAAATCTTGTAAATGAAGTTAAAAAAATAATTCGAATTGCACAAATCTTTTCCTTTAGCCACTGTGTAAACCGTTCGTTATGAAGCTTCCACAACAAAGTCTCATTCCTAGCACATCGAACATCCTTAGATTGCAATTCTTCCAAATGCTTCCTTTGAATAATAACACATGAATAATCAAACTTAAGTAAATATACTACTGCATAATTGAAAGTTATATATTTTAGAAGGTTGTACTTACTGCACATATGGATCCATAATTGTCGTGTTCATTAACACATATCGATGTGCTATATCTTTATCTGTTCCCTTATGCATTGGCCATCCTTCAAGGACAAGTTCATCAGACTGAACATCTTCATTTCGTTTTACTGCTTCTTGCACTTTCACAGAGTCAGTCAAAAACTCTAAGCAAAATGTAATGCATTCTCCTGCCAAGTATCCCTCAGCCATACACGCTTCAGGCCTTGCATAATTTTTTTACATATGCCTTCAGGGTTTTCATGTATCTACATCACAATATCAAAACACATTTGTCAGGTTATAACCAGCTAGTATCTTACAAGCACATATGAGAGACAAATATAAACACAATATCAGTACCTCTCAAAGGGATACATCCACCGGAAGTGCACCGGTCCACCCAACCGTGCCTCCCTTGCTAGATGTAAAGGAAGGTGGAACATGATATCAAAAACCAAAGAAGGAAAGAACCGCTCCATTTGGCACAATGTCACTATAATCTCAGACTCTAAAGATATCAGCTTATTCGGGTCACAGGTACGCTGGCACAATCTATTGAAGAAGTTGCACACTCGAGTCACTGCAATCCTATGTCCTCTTGGTAACAATCCTCTCAAAGCCACAGGTAGCAGATTTTGCATAAGAACATGATGATCATGTAACTTCATACCACCTATAACAGAAGGATTGTGTGCAACACAGTTTGCGATATTATCACAGTAGCCATCAGGACCTCTAAAATTAGACAATCTCTTGCAAAATATCTTCTTTTTTTCTTTGGACATCCAATAAGCTGCTGGAGGTAAATACGTTTTCTTCCCCCGGACCTCTGTGTGCAAGTGTCTTCGAATTCCAATATCCTCCAAGTCTTTTCTTGCTTTCAGGCCATCTTTAGATTTAGCACTATGCATCAAAGTAGACAATAAAGCTTCAGACATGTTCTTTTCCACGTTGATAGGTCTCGAGTTTTACCCTATACTAATTGCAAGTGCACAGTAAATCAATTGTAATACTTAGGGATCGAATCCACGAGGACTCTAGGCAACGATAAAATCAAGAACTTAAAGAGATTAAAACTAGGAGAAAGCAAAAGCAAATTGTATTCTATTATATAAAAGCAAGCAGGAAAGTGAATCAGTAGCAGGTTGTTGTTTGAAATCAATAAACTAAAAGCGCTAAGTCTAGGGCGTTCTCAGGAAATCAGACAAGCAGATAAATCAATCAGTCAGGATCTAATTAAACTGAGTTCTAGAACTCAAAACACAGATATAGAATTAACCAAATTCCTTTGCGAGAATTCTCTAAGTCTAAGTGCAGTAATCCAAATTCCTTTGCAATTACTAATAGATTAAACCAGCTTTAAATTCAAGTTTGATATGTTCACAATCTAATTAAACCAAATTCCTTTGCGAGTAATCAAATTGCCTAACCTAAATAGTTCAGATTCTAAACCACATTGTCGTGTCGTATTTAGCAATCTAAGATCTAGATTCTAATTGATCAGGTTAGAACTAGCATTAAACACAATTTAGTTTGAAGAACATCTATTGATGTGAATCCTTAACTGAATTAATTATATCTAGCAAGTCATGAAATCCCTATGAGAAACCCTAAACCTAACTATGTAACTACTCAGACATGGATGATGTAAACATAATCAATGAATAAATAGCAATCATAAAAGAGATTAAAATAACAAAGGGGTTCGAAAACTTCTCCAAAACGAATGTAGTACAGGATCAGATCAGCCCCAAAAGCTCTAAAAACTCTTTGCTCTCTGTTATGATAGCGTATGTAAGCGTATCTAAAAACTGATCTAAAGCCTAATTAAATAGCTAAAACACGACTTGGGGCTTCTGTGTAATTATCTGGAACTTCTGGCCCATTCGCGTAATGCATCGACCGATGCAGGTGTGCAACGATCGACGCAGTCTTCAAATCTGGACAGTGAGCACAAGCTCTCGGGTCAAATCTCCAAAATGCTCCAATAAGCTCCATAATCTCCACTTTAGCTCCAAACGTGCGTGTACCTAATAAAACCTGCAAAAGACTCTAAAGAAACACCAAAAGACACTAAAACAGACTTATATTATGGCATAAAACCGGTAAAAACCATGATATATCAACTCCCCCACACTTAGCCTTTGCTTGCCCTCAAGCAAAACAGAGAACTAAAACATGGTGAAGAGGTTTGAAAACTTTCAGAAACTCTTTTTATCCTAGAAGCAACAACACTAAGATTCCCCTTAGTAATCCACATGAAAGATTTCACCTGCAGACATCAAGACCAACATATACTTCCCCCACACTTAGCAACTGTCCTAAGTAAACTCCACAATCACATTCACGCATTCAAATTCACCCTACTGACTTCTGCAAATATTTAAGTGCGGTCTCACCTAAGGAGTATCGATCAAAGGCACATGGACTCTTACCTTGTCAGCTCTAGATCACCATACTATCTTTCTTTGGTCCCTTTCTTCTCTTTTCCCTTCCTTAGCATTCTGATTTTTTCCCATTGGGTATCATTTTATTTTTTTTTATCAGTGCTCTTCCCGCTAAGGGGTGTACTTTGGACACATTCCATGGATGCACAGGATATGATAGTTGTAGCTACCACTCCCAGAGACCACTTCGGAGTTACTAATTCATCCTCAGTTTATTATCTTTTTTTTTTATGGAAGGGGAGAAGGGAACCAAATAGGACAGGTTTACAGGCTGTGTCAGAACTAACAAGGGAATCCGACACAAAGTATACCAAGCCCTTATGTGAGAAAATTAAGTCAGTATTAAGTTTGAAGTCAGTAAAAGGATCCTCTGATACCTGAAGTGATGTGGGTGTCCTCAGTAGGCTGATCCGTGTCTGGGTTTTCTAATAGTCATAGATCATCTGCAAACTAGTCCCAATGGTTACTTAAGTTCCTGCAAGTGCTGTTAATCTTCTCAAAAAAATCATTGTTTCTTACTTAAACTGGTTTGACTCGATAAAACAAATTTTGAAAAAAAAAAACTGACTGACTCTTAAGAAAACAGAAAGAAGGAGTCAGTGGCACCTCCCCCACACTTAAGATACATTTTCCCCAGTAGTGTCAAGCAAAGGGTTGGTAAAAAGAAAAAGTTAAATGTTAATGGACGTGTTGAGTTCTGTCTGATTTTTACCTTTGTCGCACCTGCATCGATCGTTGCACTAGGTGCATCGACCGTTGCTAGGCGATTTTCGTGTATGGTCGATCGTTGCTCAGGACCGCAACGATCGCTGCAATGCGATTTCGATCGTGTTGCGACGATCGACACAGTGGTGTGTCGATCGACGCACTGCGTATACTCTGAGACCTGCAAACAAAAACTCACCAAAACCAGAAACAAAACATAAAATCCTACAAAAACACCAAAATTTAAATGCGAAAACGAAAACAGTGGGTTGCCTCCCACTCAGCGCTTGTTTAACGTCATTAGCTTGACCGGACGAACAAGAATCAGGCTCCAAGAGATCTTGACAGAGACTTTGATTGTCTCTGTTCAAGTCTCCTCATCCAAGGTGGAGAGTAAGCCATATCAGAATGAATGCGTCCAAGAAAAGAAGGAGTAAACTGCTTCCCAGGATCCAAAATCACAGTATCACTTGGCTGCTTATCATCTCCATCCATAATGGTGAAGGTCTGCCCATCTATCAGTGGCTTGCGCAGCTTATCCATCTCATAATGCAGCGGCTCATCTCCCAGGTGGAGATCAATCAGACTGTGTCTAACATCTACTACTGCTCCAGCTGTAGCCAAGAATGGTCTACCCAGTATCAACGCATTATCAGGATCATTGTCATATTTCAGCACTAAGAAGTCTGTTGGAACTAAGTAGTTTTCAACTCTCACCGGGATGTCCTCAAGGAGTCCTTCTGGAATCCTTATAGACTGATCAGCTGGGACAAGAGAGGTCCTAGTGGGTCTAAAATCCATCATACCCAGCTTCTCTGCCACAGAGTATGGCATAAGACTTCCAGCAGCTCCCAGATCACACAGAGAACGCCTAAAACTATCCTCAAAGATAGAACAGTTAAGCACAAAGACACCAGAGTCAGGCAGCTTCTTGTGAACCTTGGTTAATAGCACAACACTTATCTGTTGAGGGACCACAATCACCTAATCTTTCAGCTCTTCATCCAAAGGCAACATCTTATTCAAGTACCTCTGCACACATGGGTGATAAGGTGGATCATCAGATGATGGAATTTCTTCCAACTCTTCACCAATCCCTTCCAGCTGCTTGAGCTCTTAAATCTCTTGCTTAATCACTTCAGTCACTGAAGGATATAGTCGAATGGAATGTGCATAAATCTCCTGTTGAGTAATCTCAGACACTCCAGGGAATAAACAATCAAGCTCTAAATCTGCATCAATGCCTTAAGAATCCTGCGAGTCTGTCTGTTCATGACCTGCAACGACCGACGCTAGTGGTGCGTCGATCGATGCATCACTGTTTTCACAGTTTCTACCCGAGAGATTTTCCTCAAAATATGAAAATTCAGCCTCTTCTACCAACTCAGCTGTGCTTAGCTCAAATCATTCACCTAGGTGTGATCCATCATCAATGTACACTGACCAGGCCTTAATATGGGTGTCTTCTACTCATTTTCCTTTAAAAGAACTAGAAATCTGACTCACCTGAGTATCCAACTGCTTCACATGAGTGTTCAGAGACTCAAACTTCCCATCTAGATCCTCATAGACAGCATCCAACTTCTTATTGCAGTCCACAACAATCTTGATCTGACTTTCCAGCAGCTGTTCCATCATTGCCTCCAACTTACTCTCATGAGCAGTAGCTACAGGAGGCGCTTGGTAAGAAGATGATCCATAGGTTCTCTGAGTACCTTGTCCAAAAGGCTTCTGAAAACCACTAGTTTGTCCAAAGCCAGAGGAGTTCTGATTGCCTGTGAAGGCACTCTTCTGTCCTCCATTGAAGAACATGTTTCCCTGCTGATTACCAAATCTATTACCTTGGAATCCAGATCCTCCTATGTAATTCACATCTTCTTCCTGAGTGTCCTCCTCAGTCTGAATTACCTCAACATCTTGGGCAAAATGGACAGCTTTCTTACCAGCTAGGAGATTACAAATTGTGTCCAGCTTAGATCTAATATCAGCAATCTCCAAATTCTCTATATTCCCACCAGATATCTTCCTCCTCTCATCAGTAGTCTTGCAACTGTTGCTGCTCACTAAGTTATCAATCAACTACTTAGCTTGAGCAGGAGTCCTAGTGTTAAAGTTGGCATTGCTAGAGTTGTCCAACGCAGTCTGATATGGAAGATCTATGCCTCTAAAGAAGATGCCTAAAAGTGTTACCTCAGTGAATCCATGGTGCGGGCAGTCACGTTGGTATTTCTTGAATCACATCCAGGTAGTCTTAAGAGGCTCAGTAGGACCTTGGGAAAAGGTGAGTATGTCCTGTCTGGACTGATCAGAACGCGCATCATCGTAGAAGTGACGCAGGAACTCACTCTTCAGGGCTGCCCAAGTAACAAACTGCCCATGTGGCAGTTGCTTCAGCCATGCAGCAGCGTCTCCAGCGAGACTGTGTGGAAAGAGCTTGAGAAACAGATAATCCTGGCACACTCCATCATACTTCATGCCAGTGATTATGTCCTCAAACTGATCAATGTGATCCATAGGTTGCTCCGACGGGTGACCATGGAAAGCATTCTGCTTAATCAGCGAGTAGTAGATGGTTTTGATTTCAAAATCATTCCGCTCAAAACCGGTAGGTACAAGAGCTGACCGGTTGGCATGAAACTCATCCGGGCGATTGTAGTCAGCCAAAGTCCTCTCATGGACTACCATCTGTCTGCCTTGGTTATGTCCTTGGCCTTGCGCATGCGGCTGTGGTTCAGGTTCCTCAACATCAGGGATCACATGTCCCTCAGCATCAATCCTCTGCCCAGCAGCATTGTAAGGATTGTTTTGCGGATCGCTCAGGATACCTTGAGCATCGGCTATCAGAATCAAACGTTCACGTACCATCCTTGCTCTTCTTTCTCTTCTGTTAGTCCTCTCTAGTCGTCCAAGTTCTTCAAGTCCGAGATTAACGAGGTTCAAGTTCTGATTACTTCTAGTTTCACGCGTCTGCATAAACTGTCTGTAATCGTCAAGCAACGATCGATGCTATCAGTGCAACGATCGATTCAATCTCAGAATCGCCTAGTGACGATCGACACAAAGGTGCAACGATCGATGCTAGGCGAATGTCGTACCTGCGACAGAAAGAAAACAGGGAAAAAAATCAGTAAACAAAAATAAAAATAAAAATCCTAGTAAAAACCCTAAGTTCGAAGCTATCGAAGACTCTAAGAGTCCCCGGCAATGGCGCCAAAAACTTGATAGGTCTCGAGTTTTACCCTATACTAACTGCAAGTGCACAGTAAATCAATTGTAGTACTTAGGGATCGAATCCACGAGGACTCTAGGCAACGATAAAATCAAGAACTTAAAGAGATTAAAACTAGGAGAAAGCAAAAGCAAATTGTATTCTATTATCTAAAAGCAAGCAGGAAAGTTAATCAATAGCAGGTTGTTGTTTGAAATCAATAAACTAAAAGCGCTAAGTCTAGGGCGTTCTCAGGAAATCAGACAAGCAGATAAATCAATCAGTCAGGATCTAATTAAACTCAGTTCTAGAACTCAAAACACGGATATAGAATTAACCAAATTCTTTTGCGAGAATTCTCTAAGTCTAAGTGCAGTAATCCAAATTCCTTTGCAATTACTAACAGATTAAACCAGCTTTAAATTCAAGTTTGATATGTTCACAATCTAATTAAACCAAATTCCTTTGCGAGTAATCAAATTGCTCAACCTAAATAGTTCAGATTCTAAACCACATTGTCGTGTCGTATTTAGCAACCTAAGATCTAGATTCTAATTAATCAGGTTAGAACTAGCATGAAACACAATTTAGTTTGAAGAACATCTATTGATGTGAATCCTTAACTGAATTAATTATATCTAGCAAGTCATGAAATCCTTATGAGAAACCCTAAACCTAACTATGGAACTACTCAGACATGGATGATGTAAACATAATCAATGAATAAATAGCAATCATAAAAGAGATTAAAATAACAAAGGGGTTCGAAAACTTCTCCAAAACGAATGTAGTACAGGATCAGATCAGCCCCAAAAGCTCTAAAAACTCTTTGCTCTCTGTTATGATAGCGTATGTAAGCGTATCTAAAAACTGATCTAAAAACCTAATTAAATAGCTAAAACACGACTTGGGGCTTCTGTGTAATTATCTGGAACTTCTGGGCTTTTCTGTAATATCAGCATACTTCATTAAATCGCCGAGTGGCCCATTCGCGTAGTGCATCGACCGATGCAGGTGTGCAATGATCGACGCAGTCTTCAAATCTAGACAGTGAGCACAAGCTCTCGGGTCAAATCTCCAAAATGCTCCAATAAGCTCCATAATCTCCACTTTAGCTCCAAACGTGCGTGTTCCTAATAAAACCTGCAAAAGACTCTAAAGAAACACCAAAAGACACTAAAACAGACTTATATCATGGCATAAAACCGGTAAAAACCATGATATATCACACGTGCATCACATCAATGTTGTGACGCACCGGCGGTTCCTGACACATGACCAATTGAAAGTAAATACACCAACAAAATATCTTAAAGTAGTTAAGGTGAATTAATTATTGTGAAGAATTGGTTACCTTCCAGTATGGTAGATCGAAAAAGATGGAACGTTTTTTCCACCGCCATTGCTCAGTGTTTTCTGCATACTCTTCCTCTGAAACTATCTTATCTTCACACAATTCAATTCTTTTTCTCTTAGCTTCCTTATCTAAAGGTCTTCCAAAATCATTTCTGAACTCCTTAAGTATCTCAAAAGTTCCAGCTCATGTTTTAATTCTATTAGCAGAACCCTCCTCTATGGTGTTGTCAAACCATCCTTTTTTATGTCTATTAATATGTCATGGACTGAGCCGCTTCCTACTTCTGACTAAACTTTAACCATCTAAAAGGTGTATCTGTTCCACAAACATTACATGCTTGTTTTCCCTTCACTTTACAACTAGATAATGTTCCTAAGGTTGGATAGTCGCTGATAGCCAATAACAAAATACATTTGAGTGTGAAACTCTCCTTAATAAATGAGTCATAAACCTAAATACCTTCGCACCACAAATCCTTTAAATCATCTACCAATGGTTCGAGATAGACATCAATGTTGTTGTTGGGTGCAGTTGGACCAGGGATCAACATAGTCAAAATGATGTTCTCAGCCTTCATACAAGTGGTTGGAGACATATTGTAGTTCACCAACAACACTGGCCATGTATTGTACTTGGTATTTTGAATGGAGAAAGGGTTCATCCCATCTGTAGAAAGACCTAGTCGAATGTTTCTTGGTTCAGCTGCAAACTTTGGCCATTTATTATTAACCTGACTCCATATTACAGAGTCTACCGGGTGTCTCAGTGAGCCATCTACACTAGCATTATTGGAATGCCAACGCAAATCCTCAGCCAGCCATTTCGATCTAAACATCCTATTCAATATGTCTTTGACCGGAAAATACCTAAGTACCTTTGCTGGTATCCCCTTCTTTTCCTCACCACTATGCTTATCCAATTCCCATCTTGAAGCACTACATCTTGGACAGCTTTCCATATCCTCGAATTGCTTCCGATAGAGGATACAATCGTTCTTGCATGCGTGAATGATATCGTATCCAAATCAAAAAAATCTTCAAAAGTTTCTTCATTTCTTCTATGGATTTTGGCAGAACATTATCATTATGTGCTATTAATACATGTTTTTCCTGTAGTGTTTGCTATAGTTCGTTCCTTTCTTGAGAGATCATTTGTTCTTGTAACCCACACATCATTTGAGATCACTTTTACCTCAAGACCTCATACCATTAGCCAAATGTATTCATTTGATTTGCACAATCATGATTCACCATTTCTTAATGAATGTTAAAGGGATTGAGGATAGGAATTCATGTGTAGGTTGAGACTTGGACTTGACGAAAGGGTTTTATGAGAATGGCTAACTCTTTTAAAGTAGAGTAAGCTTGATTGTAGCTCTTAATTGCTTGTCTAGACTTTGTTTCCACTTTTGCTTGACAATTGCTTTTGGAAACTTTGAGCTCTCACTTTCAAACTTTTCTTTCGCTCTTATTTTTGATTGTTTGCTTGAGGACAAGCAAAAAGCAAGTTTGTGGGAATTAATAGATGCATATTTTATGAGTTTTTAGCACCATATTTTGTCCATATTTTAGCATCTTATCATTGTTTCATACTAGTTTCCTTAGGATTTCTTGCATTTAGGTGTTTAGGAAGTCTAGAGTTAGAACTTGCATTCTTTGTGCATTTCTTGGATATTTTAGGTATTTATGGAGAATTGGAGAGTTCTTGGAAGTTTCTAAGGAGTTTTGGGATGAGTTTGGTCCATGAAGAAGTGATTTGGAGAAAACAGAATGAAGGAAATGAAGGAGGAAGAAGTGGCCTGGCCATCAGGCAAATCCACCTTATACGTTCCAGCTCTTCTATCGACCAGCCTCCATCGGGAAAATCCACCTGAAGATAACTTCCCACCAAACCGGTAGAGTTTTCATTGGCCATGCTCCATCGGGCAAATCCGCCCGATATGTTTACTGCTCTTCTATCGACGAGCCTCCATCGGGCTAATCCACCAGATATGTTCATTGCTCTTCTATCGACCAGCCTCCATCGGGAAAATCCACCCGATGGGAGCCCCTCCAAGACCATCTTATTTACCAAATTGCCACTACGACCATAAGACCTATATATGTGTTTTGAGACATAATTTTGGGGATATATCTTCTTCCTTATTAATTTCCTTTGCCTCTTTTAGATCAAACTCTTTTGTAAACATTTATTTTGAGCATTAATCAAGTACTTGTTACCTTTTATTAATATTTTCCTCCTAATCATCTTTTCTTACTTAATCTTTATAGGTTTAGTAGGGAAAACGGTGATTAGTGAGTAGTTCTTTTTGGGTTTTATAGATGAGGCAGATTAGAGCTTGATTAGGTATGATCTAAAGGTGTTTAATGCTTAATTAGTATTATTCATTCTATATTAGGTTGTTCTCTATGCTAGGTTGCAAGGGATTGTTAAATCTAGAACATAAGCTTTTCCATGCCCACAAGGTGTTTGATGAAATGCTTGATAGAACCTAATTAGATATTTTACATGCTTATCCAATGAGAATTGATGTCTAAGGTGTTTAATAGTCAAATGAACATGTTTTGCATGCTTAATTGATTCTTGATCACAATTGAGAGATTGTTCTGTATTTAGGAGTTGATTAAAGGGATTTTTGCCTAGAGATATGACTGATCGAATGATTTGAGTTCTAGACTAAGGATTAAAGCTTGCTTGAATGGTGTCATGATTGGAATTGAATGCATGCTATTGTGTGATTGATATTGAGAAATGGATAATTGCAAATTAGCATAATGTTAGTTATATGAGAATGTGATTAGCTACTTGTTAGATCATTGAACCATCTTTATTTGCTTGTATGGTTGATTGGCATCTAAATATGATCATCCCTAGTTAGTCTTAATGCCTTGACCTCATCTTAGACCTCTTTCTCTTATTGATTTAAACTTCTTATTTACTTTCTTTTTTGCTATTGCTTTAATCACTTAGGTTGATAGACAAAACCATCTTTGGTTGGCTTAGATTAATGAGTTGTATGTATTCTTGGTGACTAAATTCACACCCATTTGGATTGATCCTCAACCTATACTACAATGACATTTGTCTTGTAGGTTGAGTAATTGACTACAAGAATTAAAAATCTTGTTATCAAACAACGTGTGAGCGATGGTCTCTACTGCCTCACCACATCTCTAAAACTTCGTATTCACCTGAATGCCCCAGGTTGTCAAACAATCTTTAACCGGTAAATCCCATGCAAGAGATTTCCATACAAAGTGTTTGATCTTTAGAAGTGTTTTCATCGTCCATATTCCACTCCATAGTTGTTTTTCTATAGGGTGTATATTACGTGATGGGTCATTTGGATTGGCCATTAGCGAATCAAGCAATATGTACCCACTTTGAACTGTAAACTCTCCTGTTTTTTTAAAACCCCATTTGAGTGAGTCTCATAGTAGGGTTGATATTCTTACTTGCAGAACACGAGTCGTATCCTCTGTGGTGAATGAGGCTCGGAATTTTTGAACATCCCAGAGGCCTGTGTTGGGGACTAAAAGATCAGACACTGTGAGTGTGAGGTCAATGGCGTTGTCTGCATTATACAAGGGTGGGCAGGGATGGTTATCTATAATCCATTTATGCGACTAAACATTAGTGTCCCTTTCATAACCAATGGTTCTGACAAGTCCTTGATGTAGTACTTCCCTTCCATGGAGAATGCTTTTACACGCAAATGATGGACGTGTTCCTGAGCCGCATTCAAGGAATGTACTATTTTGAAATATCTTGCTTTTAGTACCCTTGCTACTAGAGAGTTCGGGTTATTCCACATTCGCCGTGCTTACTTCCCCAATAGAGCTTGATTGAATCTACTTATGTCATGGAATCCTAACCCCCCTTTTGTTGGAATTGTGTCCAGTAATCTCGGTACTGTCTCTAGAAAGTAAGAGTATGTCAATGATCAGACATAAGTCATATAATACTGGGGGTCATGATGGCTTGCTAGAGTCCGCTCATGATCTATAAGTCTTGGACTTATTGCCTTTATTATATGATCCCATATGGGTCACACGCCTAAGCTAACAGGAAAATGTGTAGGAACGGTTTAGCAGAAGTACGGTAAAAGTGCTAGGCATTTACTGTACTTAGAGAGAATAAAACGGTTTAGGCACTGTGTGTCGATCGATACACAAGGGGTATCGGTCGACACAGTGCGCGAATGCCGTCTAGTTAATTGGTGTTTGGGCCAAATGGCCCAAACGGAATCAGACAAGTTTTATAAGGTAAAACTCGAGTTTCTGAGCAATTAACCCTAATCCCACAGCCGAAATCTCTCTCTCTCTGCGCCGAGTTCCCCTAGTGGTCTAGCAGCCGTTTTCTGTGATCGCGTGTGTGAACCTTTGGAGGATTCATCCCTCGGTGTTTCTCTGATCTCAGACATACCATCTCTTTCCGCTGCAAACAGGTATAAGGTGAGATCATCATTTGTTTCTATTCTGAGAAGAACCTAGATCGCATGTTTAGGTTGATATGAATCTAAGAATTGAATCAGGATCAACTAAACGTTCCTTCAGTGGTATCAGAGCATATGGTTCTGGTTTTTCTTGTTTAGATTCAATGTTTAGGATTGTTTTCTTGTTTAAAAGTGTTTTGAATCAACTACTGATAAGAGAAACCATTTAAGCAACAAGAATTGAAATCTAAACACACATAAAATTGCAGAAACCAAGCTATATGATTTGGCAGAATGCGATTTCAAGAGGTCTGTATCGACTGCGATCGCATGGATCGATCGATACGATCGCATGGATCGGTCGATACAGTCTATCGGCTACCCCTGTTAACGCGTGAAAGCATCGATCGATGCAGGATCGATGCAGGTTCGATATTGGTGCATCGACCGATGCGGTTGGTGCACATCGATCGACACGGTTAGGGTTTTGGCTCGGTTCAGTGCATGCGTGAGAGCATCGATCGATACAGGATCGATGCAGGATCGATGCTGAGAGCATCGACCGATGTGGTTGATGGATCGATCGACACGGTTGGTCCATCGATCGACATGGTTGGTTTAAGGCTCGGTCTAATTTTGATTAAAATTAATTCGTCCTGGTTTAATAAACAGATTTAATAATTTTATTAAGTCTGGTTAAACCGGGACAAGAAATCCAATGTCGAAAGAATTATTGGATTTAGTGCCTAAACCAGGATTTTCTAATTTGATTTGGTTGGACCAAATAAATTGAGAAAATCCGGTTTAGTAAATAACCGGTTGACAATTGTGGTCATCGTAGTAATTAAAATTTGGTTAGACCAATTTTAATGAACCAGACCGGTTATGTCATTTAATTGGACAATTGGGTCATGTCTTGGACATGGACCAATTCTTGGGCCTCGGGCCAAGAAGTTAAAACAATTGGGCCAATTATTTGAGTCTTTCTTCAGATTAATTTAAAATTTATTTTATAAAGAATATAAATCGATTTTAAATTAAAGTTTCCGATATTTTGAAATTAGAAAGTTTCTTAATTTATAGAAGTTTCTAGATTTGCATGATTCGGATTTTAAGAAATTTCTAAAGTTAGAAAGTTTCCGTTTTTTAGAAAGTTTCCAATTTTAGAAAGTTTCCAAAAATAGTAGGTTTCCAAAAATGGAAAGTTTCCCGAAATAGTAATCTTCTATTTTGGGAATGGATTTTTAAATAAACCTACGAACCTCAAATAATATCAAGCGTTGGATGTCTTGTCCATTCTATGTCAGCTGTCGAAGCCCATTCAATTGTATTCATGGCCTTACAGTGTGAGGGTGTCTGCTTTTGCGTGGATAAGACGGTTTGTGATTCATAAATGTCATTGGGAGTCCCAGACATTAATGATTACATGACTGTATAGTCTGGTTTTCTTGACTGGGCCATCGGGAGTCCCGGGCCTTGAGACATCAGAGTGAATTGGGCCTCGGGCCCAGATTCACAACCAAGAGTTATATCACGGATATAATTAGCCGATATAGGGCTTACCGATATAAGCTAAGGTTTGGTGACGGCCAGTGGCCCACTTTAATCTTAGTTATATGTGGATCTTGGAATCATTATATTCTATTGAGGGTAACTTATGTTATTGAATATAATGCGAGATTAATCATATTGAACATTTTAACTAATAACCTTTTTATCTATATATTTCAGCTATGACTACTACAAGCACACAAAACTCATTCTCGATCCGGTCTGTTCTCGAAAAGGAGAAGCTGACTGGAACGAACTTCCTGACGTGGTCAAGGAACTTGAGGCTAGTCCTCAAGCAGGAGAAGAAGGATTATGTCCTTCGTGATCCTCTCCCCGAGAGGCCTCCTGCCAATGCCGCCAGGACTCTGCATAATGCTTGGGAAAAGCATTCGTCAGATGAAAATGATGCCTATTGCCTGATGTTGGTGACAATGACTCCGGAGCTGCAAAAACAGTTCGAGAGTGTATTGTCACCCATCGAGATAATGGCAAGCCTGAAATCGCTTTTTCAGGAGCAGGCTAGGACTGAGAGGTTTCAAACAGTTAAGAACCTCTTGGACTGCAAGTTGGCTGCGAATGCGGCAGTGAGTCCTCATGTCTTGAAGATGATGGGTTATCTCGATCATCTTCAGAAACTCGACTGCCCAATCAGCCAGGAACTTGCCTGCGACATCATTCTGCAGTCATTACCTGCAAGCTATGATCAGTTCATTCTGAACTTTAACATGCATGGCTTGAGTAAGACATTGCCTGAGCTTCACGGAATGCTCAAGACTGCGGAGCCCAATTTGAGGAAAACCGCCAAGGACCCCAATGTGCTTATGGTGCAGAAGGGCAAGGGGTTTAAGAAATCCTCTGCTAAGGATAAGGGAAAGGCCAAGGCTGTCCAAGTCGCGGACAAGGACACGCCAAAGCCCAAGCCCAAGTCCAAGGCTGGGCCAACTGACGTATGCAGGTTCTGTAAAGAACCAGGGCATTGGAGGAGAGAATGTAAGAAATTCCAGGAAGGTCTAAAGGAATTGAAGAAGAAGACTTTTGAGACTTCTTCGACAGGTATTTTTGTTATAGAAGTTAATACAACTACTTCTGATAATACCTCATGGATTATGGATACTGGTTGTGGGGCTCATATTTGTACTAATATGCAGGCACTCAGCAACAGTAGAAGGCTGAAGCAAGGACAAGTGGAGCTACGAGTTGGGAATGGAGCGAAAGTTCCAGCACTAGCTGTAGGCACTTACTTGTTGTCTTTACCTTCGGGATTGATTTTAGAACTCAATAATTGTTATTTTGTACCTGCTATAAGCAGAAATATTATTTCAATTTCTTTGTTGGATTTGGAAGGTTATGATTTTTCAGTTAAGAATAAATTATGTTCCTTCAATCGCAACAATATGTTCTATGGTTCTGCCCCTCTTATGAATGGGCTTTACATACTCGATCAATCTGCGCCAATTTATAACATTAATACCAAACGGTTCAAACCTAATGAGGAGAACCGAACGTTTCTATGGCATTGTCGTTTAGGGCACATCAGCGAGAAACGCATCAAGAGGCTCCATTCGAATGGACTTCTTGGCTCATTTGACTTTGAGTCATGTGAGAAATGCGAATCCTGCATGATGGGCAAAATGACACGGGCCCCCTTTAATAAACCTAACGAGAGGGCCAGTGACGTATTGGGCCTGATACACACTGATGTGTGTGGCCCAATGTCCACAAATGCAAGAGGAAACTATCAGTACTTCATTACCTTTACTGATGATTTCAGTAGGTATGGATATGTTTATTTGATGAAACATAAGTCTGAATCTTTTGAGAAGTTCAGAGAATTCCAAAATGAAGTACAGAACCAACTTGGCAAAAGCATTAAGGCTCTTCGGTCCGACCGAGGAGGAGAATACTTAAGCCAAGAATTCAGTGATCATCTAAGAGAGTGTGGGATCGTATCCCAACTCACTCCTCCCGGAACACCTCAATGGAATGGTGTGTCTGAGAGGAGAAATCGGACCTTATTGGATATGGTTCGATCTATGATGAGTCACACAGACCTTCCAATATCCCTTTGGGGATATGCTCTGCTAACAGCAGTGTTCACTCTAAATAGAGCGCCATCGAAAGCAGTAGCAAAGACACCATATGAATTATGGACTGGAGAAGCTCCAGTGCTGTCTTATCTCAGAATTTGGGGTTGTGAAGCCTATGTCAAGAGATTGATCTCAGACAAGCTTACACCAAAATCTGACAAATGCTACTTCATTGGTTATCCACGGGAAACCAAGGCTTATTACTTCTATCTACGTTCCGAGAACAAGATCTTTGTTGCCCGGGATTGTAACTTTCTTGAGAGAGAGTTTCTCTCTAAGAAAGACAGTGGGAGTAAGGTACTGCTTGAAGAAATTCAAGATGAACAGGATACTGCTCAACCTAATGAGGAAGAGCAGCAGGAGGACCTACAAGAAATTGTAGAGCCTGAACCTGTAGTACCTGAAGTTCGAAGATCCGGGAGGATCCGTCACGAACCCGAGAGATATCAAGGATTCCTCGTGACTGACTGTCATGATCTTTTGATCATTGATGGTGATGAACCATCGAACTTCAATCAAGCCATGATGGGCCCAGATTCCTCTAAGTGGCGCAAGGCCACTGATTCCGAAATGGACTCCATGTCGGTCAACCAAGTGTTTTCGTTGGTTGACTTACCCGCTGGTGTAAAAGCCATCGAGTGCAAATGGATCTTCAAGAAGAAGATTGACGTGGATGGAAATGTCCAGATTTATAAAGCCAGGTTGGTGGCAAAAGGTTTCAGACAAGTTCACGGTGTGGATTACGATGAAACCTATTCACCAGTGGCTATGATGAAATCTATTCGGATTCTACTAGCAACTGCAGCTTTTCATGATTATGAAATTTGGCAGATGGACGTGAAAACCGCCTTCCTAAATGGTATTCTGGAAGAGGATGTGTATATGACACAACCTGACGGTTACATAGATCCAAAGAATGCTGGAAAAGTATGCAAGCTTCATAAATCCATTTATGGATTGAAGCAAGCATCGAGGAGCTGGAATCTTCGTTTTGATGAAGCGATCAAGCAATTTGACTTCATCAGAAACGAAGAAGAACAATGCGTGTATAAGAAATCTAGTGGGAGCAAGATTGTATTTCTTATTCTGTATGTCGATGACATACTGCTTCTCGGAAACGACGTTCCAATGCTAAAGTCGGTAAAGGACTGGCTTGGAAGTTGTTTTTCCATGAAAGACATGGGTGAAGCCGCATACGTTCTTGGAATCAGGATCTATCGGGATAGATCTAGAAGGCTGATAGGCTTGTGTCAAGATTCATACATTGACAAAGTCCTACAAAGATTCAGCATGAAGGATTCCAAGAAGGGCTTCACGCCAATGGTACATGGCACAACGCTAAGCAAGAAGCAGAGCCCTACGACGGCTGCTGAGCTTGAGCGCATGAAGAATATTCCTTATGCATCTGCAATAGGATCTGTCATGTATGCCATGATCTGTACTCGTCCTGATGTTGCTTATGCATTGAGCATGACGAGTAGATACCAGTCAAATCCAGGTGAAAATCATTGGATTGCCGTAAAGAATATCTTGAAGTATCTAAGACATACTAAGGATAAGTTCTTAGTGTACGGTGGAAGTGATGTGCTTAAAGTCAGTGGATTCACGGACGTAAGTTTCCAGACAGACCAAGATGATTTCCGGTCACAGTCCGGTTATATCTTTTGTCTGAATGGCGGTGCAATCAGTTGGAGAAGCTCCAAGCAAGACACCGTTGCTGATTCCACTACAGAAGCTGAATATATCGCCGCCTCAGAAGCTGCGAAGGAAGCTGTTTGGATACGAAAGTTCATTATTGAACTAGGTGTGATACCAGATGCGGCTGAGCCTCTGGCACTGTTTTGTGACAACAATGGTGCTATAGCTCAGGCAAAGGAACCAAGATCACACCAGAAATCCAAGCATGTTCTAAGAAGATTTCACTTGATACGTGACATCATTAATAGAAAGGAAGTCAAGATCAGCCGAGTTCAGACAGATGATAACGTCGCTGATCCGTTGACAAAGCCACTCCCAAGGCCTAAGCTCGAGTTTCTGACTGAAGCTGTAGGCATTAGAGACATAGAAATGTAATCTAAATTTGAGTGGGAGTTTTGAGGGCTTTTATTTAGTTATTTGATATGTTCTTGTAAAACATTCTTATGTTTAATGAAATTATTATTTCAAGATTATTTTAACTGTGATGAAATAATCGTTCCAAAGTGATATGAACCATTTTTTAGGTCATCGAAGTAAATGACTTGATCTTGAGTCATCGAAGTCATTTAGCTTGATCATGAGACCCTATATTTGATAGATGTTTATATCATCCCGTCCCTAGTCGAAGGTTGTTGAAATTGGAACACCAACAACCGTGTGAGACTGGATTGGTACGTGACTTATGACAAAGTCTCAGTGTGTCATAGATGCGCGGCATCAAAGTCAGTACATAGGTGTATGTTTGGGAACATACGACCGGACAAGACCCGCTTATAAGAACTCTTCAGGATATTTATATCTGTGTCATAAGAGATTCTTACTACGACTATAGAGTATAGTCCTTAGACCTGAGTTCGCATGCATGTGACTGCACATGGACTGATGCACTTTGATCATTGTCTAACGCTATCGTTCTGCGATAGTTATAAGGACCTTGTTTGGGTACATTATGAAATGAATAGTTTACAGTGATGGAACAAGACGGAATTTGTCCCTCCAATATAAATGGAGTGAATATCTCTAGGCCAATCGGAGATTTGAATACTGGAAAATGCATGGCCATGCTCAAACGGGCTGTCCCGAGTCGTTTGGATTGTCAGTATCAAATCAGAGTCCGATGAACAAGATTAGGCTTTATAAGGATGACACCAATCTTGCCTTATGACTAATCGAGATATTGTGACAAAAGGATTATGAATACAGAGATTCCAGTACAAGTGGGAGATTGCTGGAATTGTGTCCAGTAATCTCGGTACTGTCTCTAGAAAGTAAGAGTATGTCAATGATCAGACATAAGTCATATAATACTGGGGGTCATGATGGCTTGCTAGAGTCCGCTCATGATCTATAAGTCTTGGACTTATTGCCTTTATTATATGATCCCATATGGGTCACACGTCTAAGCTAACAGGAAAATGTGTAGGAACGGTTTAGCAGAAGTACGGTAAAAGTGCTAGGCATTTACTGTACTTAGAGAGAATAAAACGGTTTAGGCACTGTGTGTCGATCGATACACAAGGGGTATCGGTCGACACAGTGCGCGAATGCCGTCTAGTTAATTGGTGTTTGGGCCAAATGGCCCAAACGGAATCAGACAAGTTTTATAAGGTAAAACTCGAGTTTCTGAGCAATTAACCCTAATCCCACAGCCGAAATCTCTCTCTCTCTGCGCCGAGTTCCCCTAGTGGTCTAGCAGCCGTTTTCTGTGATCGCGTGTGTGAACCTTTGGAGGATTCATCCCTCGGTGTTTCTCTGATCTCAGACATACCATCTCTTTCCGCTGCAAACAGGTATAAGGTGAGATCATCATTTGTTTCTATTCTGAGAAGAACCTAGATCGCATGTTTAGGTTGATATGAATCTAAGAATTGAATCAGGATCAACTAAACGTTCCTCAACCTTTTTCCTTGTTTTGACAAAGTTTTTGCCATGCAACCCATGGTATCTTTTTCCGATTGTTTCCACTACTCCACCAAAACTCGATCATGGCGCTTATGAGTTTGTCACATATGTCTTTAGGCAGCTTCAAGACAGACATGGTGTAGATAGGTAGAGCAAGACAAATTGATTTGATGAGGATTTTCTTTCCACCTTGTGATAATGCCTTCGAAAACCATCCTTTAAGTCGACCATGGAGTCTTTCTCGAATAAAGTTTAGGATATCCTCTTGGATCCTTCGAAAAATTCATGTAGACCTAGGTATGATCCATCACCACCTGAAGGATTCGTTTAGTGTTAATCCTGATTCAATTCTTCAGATTAAACTCACCTAAACATGCCAGATCTAGGTTCTCTTGCAGAATCATAAAGGATCTCACCTGTTACCTTGTTTTGCAGCGGAAAGAGGAGGTACGGGTCAGAGATCAGCAGAACCACCAAGAGATAGCTCCTCCAAAGGCTCACACACGCACGCACAGGAAATTGGCTGCTAGACCGAAGAGGAGGGAGGCCGCAGAGAGAGAGAGAGTTGGCGCAGAGGCTTAGGGAATTTTGGTGGCTAGGTTAAGTTTTAATCATAAAACTTATGCCTAATTCCTTTTGGGCTTTTGGGCCCAATTCCCAGTCTGATTAAATCCCTTGGATTTAATCAGGCCCTTCTATCTCTCTAAGCACTGTAAATGCCTAGCACTTTTACCGTACTTCTGCTAAACCGTTCCTACACATTTTCCTGTTAGCTTAGGCGTGTGACCCATATGGGATCATATAATAAAGGCAATAAATCCAAGATTTATAGATCATGAGCGGACTCTAGCAAGCCATCATGACCCCCAGTATTATATGACTTATGTCTGATCATTGACATACTCTTACTTTCTAGAGACAGTACTGAGATTACTGGACATAATTCCAACAATCTCCCACTTGTACTGGAATCTCTGTATTCATAATCCTTTTGTCTCAATATCTCGATTAGTCATAAGGCAAGATTAGTGTCATCCTTATAAAGCCTAATCTTGTTCATCGGACTCTGATTTGATACTGACAATCCAAACGACTCGGGAAAGTTCGTTTGAGCATGGCCATGCATTTTCCAGTATTCAAATCTCCGATTGGCCTAGATATATTCACTCCATTTATATTGGAGGGACAAATTCCGTCTTGTTCCATCACTGTAAACTACTCATTTCATAATACACCCAATCAAGGTCCTTATAACTATCGCTTAACGACAGCATTAGACAATGATCAAAGCGCATTAGTTCATGTGCAGTCACATGCATGCGAACTCAGGTCTAAGGACTATACTCTATAGTCGTAGTAAGAATCTCTTATGACACAGATATAAATATCCTGAAGAGTTCTTATAATCGGGTCTTGTCCGGTCGTATGTACCCCAACATACACCTATGTATTGACTTTGATGCCGTGCATCTATGACATCATGAGACTTTGTCATAAGTCACATACCAATCTAGTCTCACGCGGTTGTTGGTGTTCCAATTTCAACAACCTTCGACTAGGGACAGGATGATATAAGCCATCTATCAAATATAGGGTCTCATGATCAAGCTAAATGACTTCGATGACTCAAGATCAAGTCACTTACTTCGATGACCTATAAAATGGTTCATATCATTTTGGAACGATTATTTCATCACAGTTAAAATAATCTTGAAATAATAATTTCATTAAACATAATAAAATGTTTTACAAGAACATATCAATAACTAAATAAAGCCCTCAAACTCCCACTCAAATTTAGATTACATTTCAATGTCTCTAATGCCTACAGCTTCAGTTAGGAACTCGAGCTTAGGTCTTGGGAGTGGCTTTGTCAATGGATCAGCGACGTTATCATCTGTCTGAACTCGGCTGATCTTGACTTCCTTTCTATTAATGATGTCACGTATCAAGTGAAATCTTCTTAGGACATGCTTGGATTTCTGGTGTGATCTTGGTTCCTTTGCCTGAGCAATAGCACCATTGTTATCACAAAACAGTGCCAGAGGCTCAGCCGCATTTGGTATCACACCTAGTTCAATAATGAACTTTCGTATCCAAACAGCTTCCTTCGCTGCTTCCGAAGCGGCGATATATTCAGCTTCTGTAGTGGAATCAGCAACGGTGTCTTGCTTGGAGCTTCTCCAACTGATTGCACCGCCATTCAGACAAAAGATATAACCGGACTGTGACCGGAAATCATCTTGGTCTGTCTGGAAACTTGCGTCCGTGAATCCACTGACTTCAAGCACATCACTTCCACCGTATACCAAGAACTTGTCCTTAGTATGTCTTAGATACTTCAGGATATTCTTGACGGCAATCCAATGGTTTTCACCTGGATTTGACTGGTATCTACTCGTCATGCTCAATGCATAAGCAACATCAGGACGAGTACAGATCATGGCATACATGATAGATCCTATTGCTGATGCATAAGGAATATTCTTCATGCGCTCAAGCTCAGCAGCCGTCGTAGGGCTCTGCTTCTTGCTTAGCGTTGTGCCATGTACCATTGGCGTGAAGCCCTTTTTGGAATCTTTCATGCTGAATCTTTGTAGGACTTTGTCAATGTATGAATCTTGACACAAGCCTATCAGCCTTCTAGATCTATCCCGGTAGATCCTGATTCCAAGAACGTATGCGGCTTCACCCATGTCTTTCATGGAAAAACAACTTCCAAGCCAGTCCTTTACTGACTTCAGCATTGGAACGTCGTTTCCGAGAAGCAGTATGTCATCGACATACAGAATAAGAAATACTATCTTGCTCCCACTAGTTTTCTTATACACGCATTGTTCTTCTTCGTTTCTGATGAAGTCAAATTGCTTGATCGCTTCATCAAAACGAAGATTCCAGCTCCTCGATGCTTGCTTCAATCCATAAATGGATTTATGAAGCTTGCATACTTTCCCAGCATTCTTTGGATCTATGTAACCGTCAGGTTGTGTCATATACACATCCTCTTCCAGAATTCCATTCAGGAAGGCGGTTTTCACGTCCATCTGCCAAATTTCATAATCATGAAAAGCTGCAGTTGCTAGTAGAATCCGAATAGATTTCATCATTGCCACTGGGGAATAGGTTTCATCGTAATCCACACCGTGAACTTGTCTGAAACCTTTTGCCACCAACCTGGCTTTATAAATCTGGACATTTCCATCCACGTCAATCTTCTTCTTGAAGATCCATTTGCACTCGATGGCTTTTACACCAGCGGGTAAGTCAACCAACGAAAACACTTGGTTGACCGACATGGAGTCCATTTCGGAATCAGTGGCTTTATGCCACTTAGAGGAATCTGGGCCCATCATGGCTTGATTGAAGTTCGATGGTTCATCACCATCAATGATCAGAAGATCATGACAGTTAGTCACGAGGAATCCTTGATATCTCTCGGGTTCGTGACGGATCCTCCCGGATCTTCGAACTTCAGGTACTACAGGTTCAGGCTCTACAATTTCTTGTAGGTCCTCCTGCTGCTCTTCCTCATTAGGTTGAGCAGTATCCTGTTCATCTTGAATTTCTTCAAGCAGTACCTTACTCCCACTGTCTTTCTTAGAGAGAAACTCTCTCTCAAGAAAGTTACAATCCCGGGCAACAAAGATCTTGTTCTCGGATCGTAGATAGAAGTAATAAGCCTTGGTTTCCTTCGGATAACCAATGAAGTAGAATTTATCAGACTTTGGTGTAAGCTTGTCAGAGATCAATCTCTTGACATAGGCTTCACAACCCCAAATTCTAAGATAAGACAGCACCAGAGCTTCTCCAGTCCATAATTCATATGGTGTCTTTGCTACTGCTTTTGATGGCGCTCTATTTAGAGTGAACACTGCTGTTAGCAGAGCATATCCCCAAAGGGATATTGGAAGGTCTGTGTGACTCATCATAGATCGAACCATATCCAATAAGGTCCGATTTCTCCTCTCAGACACACCATTCCATTGTGGTGTTCCAGGAGGAGTGAGTTGGGATACGATCCCACACTCTCTCAGATGATCACTGAATTCTTGGCTTAAGTATTCTCCTCCTCGGTCGGACCGAAGAGCCTTAATGCTTTTGCCAAGTTGGTTTTGTACTTCATTTTGGAATTCTCTGAATTTCTCAAACGATTCAGACTTATGTCTCATCAAATAAACATATCCATACCTACTGAAATCATCAGTGAAGGTAATGAAGTACTGATAGTTTCCTCTTGCATTTGTGGACATTGGGCCACACACATCAGTGTGTATCAGGCCCAATAAGTCACTGGCCCTCTCGTTAGGTTTATTAAAGGGGGCCCGTGTCATTTTGCCCATCATGCAGGATTCGCATTTCTCACATGACTCAAAGTCAAATGAGCCAAGAAGTCCATTCGAATGGAGCCTCTTGATGCGTTTCTCGCTGATGTGCCCTAAACGACAATGCCATAGAAACGTTCGGTTCTCCTCATTAGGTTTGAACCGTTTGGTATCAATGTTATAAATTGGCGCGGATTGATCAAGTATGTAAAGCCCATTCGTAAGAGGGGCACAACCATAGAACAAATTGTTGCGATTGAAGGAACATAATTTATTCTTAACTGAAAAATCATAACCTTCCAAATCCAACAAAGAAATTGAAATAATATTTCTGCTTATCGCAGGTACAAAATAACAATTATTGAGTTCTAAAACCAACCCCGAAGGTAAAGACAACAAGTATGTGCCTACAGCTAGTGCAGGAACTTTCGCTCCATTCCCAACTCGTAGCTCCACTTGTCCTTGCTTCAGCCTCCTACTGTTGCTGAGTGCCTGCATATTAGTACAAATATGAGCCCCACAACCAGTATCCATAACCCATGAGGTATTATCAGAAGTAGTTGTATTAACTTCTATAACAAAAATACCTGATGAAGAAGTCTCGAGAGTCTTCTTCTTCAATTCCTTTAGACCTTCTTGGAATTTCTTACATTCTCTCCTCCAATGCCCCGGTTCTTTACAGAACCTGCAGATGTCAGTAGGCCCAGCCTTGGATTTGGGCTTGGGCTTTGGCGTGTCCTTGTCCGTGACTTGAACAGCCTTAGCATTTCCCTTGTCCTTGGCAGAGGATTTCTTAAAGCCCTTGCCCTTTTGCACCATAAGCACATTGGGGTCCTTGGCGGTTTTCCACAAGTTGGGCTCTGCAGTCTTGAGCATTCCGTGAAGCTCAGGCAATGTCTTACTCAAGCCATGCATATTGAAGTTCAGGATGAACTGATCATAGCTTGCAGGTAAAGACTGCAGAACGATGTCGCAGGCAAGTTCCTGGCTGATAGGGCAGTCGAGTTTCTGAAGATGATCGAGATAACCCATCATCTTCAAGACATGAGGACTCACTGCCGCATTTGCAGCCAACTTACAGTCTAAGAGGTTCTTAACTGTCTGGAACCTCTCAGTCCTTGCCTGCTCCTGAAAAAGCGATTTCAGGCTTGCCATTATCTCGATGGGCGACAACACACTCTCGAACTGCATTTGCAGCTCAGCAGTCATGGTCGCCAACATCAGGCAATAGACATCATTTTCATCTGACGAATGCTTTTCCCAAGCATTATGCAGAGTCCTGGCGGCATTGTTAGGAGGCCTCTCGGGGAGGGGATCACGAAGGACATAATCCTTCTTCTCCTGCTTGAGGACCAGCCTCAAGTTCCTTGACCACGTCAGGAAGTTCGTTCCAGTCAGCTTCTCCTTCTCGAGAACAGACCGGATTGAGAATGTGTTTTGAGTGCTTGTAGTAGTCATAGCTGAAATATAAGATAAAAGGATTTTAGTTAATATGTTCAAAATGATTAATCTCGTATTATATTTAATATGATTAATCTCGCATTATATTCAATAACATCAGTTACCCTCAATAGAATATAATGATTCCAAGATCCACATATAACTAAGATTAAAGTGGGCCAATGGCCGTCACCCAACCTTAGCTTATATCGGTAAGCCCTATCTCGGCTAATTATATCCGTGACATAATTCTTGGTTGTGAATCTGGGCCCGAGGCCCAATCCACTCTGATGTCTCAAGGCCCGGGACTCCCGATGGCCTAGTCAAGAAAACCAGACTATACAGTCATGTAATCACTAATGTCTGGGACTCCCAATGACATTTATGAATCACAAACCGTCTTACCCACGCAAAAGTAGACACCCTCACACTGTAAGGCCATGAGTACAATTGAATGGGCTTCGACAGCTGACATAGACTGGACAAGACATCCAACGCTTGATATTATTTGAGGTTTGTAGGTTTATTAAAATCTCATCCCAAAATAGAAGATTACTATTTTGGGAAACTTTCCTTTTTGGGAAACCTACTAATTTTGGAAACTTTCTAAAATTGGAAACTTCCTAAAAATTGGAAACTTTCTAAAATTGGAAACTTCCTAAAATTGGAAACTTTCTAAATATAGAAATTTCCTAAAATCCAAAACATGCAAATCTAGAAACTTCTATTCTAAGAAACTTTCTAATTTCAGATTTTGGAAACTGATTAATTTTAAAATCAAATTTTAATAATTAAATGAATTTTAAAATAATTTGAAGAATAAGACTCAAATAATTGGCCCAATTGTTTTAACTTCTTGGCCCGAGGCCCAAGAATTGGTCCATGTCCAAGACATAACCCAATTGTCCAATTAAATGTCATAACCGGTCTGGTTCATTAAAATTGGTCTAACCAAAATTAATTACTACGATGACCACAATTGTCAACCGGTTATTTACTAAACCGGATTTTCTCAATTTATTTGGTCCAACCAAATCAAATTAGAAAACCACTGGTTTAGGCACTAAATCCAATAATTATTTCGACATTGGATTTCTTATCACGGTTTAACCAGACTTAATAAATTTTATTAAATCTGTAATTATTAAACCGTGACGATTAAGTTTTTAATTGTCTTAAACCGAACCATCACAAGCCAAACCGAACCGGCCATTTGGTCATGGCCGCAAGCATCACCGCGATCGTGAATGATCGGGACAGCCGCAAGCCTTACGATCGGGACGAGCTCGGCTTGTGATCGGGACGGGATAGCTCACGCCGTGCGATCCAGCGGTCCATCTCGCACGCATCATCGCTGATCGGACGAGAGGCAACGGCAGCGCAAGCGGGACGCGATCCATCCGCTGATCGGGATGCGACCACGCAACACGATCCTTAAGCGATCGGTTCGTGCGTCTTCCCCGATCCGGACGATCCGACGCATACCAATCCGAGATTGGTCCATGCGATTTTTAGTTAGGGTTTTAGGTTTTAATTCTTTGTTTCTTAAGTATTTTCTCATCAATTCAAGCACAGATTGATTCAAATACTTCTAAACAACCTAAACATGATTCTAAAACAAGAAATCCTAACAGAACCAATGGCTCTGATACCACTGAAGGATTCGTTTAGTGTTAATCCTGATTCAATTCTTCAGATTAAACTCACCTAAACATGCCAGATCTAGGTTCTCTTGCAGAATCATAAAGGATCTCACCTGTTACCTTGTTTTGCAGCGGAAAGAGGAGGTACGGGTCAGAGATCAGCAGAACCACCAAGAGATAGCTCCTCCAAAGGCTCACACACGCACGCACAGGAAATTGGCTGCTAGACCGAAGAGGAGGGAGGCCGCAGAGAGAGAGAGAGTTGGCGCAGAGGCTTAGGGAATTTTGGTGGCTAGGTTAAGTTTTAATCATAAAACTTATGCCTAATTCCTTTTGGGCTTTTGGGCCCAATTCCCAGTCTGATTAAATCCCTTGGATTTAATCAGGCCCTTCTATCTCTCTAAGCACTGTAAATGCCTAGCACTTTTACCGTACTTCTGCTAAACCGTTCCTACACATTTTCCTGTTAGCTTAGGCGTGTGACCCATATGGGATCATATAATAAAGGCAATAAATCCAAGATTTATAGATCATGAGCGGACTCTAGCAAGCCATCATGACCCCCAGTATTATATGACTTATGTCTGATCATTGACATACTCTTACTTTCTAGAGACAGTACTGAGATTAATGGACATAATTCCAACACCACCTTCTTTGCCAATGCCTAGTATCCTCTTCACTTCCTATCTAAGATCACCATCTATTTTTCTCCAAAGATGATCGATGATTTCTGAAGGTTTATCACTTGGCCTGAAGCATCTCCGTAGAGCTTTAAACATTGCATAATTTCTGAGCTCTTGTGAGAGTCGAAACTCGCACGGTCAAAACTTGTAGAGCAAAACTTTTTAGGGAATAGAAACTTCAAGGATAACCATTGAACTAGCAAACCCAGAGGAAGTTTTATTGATAAGAAATCGAAAGGAGTAAAAAGATCGAAGAAAAGAGTACAATGAAAAGAAAATTTCTAAGAAAATTGCTAAAACTCTTAAGTCTAGATGCTAGGGTTTTTCGCTCTGCCTTTCTTGTGTGGCTTCCACCTTTATATAACTGTGGCTTGTTGGCTTTTGAGAATATTTCCGCAAGATTTGCGGAAATCTTCATGTTGTTATCTCTTTCCTTTTTCCCTTAAGATGTACATTTCTATCTCGGATTTTCCTTTTCAGCTCGTCGAAATCTCTTTCTTTACTTCTTCGTCTTTATCTTCTTTCGTCTTTCCCCGGCTCGACTTGTTTGCCGGATGGGCCGAGAACGGATGGTCCGAGCCCGTTAATGTACAAACTTACTTATTTGGTTTAGAGTTGTCGTATGTTTGGGCCTAAGTTCTCATTTCCCTCAATTTTGATCCATCAGCCCAAATCATCGGCCAAGAAGGTACAGGCCGATGTTTTCCAAAGGCGGGTCGCGACAAGTTATGCGTATCGGCAAATGTTTGGTTATCCCTTTGGAAAGTTCAGCTCGGAAAATCTGAACCGGTTTAGCTCGGAAATCCGAGCTGGTTCAACTTAGAGGTTTTACGAAAGATTCACTCAGCTCGGGATTTCCGGAGGGATAAATCATGATCGGGGAATGAGGACGGAAAGTTTCGGATCCGATCTGGTTCAGCTCGGGTATTGAATTGGTTCAGCTCGGAAAACCCGAGCTGGTTCAGCTCGGAAAACCTGAGCTGGTTCAGCTCGGAAAACCTGAACTGGTTCAGCTCGGATGTCCGAGCTGGTTCAGCTCGGCCTGTTTGGATGTTTCGTCGACCCGTAGTTTCTGTCGGAAGATGCGCTTGTACGATTAAAGTGTCGTCCATTTCGTACGAAATGTATTTGTCGAAACCACTTTTCCGATAAATTGTTTAGGTGACATTGTCGGTACTTCGTATAACTTTGTTATTCATACGAGACTTTGAATGTCTGATGCGGACACTCGTTTTTATCTGACTGTTTGATCTTGTCTTCGGCTATTGTTTTCGTCGAGGAGGTGTTTGACCCTAACAGTTAGCCCCCCAGCTCGTTAGACCCGAATGCGGTGATGACGAGGTTGTTTTGTTATTCGAGGCGAAAACGATTGTCCGAAAGAACTTCGTCCGATGCCTTTGTCCGAAGCATTATCTTTCAGCCATAGCCAATTCTTCCATGCTGAGACATCTCGATATCATGCCTACTTATGAGCTGCTTCGTTATGATTTGTTCGGGCACGCTTAGGACAAAATGATTGAAAAGTAATCATTCTAAAATCCCATGCCTTGGTGAATCCTATAAGTATCAATTCCTTCATTCTTTACTTCTTACTCCTCTCCAAAGATAATAATTGCTCGATGGGTTTCAATCTGGCCGATTCTGATCAATCTTGCCGTGCATGGTTCTGACAACTCCGAAATCGTTTCGAGAAAACACATGAAATTATGATTCTACCCCTACTTCTTTTGGGAGTGATATCTATAAGTATTCTTCACCCTTCATTCATTTCTTCATTCACTCACTCTCTCTAGAGCTTGCAGGTTTTTTCTCTCCAATCTCTCTCTAGGTTTTGATACACTCAGACGATGTCATTCCAGAGCGCACCCCTCCCGTTGTCTGAGCGTGAACTTCCGAAGGCTAGGAGGAGAGCGGTGGCAGAAGAAAAAAGACAGCGGAGCGAGGGAAAAGCGTCCGAGATGGCCGAAGAAGGCCAAGAATCCGTGCCTGGCTTGTCTTTTCACCATGAGGTCTCTGTGGTTCCGGACGGACTGGGGACTGATCAGAACCCCGGTGCTCGCTGTCCACCTAGGCCTCTAGTCGTGGGTTTGGAGGCTCAGATTGCTCCGCCCGAGAAGAAGAAGAAAAGGACTAGGAAAGCGGGTGAAGCTGAAGCTCCTCGAACTATCTCAAAGTCCGCTACCAGTGGCTCGAAGTTCAAGGGCCCTGTTTACGATAACGTTGCAGAGGTTACGGAGTTTTGTTCAGGAATATGGCATGCGGGGGACGTTCCGATCCGGTATGAGGACATGTCATGCGGATCTTCGCTTGCCCACGCAGGCCAGGACTTCTTAAAGGTAAAAATCTTTTCCTTTTGACCGGCGCGACCTTTTTCTGATACGTTGTCTTTCTCTCCCTTTTTTGTCAGGCATGGGCGTCGGTGAATAAGCAGGCTGCCGAATCCGAGAGAAATCCGCGGGGCTCAGGAGTTGTTCCGCAAGCGTTTGGCTGATAACCAGAAAATGGAGCTTTCCCTGTCGGAATTGAAAACTGCGCGTGAGCTGCAGGTGGCCGAGTTTGAGGAGGCGTGGCGTTCCATTGACGAGGAAAAGGTGAAGTCTCTCGCCGAAGCTGAGGCGTTAAGGTTGAAGCTCGCGGAAGAGGGTTCTTCCCGCGATTCCGCTTTGAAGGAGGCAACCAAGAAGGGGAGGAGAGGAGTGCTCGACGAATTCTCGTCCCGTTTCAAGAAAATGCGCGATATTTTCGCCAAGCTTCCTACGGCCAAGAAGAGACATTGTGATTTCATAGAGACAAACAGTAACCTTGAGATGATCGCTGCGTTGAAGGCGCAAGACCCTCCAGCGTTCGAGGCTGAGGAGGAGCAGCTCGAGATTACGAAGGCGGCGCTTCTTGCGGATGATGTTCCTGAGTATGACCGATTGATGGTCGAGGCGGGGAATTGTTTTAACCTCTCATCTTTCTCTGAGGATTCCGGTGGACCGCTTCAGTGGGATTCTTCCTTTGCCGATGACGCAGAATCCGCCGGTGTTTTTAATGCATATGGTTCTTATCTCTGAAAATCATGTTTGTTTGTATTGCTGCTTCAGTTGTTGTTGTTTCCGGAATGGTTAGTCATTCCGTTTTGTGAACCTTTGGTCCCTTTCAAATAAACTGTCTTTGCTTTTAATTTTCCGAGACTATTTTTCGGGTTAAGTATCTTTAAATGTGCCGTAGTTCCGAGTATTTTTGACAAGGGGTTCGGAACCTGTCCAGTTCAAGAGATCAAGCTCGTTGGGCTTAGTCCGAGTTGATTCTGAGTGGGATTTCTGTACGATGTATTGTCTTGTCGAGAGGCGTTCCGTAGGATTTCGAGATTGAGTCTGAGAAGACGACCAATCGTTTCTCTTTAGTAGACTTATAATGACCAGACCAGTGTGTTCGAAAATTTGTTACTGGGTTTCGAAATTGTGTCTGAGAAAAGCGTCCTTTTCTCGTGGATTTACAATGATTAGACCAGCGTGTTCGGAAACGTCTTGCTGGGTTTTGAGCCCAAAGCGTTTTTCTTTTATGGACTTATAATGAATGACTTAGACCAGTGTGCTTGGTAGCGTCTTACTGGGTTTTGAGGAATTTTACGGTTGACTTCAGTACTAGTGCGGGGATCTGCCGTCTTATATTCCCAAGTCGGTCGTGTACTTAGTAATGACGTTGTCGAGACCAGTGTGTCATGTTTTACTGGGTTTGGATTTTTCGATCCCGATTTTCTGCGAAATTTCTCGCCTCGCGTCTCTCGTTCATTGAAAATAAACCGGTATCCGCAGGACCACCTTTCAAAGATAATGAACCAAGATATACTTGGTTTGAACGTCATTTTACCAGCGTGCTGAGAAGCGTCATACTGGATTTGTTTTTGGGGGTTTATTATCATCTCCAGTACTGGTGCGGCGGATTTGAAGACCTGTCAACAACCCGTATTCGGGATCTTACGATAACAAACATATATAGTGCGCTTTTATCCATTGTTGGATGTAATAGAGCCTCAATCCATATTGGACGTGTCGGCTTATATCCATGAAGGATATATGCGCTTGTCCGTTGCGGCCGTCAGCGGACAAGGTAAATCATTCCTATCTATTATGCATGCGCTAAACTAATAGGCTGGTTCTAAGTTCTGAAATTCGTATCCTAATCTCTATCCATAAATAAAATGAAAATGAAAGAAAGAGTTTATTTCGTTACCTGACGATCTTAAGCATTTGGTCGGGGAGCTAAGCTTTTGCGGATTCGGGATTTTCGTGTTTGGCTCTCAGCTTGGAATGTCTGCGGAAAGTGGCTAGTTCGAGTTTTACACGGAGGGCGGTTTAGCTCGGATTTCCGAGCTGGTTTAACTTAGTGTGAACTCTTTCAGCTCGGATTTCCGAGCTGGGTGAGCTCAGACCTGAGCTGTTTCAGCTCGGATTTCCGAGCTGGATGAGCTCGGATTTCAGAGCTGGTTTAGCTCAGTGCGAACTATTTTAGCTCGGATTTCCGAGCTGGGTGAGCTCAAACCCGAGCTAGTTCAGCTCGGATTTCCGAGCTGGATGGGCTCAGGCCCGAGCTGTTTCAGCTCGGATTTCCGAGCTGGTTTAGCTCGGTCTGAGCTGGTTCAGCTCATATTTCGAAGCGGATTTAGCTCGGATCTCCAGGGTGGCTCCTTCAGGCTTTCTGAGCATTTTGGCGAACAAGTTTCGAGAATTGTTTCAAAAATTTGCGAGATCCGATATGGAAGTATAGATATATATGGATGATATATCATGGTTTTTACTAGTTTTAGACCATGATATAAGTGTGTTTTTAGTGTCTTTTGTGTTATTTTAGAGTCTTTTACAGGTATAATCAGGTTTGGAGCTGAATTGGAGATAATGGAGCATTTTGGAGATTTTTGGAGTGTTTGGCCGAGAGATAGAGTTCACTGTCCGAAACAGAGGAAGGTGTCGATCGTTGCACTCTAGCATCGATCGATGCACCAGCGAGATGGGCCAAAAACTCGGCGGTTTAGAAGAGTGAAGAATTTGCACTTTGATCCAGAAGTTCCTGATATTTACAAAGAAGCCCTTGGCCGAGATTATGCCTATATAATAGAGTTTTTAGAGTTTTTATTGGAGACGCTTTATACTTTTTACCATACACTTTGATAATTAAGAGCAGAGGATTTTAGAGTTTTTTGGGGCTGATCTGAACCTGTTACATCATCTGTATTTGGAGAAGATTTCGAACCCCTTTTACTCTTATTCTTTTATGCAATTTATTCATTCTATGATTATGTTTTCATTATCTATGTCTGAGTAGATCCATAGTTAGGTTTAGGGTTTCTCACATAGGATTTCATGACTTGCTAGACTTGTTCAAATTCAGTTAAGGATTCAAACTATATCTGTTCTTCAATTTAATTGTGCTTAAAGCTAGTTCTAACCTGATCAATTAGAATCTAGATCTTAGGTTGCTAAATACGTCACGGAAGTGGGGTTTAGGAATCTGAACTAATTAAATTGGGCAATTAAACTTTGCGCAAACGGAAGTTTGGTTTAGGATAATTGTGAACATATCAAACTTGGACTTATTGCTAGTTTAATCTGTTAGTTCTCGCAAACGAAAGTTTGGTTTGCTGCACTTAGACTTAGAGAATTATCGCAAAGGAATTTGGTTAATTCTACATCTGTGTTTTGAGTTCTAGAACCGTTCTTAATTAGATCCTTGCTGAATGAACTGTCTGCTTGTCTGATTTCCTGAGAATACCCTAGGCTTGACGCTTTTAATTACTTGCTTCACAACCGTTAATCTCTGTTACTGATTTACTTTCTCGCACCGCAATTTCTTTCATTCACTACTTGCTTATTTCTAGTATTTATTCCTACAGTTTGATTCTCTTGAGACCAAGTGTCCCTGTGGATTCGATAACCCTATATACTACTTTGACATTGTTGTTCACTTGCAGTTTAGTATAGGGAAAACTTAGAACCTATCAGGTTTTTGGCGCCGTTGCCGGGGACTCTTTGAGTCTTCGATAGGACCGAACTTAGGGTTTTTGCTAGAAATTTTTCTTTTTGTTTTTGTTCTTTTTCGTTTTTATTTTTTTGATTTTGCTGATTTTCTTTTTCTCGGTTTCTTTCTGTCGCAGGTACGAATTTCGCCTTGCGTCGATCGTTGCATACCTTGCGTCGATCGTCACTAGGCGATTCTGAGGATTGAATCGATCGTTGCACTGATAGCATCGATCGTTGCTGGACGATTACAGACAGTTTATGCCAACGCAGAAAACTCGAAGTAATCCGAACTCGAGCTTGCTTAATCTCGGACTAGAGGAACTTGGACGTCTAGAAAGGACTAACAGGAGAGAAAAGAGAGAGAGAATGGTACGAGAACGTTTGATCTTGATACCGGATGCTGAAGGTACCCTGAGGGACCAAGATGACAACCCGTACAATGCTGCTGGGCATCGGGTTGATGCTGAAGGGAATGTTATCCCTGATCCTCCTGAGCAACAGGAGCTGAACCGAAACCAGGGTCAAGGACAGGCCCAAGGTAGAGAGATGGTGGTTCATGAGAGGACACTAGCTGATTACAACAGACCTGATGAGTTTCATGCAAACCGAGCAGCTCTAGTGCTTCCTGCTTTTGAGAGGAATGATTTTGAGGTAAAGACCATCTACTACCAGCTGATGAGACAGATTGCTTTTCATGGTCTTCAAACAGAGCAGCCTATGGATCACATTGACAAGTTTGAGGACATAGTCACTGGCATGAAGTATGAAGGAGTATGCCCGGACTATCTGTTCCTTAAGCTATTTCCGCACAGTCTTGCTGGAGACGCTAGTGCATGGCTGAGACAACTGGCACCTGGTCAGTATACTACTTGGACAGCCTTAAAGAGTGAGTTCCTGCGTCACTTTTATGATGATGCACGCTCGGATCAGTCCAGACAGGACATACTCACATTTTCCCAAGGAGCTGTGGAGCCCTTGAAGACTGCCTGGATGAGATTTAAGCAGTATCAGCGTGACTGTCCACACCATGGATTCACAGAAGTACAGCTGATTGGTATCTTCTTCAGAGGCATAGATCTTCCTTATCAGACTGCGCTGGATAATTCCAGTAATGCTAATTTCAACACCAGGACTCCTACACAAGGTGTGCAGTTGATTGGGAACCTTATTAACAGCTACAGTTGCAAATCTATGGATGAAAAGAGGAAGAAATCCGGTGGAAGTATAGAGGATTCTAACATGACTGAGATTAGATCCAGGCTAGATACAGTTTACAATCTCCTGACAAGTAAAAAAGCTGTCCACTCTGCCCAAGATATAGAGGTGATTCAGACTGAGGAGGACACTCAGGAAGAAGAAGTGAATTACATGGGAAGTTCTAGTTTCCAAATCAATAGATTTAGAAATCAACAGGGAAACAGATTCTCAAATGGAGTTCAGCAAAGTGGTTTTAAGAAAGCCAATGAGTCTGATAGTAAAATAGAGATGATGCTAAGACAAATGATGGAGAATCAGACTAAGTATGCAGCAGATGTTGATGCAACGATGGATACAATCTACATGGAGCTGAATGGGAAGTTTGAAAGTTTGAACACGCACATGAAAGAGCTTGATACTAGGGTTGCAAAAACTGTTGGACATGCTCAAAGGGAAGAAGGATATCTCCCGGGGAGGACTGATGCCAATCCTAAGTACCAATGCAATGCCGTGACATTAAGAAGTGGTAAGGAGCTGTCATCTGGCGAGAAAAAGCAGTTAAGCGTTGAGGAACTCGTGGAAATTGAGGAATTGGAGGATGAGATACGCGATATTCGCCGAGCATCGATCGATGCATCTCAGCAGCGATCGTTGCCAAGCGAAATAAAGGAACCAGAGGTCGTAACAAAGTCGCCTAGCATCGATCGGTGCAATAAAGGCAGCGATCGACACAAGGTGACTGCAGAAAGTTCGAGTGCTGAAAACCCAAAACAGTCGGCTGAAAGAGTATACAAGCCTAAGATACCTTATCCCAGGAACCCCAGAAAAGCTAAGAATGATAGGCAATATGCAAAATGGAAGGAGTTCATAAAAAAGGTAAAGGTTGAAGTACCTTTGTTGGATTCCATTGAAACTTCCCCCATGATGAAGAGATGCCTCAAGGATGCAATTTCCGGTAAATGGTCTGATGAAGAAAGTATAATGATGCTCAATGAAGTATGTAGTGCAGTGGTTCAAGGTAGAATTCCAGAGAAATTGAAAGATCCGGGCAGCTTCGTGTTGGATTGTGCTATCTATAAGGAGAGGTTCGAAAGATCCCTATGTGATCTTGGCTCCAGTGTAAATCTAATGCCCCTTTCTGTTGCTAAAAGACTGGGGATGACAGATTTTATACCAACTAGGATATCACTGGTTCTGGCAGACAGATCAGTCAGGATTCCAGAAGGAGTAATAGAGGATGTGCCTATAACAGTTGGCAAGTGCGTAATCCCAACTGATTTTGTGGTTCTACAATATGGACAGGAGCCAAAAGACCCATTGATTCTAGGCAGGTCTTTCTTAGCAACAGCTGTTGCGATGATTGACTGTCAAGGAGGTAAGATAATCCTGAATGTGGGTGATCTGAAGATGAGTTTTGACATGAACAAACTGGTGAAGAGACCGACCATCGACGGGCAGACCTTTTATGTGGACACATTGGGTGATTTGGCTGCAGAGTACTTCCATCAATCACATGCTGTGGACCCACTAGAAAGGGCTTTACTAAGTTCTATTTTGGAGTTGGAATACCTGCAGGACGAGCCTGCGATGTGCTATACAAGATTAATGGATTCTGTCGAGGTTGCAATGCAAGTAGAAGTGTCTGACACGGGACTGCAACGATCGATACCAACCAAGCAACGATCGTTGCAAGTCGACAGAGACTGGGCAGAGGAAAAAGCTCCGAAAATAGATCTGAAACCACTTCCATCCGGGCTAAGGTACGCATTTCTTGGACCAAATTCAACTTATCCAGTGATTGTCAACGCTAGTTTAAACAACGCAGAGCTCACTTTACTGCTAAGCAAGCTGCGCAAGCATCGCAAAGCTCTTGGCTATTCCCTTAATGATATTTCAGGTATCTCACCGGAGCTGTGCATGCACCGGATACATCTTGAGGATGAGTCCAAGACATCAATCGAACATCAGAGGAGACTTAATCCTAATCTGCAGGAAGTAGTCAAAAAGGAGATTATGAAACTCCTTGACGCTGGAATTATATATCCTATCTCTGACAGTGATTGGGTGAGTCCAGTCCATGTAGTGCCAAAGAAGGGCGGTGTTACAGTTGTGAAAAATGAGAAGAACGAGCTGATACCTACTAGGACCGTGACTGGACACAGGATGTGTATAGACTACAGGAAGCTTAATGCTGCTACTAGGAAGGATCATTTTCCTTTGCCTTTTATTGATCAGATGCTCGAAAGGTTAGCAAATCATCCTTACTACTGCTTCCTAGATGGCTACTCAGGTTTCTTTCAGATTCCCATCCATCCGGAGGATCAGGGAAAGACCACTTTTACTTGTCCATATGGGACTTTTGCTTACCGTAGGATGCCTTTTGGACTCTGCAATGCACCAGCCACTTTCCAGAGGTGCATGATGTCCATATTCACAGATATGATTGAGGATTTTATGGAAGTATTCATGGATGATTTCTCAGTATATGGATCATCCTATAATGAATGCTTAGATAATCTGTGTAAGGTTCTGAAAAGATGTGAAGAGAAGCATTTAGTTCTTAACTGGGAGAAGTGTCATTTCATGGTCAGAGATGGCATTGTGCTTGGGCATAAGGTGTCCGAAGCAGGAATAGAGGTGGACCGCGCCAAAATCGAGGTAATGACGAACCTGCATGCACCTGATTCTGTTAAGTCTATTAGAAGCTTTCTTGGACATGCTGGTTTCTATAGACGGTTCATTAAGGATTTTAGTAGGATTGCTAGGCCACTAACTGCTTTGCTGTGTAAAGACACCAAATTTGAGTTCACTAGAGATTGTCAAACTGCATTTGAGCAGATCAAGCAGGCATTAGTGAGTGCTCCCATAGTTCAGCCACCGGATTGGGATTTGCCTTTCGAGGTAATGTGTGATGCAAGTGATTATGCTGTGGGAGCTGTTCTTGGACAAAAGAAAGATAGAAAGCTTCATGCTATCTATTATGCCAGTAGGACACTGGATGATGCACAAAGAAACTATGAAACTACAGAGAAGGAATTGCTAGCAGTTGTCTTTGCATTTGAGAAATTTCGCTCTTATCTTGTTGGCTCCAAGGTGATTGTACACACTGATCATTCAGCACTGAAGTATCTGATGCAGAAAAAGGATGCTAAGCCAAGACTGCTGAGATGGATCTTGTTGCTTCAGGAATTTGATATTGAAGTGAGAGACAAAAAAGGGGTTGAGAATGGAGTTGCTGATCATCTTTCAAGGATGCTAGTAGAGGAGGACGTGCCAATTAATGACTACTTGCCTGAAGAAAACGTCAATATGATTGGGACAATCTTTGAGACAGATTTGGACAGAAATCTGCATAACTGTCGGATTAATCGCGTTGCGTCGATCGATGCTACATCAGCGTCGATCGATGCATCTATCGGGGCAGTAACGATCGATACACCTGATTGTGACGATCGTTGCAGTGCGGATACAGACACAGAAACGTTTATGGTGCGGATTGGAAAGCATGAGTTCGAGATTTACGCTGTCGCAACAAATGATCGACCATGGTATGCAGACATAGCCAATTATCTAGCTGCAGAGACTGAACCAGATAATCTGAAAGGATATGAAAAGAAGAGGTTCTTCAGAGAACTTAGGAGGTACTATTGGGATGAACCTTACCTCTATAAGCATTGTTCGGATGGCCTTTATAGAAGATGTGTTGATGAGTCAGAGGTTCCAGATATCCTTTTCCACTGTCACGGTTCAGATTATGCAGGACATTTTGCTACATTTAAGACTGTGTCTAAGGTTTTGCAAGCAGGTTTCTGGTGGCCTACAATGTTCGCTGATACTCATTCCTTTATTTCTCATTGTGATGCCTGCCAGAGAAGAGGGAAAATTAGTAGGAAGCATGAGATGCCTCAGAATTTCATTCTTGAGGTTGAGGTTTTTGATTGCTGGGGCATAGACTTTATGGGTCCCTTTCCCTCATCTTATGGGAATAAATTCATATTAGTTGCTGTGGATTATGTTTCTAAGTGGGTAGAGGCAATAGCCAGTCCAACCAATGACTCTTCAGTAGTCATTAAGCTGTTTAAATCTATCATATTCCCTAGATTTGGAGTACCCCGGATAGTAATTAGTGATGGAGGATCTCACTTTATTAATAAGGTTTTTGAGAAGCTCCTGAAGAAGCATGGAGTGCATCACCGAGTTGCTACTCCTTATCACCCACAGACTAGTGGACAGGTAGAGGTTTCTAACAGACAAATCAAGGAGATCTTGGAGAAGACAGTCGGGAAGACAAGGAAAGATTGGGCAGCTAAGCTTGATGATGCTTTATGGGCTTACAGGACTGCATTTAAAACACCATTAGGGACTACTCCATTCCATTTGCTGTATGGGAAAGCATGTCATCTGCCAGTGGAACTTGAGCACAAAGCAGCATGGGCTGTAAAACAGATGAACTTTGACCTCAAACCAGCTGCAGAGAGGAGATTGATACAGCTCAATGAGTTGGATGAGATTAGACATCTTGCCTATGAGAACTCAAAGCTGTACAAGGAGAGGACTAAGGCTTATCATGATAAAAAGATTGTTTCTAGACGGTTTGAGCCTAATGACCAGGTACTTCTGTACAATTCTCGCCTGCATTTGTTTCCAGGGAAGCTGAAATCAAGATGGTCCGGTCCCTACACAATAAAAGAAGTGCGTCCATATGGAGCTGTCATTTTAATTGGCAAGGAAGGTAATGAGTTTGCTGTTAATGGGCAGAGGGTAAAACACTATTGGGCTAAGGCCGAGATTCCAAGAGGTCAGATTTTGCCTCTGGATGCTGCACCCTCTACTTGAAAGATCTCATACGTCCGGTCAAGCTATTGACCTTAAACAAGCGCTGGGTGGGAGGCAACCCACCATTAGGTACTGGTGTTTTTCTTTTTCATTTTTGGTGTTTTTGTTAGGATTTTACGTTTGTTTTTGTTTCTGGTGAGTTTATGATTGCAGGTCTCGGTTAAATCGCAGTGCAGCGATCGATGCAGTTCTGTATCGATCGTCACAACACGAAAAGTAATCGCATTGCAACGATCGTTGCGGTCCTGAGCAACGATCGACTATACACGAAAATCGCCAAGTAACGGTCGATGCACTTAGTGCAACGGTCGATGCTGAGCGACAGAGGTAAGCCGACAGACATAACTTCACCTTTTCAATTTTTATTTTCTTTTTACCGATCCTTCGCTGGACACTACTGGGGACAGTGTGTCTTAAGTGTGGGGGAGGTGCTACTGACTTTTGTTTTCTGTTTTCTTAAGAGTCAGTCCGTTTTTCAAAAAAATTTTGTTTTATTGAGTCAAAACTGTTTAAGTAAGAAACTATGATTTTCTGAGAAGATTTACAAGACTTGCAGGAACTTAAGTAACCATTGGGATGAAGTTGCAGGATCTATCTATGACTATTAGAAAACTCCATCACAGATCAACCTACTGGGAACACCCACATCACTTCAGGTATCAGAGGATCCTTTACTGACTTCAACCTTAATACTGACTTAGATTTCTCACCTAAGGGCTTGGTATGCTTTATGTCGGATTCCCTGTTAGTTCTGACACAGCCTGTAAACCTGTCCTATTTAGTCCCCTTCTCCCCTTCTGTAAAGTAAAAAAAAAAAAAATATAATAAACTGAGGATGAGTTAGTAACTCCGAAGTGGTCATGGGAATAGTAGCAAACACTATTATCTCTCATGTGATCCATGGAATGTGTCCAAAGTACACCCCATAACGGGAAGAACACTGATAAAAAAAATAAAATGATACCCAGTGGGGAAAAATCAGTTGTTAAAGAAGGGAAAGAGAAGAAAGGGACTAGAGAAAGATAGTATGGTGGTCTAGAGCTGATAAGGTAAGAATCCATGTGCTTTTAGATCGATACTCCTTAGGTGAGACCGCACTTAAATACTTGCAGAAGTCAGTAAGGAGAATTTGAATGCTTGAATGTGATTGTGGAGTTTACCTAGGACAGTTGCTAAGTGTGGGGGAAGTACATTGTGGTCTTGATATCCTGTGATTGATTCTTGCAGTGGTTTACTAAGGGGAATCTGAGTATTGTAGCTTCTAGGATGAAATGAGTTTCTGAAGAGTTTTCAAACCTCTTCACCATGTTTTAGTTCTCTGTTTTGCTTGAGGGCAAGCAAAGGCTAAGTGTGGGGGAGTTGATATATCATGGTTTTTACTAGTTTTAGACCATGATATAAGTGTGTTTTTAGTGTCTTTTGTGTTATTTTAGAGTCTTTTACAGGTATAATCAGGTTTGGAGCTGAATTGGAGATAATGGAGCATTTTGGAGATTTTTGGAGTGTTTGGCCGAGAGATAGAGTTCACTGTCCGAAACAGAGGAAGGTGTCGATCGTTGCACTCTAGCATCGATCGATGCACCAGCGAGATGGGCCAAAAACTCGGCGGTTTAGAAGAGTGAAGAATTTGCACTTTGATCCAGAAGTTCCTGATATTTACAAAGAAGCCCTTGGCCGAGATTATGCCTATATAATAGAGTTTTTAGAGTTTTTATTGGAGACGCTTTATACTTTTTACCATACACTTTGATAATTAAGAGCAGAGGATTTTAGAGCTTTTTGGGGCTGATCTGAACCTGTTACATCATCTGTATTTGGAGAAGATTTCGAACCCCTTTTACTCTTATTCTTTTATGCAATTTATTCATTCTATAATTATGTTTTCATTATCTATGTCTGAGTAGATCCATAGTTAGGTTTAGGGTTTCTCACATAGGATTTCATGACTTGCTAGACTTGTTCAAATTCAGTTAAGGATTCAAACTATATCTGTTCTTCAATTTAATTGTGCTTAAAGCTAGTTCTAACCTGATCAATTAGAATCTAGATCTTAGGTTGCTAAATACGTCACGGAAGTGGGGTTTAGGAATCTGAACTAATTAAATTGGGCAATTAAACTTTGCGCAAACGGAAGTTTGGTTTAGGATAATTGTGAACATATCAAACTTGGACTTATTGCTAGTTTAATCTGTTAGTTCTCGCAAACGAAAGTTTGGTTTGCTGCACTTAGACTTAGAGAATTATCGCAAAGGAATTTGGTTAATTCTACATCTGTGTTTTGAGTTCTAGAACCGTTCTTAATTAGATCCTTGCTGAATGAACTGTCTGCTTGTCTGATTTCCTGAGAATACCCTAGGCTTGACGCTTTTAATTACTTGCTTCACAACCGTTAATCTCTGTTACTGATTTACTTTCTCGCACCGCAATTTCTTTCATTCACTACTTGCTTATTTCTAGTATTTATTCCTACAGTTTGATTCTCTTGAGACCAAGTGTCCCTGTGGATTCGATAACCCTATATACTACTTTGACATTGCTGTTCACTTGCAGTTTAGTATAGGGAAAACTTAGAACCTATCAATGGACCCACTCCCGCCCCCCCTTTTTTGAGAGGGGAACAGCTGAACTGATCGAGAAGATCGGCTGTCTACGTACCCCTTGCGGGGATCAAACCATCCTGTAGTTCAAAATGTTCGAAGTCTTGGTTTAATGGTAATACTTCTTTAAATGCATCGCATTCCAGCTTATGGGAACCTTGACGTTGTCCATGTTTGTTAACTCGTACGCCCCCGGTCGGACAACTTTCGTGATTTTGTAAGGTCCCTCCCAGTTGGCTCCTAGTTTTCCTGCATTCCGCTCAGCGGTGTTCAGAAAGACCTTCCGCAGGACCAGGTCTCCTTCGCGGAATCTTCTGCTATGCACGTTCGAGTTGTAGTACCTTGCGGCCGCCTGCTGATAATTTTGGATGCGGATTAACGCTCGGTCGCGTCGCTCGTCAATTAAGTCTAGTTCGTCGAGGATCATCGAATGGTTTAAACCTTCTTGTCTAGGGAGTAACTCGCGACGTATCCCTGGGATTTGAACTTTGGCTGGGATTACGCATTCCGATCCGTAAACAAGTGCGAATGGCGTTTCTCCCGTTGCTCGTCTAGGAGTTGTTCGGTGAGACCATAGGACTCCTTCTAGTTCATCTGCCCATCGTCCCTTCTTTTCGTTGAGTCATTTTTCAAACCGTCGAGAACTGTCTTGTTGGCGGCTTTGGCCTGTCCATTCCCTTGGGGATATCGCGGCGTTGATTTTTGTAATCGTATCTTCCACCTTTCGTAAAAAGCTTCAAAACGTGTTGAAATGAATTTCGAACCGTTGTCGGTAACGATCTCATATGGTACTTTGTGCCGACATACAATATTCTTCCATACGAAGCTTTCAACTTGGGCGTCTTTGATGCTGGCATATGATTCGGCTTCAATCCATTTCGAGAATTAGTCTGTCAGGACGAGGATAAATCGTTTCTGTTTAGATTGATGAAGCGGTCCCACTATATCCATCGACCATCGCATGAATGGGTAAGGTGCTGAAATGGATGACAACAGCTCGGCCGGTTGGCGGATGGTTGGAGCGTGTCTTTGGCATTTTCACACTTTCGAGAAAACCTTTCGCAGTCTTTCACCATTGTTAGCCAAAAATAGCCATGACGCTTGATTTTTATTGCTAGTGCTCTTCCTCCAGAATGATTTCCGCACGAGCCGTTGTGGACTTCTTCCATAACTCGTCTTGCTTTGTCGCCTTCGATGTACGACATTAAGGGACCAGACAATCTCCACTTATAAATGTTCCCTTCCATCAGAACATAGCGAGCAGCATGCACTTTGATTTTGCGCGCTGCCCATTTATCTTCAGGGAGTTCACCGTTTGTTATGTATGAACGGATTGTCTCTATCCATTTCTTGTTGCAACCGTATTCTCCATCGGTTCGAATGTTTGCTTCGGCGTCGTCCTCCTCTGGCGGCAAGTTTTTGTCTTCTTCGTCTAGTGGATAAGCCAGATTGATTGTCATGGAATTTTCGATGCTTGTGTTCTCGATAAACTCCACCGGAATGATCCGTTTCAAGCCTGGGTCTGATGTTGAGGCCAGTGCCGCCAATGCGTCTGCTGGCGCATTTTCTCCTCGAGGGATCCGTTTCAGTTTGAAGTTTTTGAGTGGCTTTACTAGATCTTGGACGATCTTTAGATATGCTTCCATTCTTTCGTCTCTTGTCTCGTACTCTCCGCTGTATTGGCTTGCGACTAGTTGCGAATCGCAGAACGCTTGTATGTTTTGGATCTTCAGAGCGTGGACTAGTCTTAGTCCAGCGATCAGGGCTTCATACTCTGCTTCATTGTTTGAAGCGTGGAAAGTTAAGCGGAAATATTGTTCTAGAATTTCTCCGGTCGGCGAGGTCAGGCGGATTCCTACCCCGGAACCTTGTTTTGACCAGGAGCTGTCCACGTGGAGTAGCCAGTCTGCCAGAACTTGTGATTTCGCGCATGTTCTAGACCGATACTCAATGTCGAACTCGCTAAGTTCTATCGCCCATGTGGCTAGTCTCCCAGATTGGCTTGGGCTATGAAGAATCGTCTGCAGCGGAAAGGTTGTCAAGACTATGATTGAATGGGATTGGAAATATGGCCTTAATTTCCTTGCGGACATTACCAGTGCGAGTGCTAGTTTCTCAATTTGCGGGTAACGAGTTTCCGCATCCGTTAGAGTCTGGCTGACATAGAAAATTGGCTTTTGTTCACCTCGGTCCTCCCTGATTAGAACTCCACTCACCGCAGTGGTAGATATAGATGTGTACAAGAACAAGGGTTCCCCTTCGATCGGTTTTGCCAATACTGGCGGGTTCGCCAAATATTTCTTCAGTTGCTGGAAGGCTTCTTCGCATTTTTCTGACCACTCGAAAGTCTTGTTTCCCCTCAAGGTGTCGTAGAAAGGCAGACATTTATCGGTTGACCGCGATATGAATATGTTTAGTGCTGCTACGCGCCCAGTTAATCTTTGGACTTCGCGTTTCGTCGTTGGCGAGGACATCTGGATCAAGGCGTTAATCTGTTTCGGATTTGCTTCGATACCTCGGTGAGTCACAAGGTATCCGAGAAATTCTTTGGATGCCACTCTGAATCTACATTTGGTTGGATTGAGCTTCATGTTATGCTTGTTTAATTGTCTGAAACATTCACGCAGATGCTCGACATGGTCTTTTTCTTCGAGGGACTTGACCAGCGTGTCGTCTATGTATACTTCCATAGTCCTTCCGAGTTGTTCGACAAACATTTTGTTTACCAAACGTTGGTATGTCACTCCGGCATTTTTAGGCCGAAGGGCATGACCTTGTAGCAATAGATTCCTTTGTCGGTGACGAAGGCCGTTTTATCAGTATTGTCTGGGTTCATCATGATTTGATTGTATCCTGAGAAAACGTCCATAAACGTGAGCAGTTTATTTCTGGTTGTTGCCTCTACTAGCCGATCTATGTGCGGAAGTGGAAAGCTATCTTTGGGACATGCCTTGTTTAGATCTGTGAAGTCAACGCAAACCCTCCATTTTCCGTTTTTCTTCTTTACGACTACGGGATTCGCGAGCCAGTCTGGATATTTAACTTCGATGATTGAACCTACTTTGAGTAACCTTTCTACCTCGTCGTTGACTGCTTTAGTTCATTCAGATCCCAGCTTCCTCCTCTTCTGTCTGATAGGTTTGATTGTTGGGTCTACGTTCAGTTCATGACATGCGATGTCCATACTGATGCCCGGCATATCTTCCGCGGACCAAGCGAAGTTGTTGACGTTCTCTCGGAGACATAACATTATCCCTTTTTATTGAGTCGTCTAGATTCGCTCTGATATCCACGCATCGTTCCGGATGATTGTCGTCTATGCAGACTGATGTCACAGATTCGCACGGTTCGTTGTCTTCTTCTTCTTCCTGCTTTTTCTCTGCCTTTTGGGTTTCTCCGTAGCTTCTCGATTATGTTCGATCCGCGGTCGTTTAGGCTTCCGGGATATCTCGGCTGTTGGTTTCCTGAGTTTGTGTTTGGCCATGAAACAAGATCGGGATTGAGCTTGACTGCCCCATATCATAGTAATCTCGTTAGGCGTTGGAAACTTCAGGCAAAGGTGGTACGTCGACGGGACAGCCTTCATGGAATTTATCCATGGTGTTCCCATGATTACGTTGTAGATCGTTGGAGCGTCTGCTACAGAAAATTCAACGATTTTGGTTACTTCTCCGGCTCGCACTGGCAGCATGATTGTTTCGAGGGTCATCATCGTGTCTCCAGTGAATCCCGTTAAGGGTTTTGGGATTGGAAATATTTCGGATAATCCGATGTTCATCCTTTTCAGCGTATCTCGGAAGATTACGTCTACGGAACTTCCGGTGTCGATCAAGATCCTGGCGACATCAAGATCTCCGACGATTAGCTCGATGACGAGTGGGTCATTGTGCGGCATGTCGATGTCTGTGGTCTCGCATTCCTCGAAAGTTATTGTATTGTTTGGAGACCGAGAAGAGGCGGACCAATAAACGTTTGTTTCAGCTCGTCTTTGGTAAACCTTGATCGATGATATCGTGTCTCGGCAGTATTGTGATCCTCCAATGATCATATTGTTGGTTGCAGTATCCGGTGGATCGGTCATGTCTTCGTCCGTACCCATTTCTTCGGATCTGCTAATTGGTGGTCTTTAAGTGTCGAAAGTTTCTATTCCCCACAAACGGCGCCAAACTGTGAGAGTCGAAACTCGCACGGTCAAAACTTGTAGAGCAAAACTTTTTAGGGAATAGAAACTTCAAGGATAACCACTGAACTAGCAAACCCAGAGGAAGTTTTATTGATAAGAAATCGAAAGGAGTACAAAGATCGGAGAAAAGAGTACAATGAAAAGAAAATTGCTAAAACTCTTAAGTCTAGATGCTAGGGTTTTCTCACTCTGCCTTTCTTGTGTGGCTTCCACCTCTTTATATAACTGCGTCTTGTCGGCTTTTGAGAATATTTCCGCAAAATTTGCGGAAATCTTCATGTTGTTATCTCTTTCCTTTTTCCGTTAAGATGTACATTTCTATATCGGATTTTCCTTTTCAGCTCGTCGAAATCTCTTTCTTTACTTCTTCGTCTTTATCTTCTTTCGTCTTTCCGCGGCTCGACTTGTTTGCAGGATGGGCCGAAACGGATGGTCCGAGCCCGTTAATGTACAAACTTACTTATTTGGTTTAGAGTTGTTGTATGTTTGGGCCTAAGTTCTCATTTCCCTCAATCTTGATCCATCAGCCCAAATCATCGGCCAAGAAGGTACAGGCCGATGTTTTCCGAAGGCGGGTCGCGACAAGTTATGCGTATCGGCAAATATTTGGTTATCTATTTGGAAAGTTCAGCTCGGAAAATCTAAACCGGTTTAGCTCAGAAATCTGAGCTGGTTCAACTTAAGAGGTTTTACGAAAGATTCACTCAGCTCGAGATTTCCGGAGGGATAAATCATTATCGGGAATGAGGATGGAAAGTTTCGGATCCGAGCTGGTTCAGCTCGGGTATTGAATTGGTTCGGCTCGGAAAACCCGAGCTGATTCAGCTCGGAAAACCTGAGCTGATTCAGCTCGGAAAATCCGAGTTGATTCAGCTCGGAAAACCTGAGCTGGTTCAGCTCTGTTTTCCGAGCTAGATCAGCTCGGATGTCCGAGCTGGTTCAGCTCGGTTTTCCGAGCTGATTCAGCTCGTCCTTTGCCTGTTTGGATGTTTCGTCGATCCGTAGTTTCTGTCAGAAGATGCGCTTGTCCGATTAAAGTGTCGTCCGTTTCGTACGAAATGTATTTGTCGAAACCACTTTTCCGATAAATTATTTAGGTGACATTGTCGGTACTTCGTATAACTTTGTTATTCATACCAGACTTTGAATGTCTGATGCGGACACTCGTTTGTATCCGACTGCTTGATCTTGTCTTCGGCTATTGTTTTCGTCGAGGAGGTTTTTGACCCCAACAGCTCTCCTCCAACGATGCTTTACACATGAGAAGACTATCATCAGCAAAAGGGAGATGATGGACCGATGGGCTTGCAGCAGTGAGTTTAATTCCATTTAGCCAGCCAGATTCTTCTGTGTTTTGTTTAAGCAGCTTACCAACGCTTCGGCGCAAAGAATGAATATGAAGAGAGAGTGGATCACGTTGCCGGATTCCTCTTTCCGATTTAATGAATCCATGTGACCTTTCATTCGTTCTCATGCCATGAACCATTTCATGGGCAACAATAACATTGTTAGTTATCAACATGTCTGAAACGAAAGCTCCATGGGTGTTGGATGCAATACTTGGTAGAAGCCGTTTCATTCTTCCACATAAGACTTTGGATATTATCTTATAGTTGATCGAGCAAAGACTGATTAGTCTCATATCCTTCATTTTAGTAGGGTTGAAGATCTTATGTAGGAGGCAAAGTTGAGTATGGTTCCAACCAGGGGGTATAACCGCGGTGTAAAAAAACACGGACCTCCTTTGTTACTTTCTGACCAACTATGTGCCAGAAGCGTCGGTACAATGTCCTTGTCAGACCGTCTTTGCTAGGCGAACTGCTGCCTTTTACAGTGAATGCAGCTACTTTGATTTCAGCATATGTGATTGGAGCGATCAGACCGACATTCATCTCTTATGTGACTCGTCGTGTGAAACATTTGAATAATGATTCTAAATCGAAAGGGTTCGAACTCATGAACAAGTCCCAAAAGTAGTCAACTGCGATGTTTCCTTTAGGGCCTTTTGAAAAATTTTCATTACCCATCTCATCCTTCAGCATGAGCGCTTTGTTTTTTATCTTCCTTCCCGCGACACTATTTTAGAAGAACAGAGTGTTTATGTCTCTTGCCTTAGCCATTGTTTTGTACATCTCTGCTTCCGAAACTTTTCCTCTTCATGGAAGGACCTCTTTCCTTCTCTGATGTCTCATCTTTCTTATGGAATCGAATAGTTGATATACCAAAACAAAATTTAAATCCTACACCTCATACATTAAATCATCTTAGGCTCTCAGTTTTAAAACCCAAATAATGTAAGGCTTTATATTAGTGGGCTTAATATTTAGTAATGGGTCAAAAAGGCTCATTATTGGTATCAGTTTGACAATTGAGAGAACCATCGTTTATTTGCTTGTTCTTCCCTCTTCCTAATAGTTTTGGTTTCTGATACATTACCAAAAACATGAAATGTTTGTGGTAAACATGAAATGTCAGACTTCATTTATCATGGGATAAAAATATAAACAGAATTTCATAAAATGGAGAAGAATGTAAAAAAATATTAGTATTTGTGGTAAAACATTTGTGAAAACTTTTGGGAAGTTGGGTGGGTTTTGCTGGAATACACTAGACTAGGTTTAATCACTCTGTCTCTCCACATCTTGCTTAGATTCTTGAGCCATCGAAAATGAAATATATATATTAAAAAGCATGAGATTGGTATAAATAATATAGTACTAATTTAAGTTTTTGACTGAATTATAAAATAAGATTTGCCTGAGTTGCTGAAGAGAGATGAAAAATAAATTCGACGACAAAATGATATACAAATCTCCAAGGAGAAAAGAGAGATCTACAATTCTAGTGGATATCAAATCAAATTTCTAATCAAAAAGTTGATATTTCAGTATGAATATCTACGCTTTTTTCTAACATGTAAGAATATATATGTTCCAGGAACATTAGAAGGATATTATCCATAGGTTTGCAAATAATTTAAATGAAAAAAAAAATATATAGACGGTGAATAATTAGGCAGATAACCAAATTTTGGAAATAGAGATATGACTGAAATATGGTTTTCTTTAACAGCTAGAAAATCAAACTAGAGATGTCGAATTAACATAGATTAACATAGTTATCATACGGATATAGGCAAAAGCTTATATGCCATGGAATTAATTGCGTATGAATAAACCACGAAAATTCATTATTTTTTGCAAATTATTTTAGTGTATTTAAAAAGCATGTCACTTCTGCCTTCTAAACACTATTTTCTACTAGTTTCGAAAAGGTATTTATAAATGTTATAACGTTACCACTGTATTTTGTTATACAATCATACAATACATAGTCTAGATGAAAGCTGCCATATAAGATGTAGAAGAGATAGACTGCACTAAATTTCTAATTTTCATCACTGATCCTCTTATATCTTTTTACCAGCCAAACTTGAAATTATCATGATATTCTTTTAGGAACCATCCATATAACAATAATAACATATAAAACATTAAGGAATGATATGAAAATATCTTTGGCAAAAAAATGAGATGAAAATATTTTGGAGTAAAAGATAACTAATTTGTAATAAATATTATTTATTTCAGATTTTTGAAGATTGTGAAAGGTACGAGACTTTGCTACATATTTTTTAGTATCCAAATTAGTTTTTGAAATTTTCAAATACAAAGAAAAAAAACATTTTGTATCAAAAATATTTGGACTCATGGCACACAAACAAACAAAAAAATCAATATTTTTGAACAAAATAAATAAGTGTTAACCTTAGATAATAAGCTATTAAATTATAAAATAATGAAGAACATGAGAAAAATGAAGAATATTCTAGTAAAGTATGTCACTTTAAAAGTATAATTAATAAATATGGGATAACTAAAAATATATTCATTCCACGAAATTTACTTCAAATAATTTAGAGGTCGTGGAAGTCCTCTTGGTCCAAAATGGTTTGACTAAGGGTTCATTAATGCTTTTATACCAAAAGGCTTAGGGTTCGAATCCCAGAAAATGCGATTTATCATCTATTAATGCAGATTAGTGGAGATAAAGTTACATGAGGTCTTCAGTATGGTACAGATGCAACCGTCAAGCATTTATGAAAGGCGATTCAGTGTGAGGAAGGCAGGAGACATGTAAAACCATCAGGAGTGGATCTTCATAAGAGGTTAAAAATTGTCCGTTGATAGACTTGTTAATGTAATAATTCTCATAATATTTGTAATAGATTAGTATCAGTGTTAAAAAAAAAAATTAGAGGTGATATTTAAAAACATTAAAGTATTACTCCAGATGGTATGATGGTCTTATTCTTTCAAAGGTCATTGCCAATTATTAAAAAAAAAAAGACATTTTCAATTTAGTAAACGTCTTCTTATAAACAGGAAATTTGGATTTACGCATTAATCTCACTGATATATGTATGATTCCAAAGACAGGAAGGCGTAATAGGATGACAGAATTACGACTCATTCGTCTTTGTAATGTGGGATACAAAATTATTTTCAAAGTTTTGTGTCAACGATTGAAACTACTTCTTCCGGCTAGTATATCGGAAACACAATCAACCATGGTGTCGGGGCGGCTGATTTCAGATAATATATTGATTGCACAGGAAATGTTCCATGGGCTACGGACTAATCATCATGTAAAAAGAAGTTCATGGCAATTAAAACAGATATGAACAAAGATTATGACAGATTGGAATGGAGTTTCATTGAAAAATTTCTTAAGCAAAATAGGATTTGCAGCACATTGGATTAAATTGGTGATGCAATGCATAACGTTAGTTCAGTATAAGATACTATTAAATGGCCAGCCTCAAGGATTAACTAAACTAGGACGAGGCCTTCGTCAGGATGACCCATTATCACCTTACCTTTTCATATTGTGTACATAGGCCTTAATCTCTAATATTAGGAAAGCGGAAGCTGCTAAGGTACTTACTGGTATGAAGGTTGCAAGAGCATGTCCGCTGATATCTCATCTTCTCTTTGCAGATGATAGCTTATTTTTCTGTAAAGCAAAGGAGGAATGTCAGATTATTCTTAGGATACTAAAAGATTATGAGTTGGTTTTGGGACATCTAATCAATTTTGACAAGTCATCATTACAATTTGGTCATAAGATTCCCGTTACAGTCCAGGAAGAACTCAGATTGACTCTTGGGATTACATGTATTGGAGGAATGGGGTCATATTTAGGGATTCCCGAAAGTTTAGGGGGAGCAAAAACACATATTTTCAGCTTTTTTCAAGACAGACTACACAACCGGGCAAATGGTTGGACAATAAAATATTTTACAAAGGGAGGTAAAGAGGTCCTAATAAAATCGGTAGCTACAACTTTACCATACCATGTAATGTCATGCTTTCGACTTCCAAAAGTGGTAATAAATAAACTTAATAGTATTATAGGCCAGTTTTGGTTGAATACAAGTGGATCTCAAAGATGCCTTGGTTATCTTGGGATAAGTTGTGTTTGGGGAAGGAAGATGGCGGGTTTGGTTTCAGTGCACTAATGGATATGAACACGGCAATGCTGGATAAGCAACTGTGGAGGTTAATTGAACATCCATAATGTTTATTTGCAAAAGTTTTTAAAGGGCGATATTATAGGAAGGGAGGTTCGATGGACCCAATAAGATCATACACTCCATCCTATAGGTGGAGAAGTATTGTATATGCTCGATATCTGGTTAGCAAAGGATTAATCAAAAGGGTTGTAACAGGAACATCCATCTCAGTATGGAATGATCCATGGATACCAGGCCTATGCCCGAGGTCAGCATCATGCAAAAACACACACTTTGATCAATCTTTAATGGTAAATCAATTGATTGACCCTATATCTTATATATGGAATGATCAATTGATTAGAGAAATTATAGTTCCGGAGGATGCAGATATAATTATCAGTTTACCAATTAGTTGTTTTCTATGACCGGACACAATTGGGTGGCACTATACAAAATCCGGAAGGTATTCTGTTAAAACTGGATATCATTTAGAGCATCAATCATCAATGAGGAATGTACATGGACCACAAGTTTAGGGACCACACATTAAGGATTTGCAGGCGTATACATGGAAGATTAAATGTCAAGCATTTTATATGGCAAGCTATAACTGGATGTTTAGCGGTTTCAAAGAATTTACGATCTAGAGGTATTAAATGTGATACTCGATATGTAAGATGTGGGGCAGATGAGGAAACGGTAAATCATATTTTGTTTGAATGTCCACCAGCTTTGCAGACGTGGAGTTATCTTTAATCCCATCAAACCCATAGAACTTTCCATGGTCATCTATTATGCAAATGTGGATTATCTGTTTTGGAGACTACCATCAGATAATCGATATATGCATTTTCCATGGATAATTTGGTATATTTGGAAGAGTATAAATGAAAAACTTTTTAACAATATTGATAGAGATCCCATGGGCATTCTCAAGGTAGCAGAATCGGAAGCTCGAGTGTGGGAAGAGGCTCAAATTTCGGAGGAAACGAAACGATTAAATGACCAAAATTCGGTTAACGAGACAAATATTCCAAAGGAACCTAATATACAAATACAGGGTCGTTGGTGCTTTTTTGATGGGTCCTGGAAGAAAGGTGACATTTTATCAGGGCAAAGCTGGTACAGTATCTACGAAGGAGAAAGATATGTTATGATGGGAGTAAGGAATAATCGAAGAAGTCTATCGCCTCTACGTGCAGAATTCGAAGCACTGATCTGGGCAATGGAATGTATGAAGAGATGAGAACAAAAAGAAGTTATTTTGCGACAAATTGTTCTGAGCTGGTGAAAATAGTGTTTACACCTATGGAATGGCCGGCATTTGCAATACATCTAGAGGAGTATTCGCAGCGGAGAGAGTTCTTCACAAGGTTTGTAAACACGCATATCCCACGGACAAGCAACAAAAAAGCAGATATTTTGACACATAATGTCCAAATTCAACCGTCTCATATTATTTATGTAGATTCTGAACCTCATTTTTGGTTCCCTGAGTCACTTTAGTTTACTTTATATTGATTAAAAAAAATATATATAATTAGTAAATAAGGGATAACTAAAAATATACTCATTCCACGAATTTTACATCAAAATAATTTAGAGGTGAATATTTAAGAACATTGACCATAATAAATTGGGGAAAATATATTAAATTTGTGTTTTCTATTTCTGTTCATTGTAAAATGTTACTACTATTTAGAGAAAACGGATGGCAGCTGTATGTAACTATTATTTAAATTTAAATTTGTTGACAAAAAAAAAAATATATATATATATTTAAATTTTATTTGTCGTCGCGTTAGAAATTAATGGTTCCGCTGTGCCTCTGTCGTGGAGTTACAGTTTCATTATTTTGTATTATTGTATACTCCTATAATTTAATTTAGTATAGAATTATAAATTTAGATATAAAGACATGGCCCCATCACCAATTCACCAGCCTGTTTTTCACTCTTTACCATTTAGTTTTTTCCTTTTAAAAGGAAAGATATGTTTTAGTTTGTAGCAAAGTAAGAAATCACACGTTTCGAATTTTTACGATATGTTTTTTTATTTTTATTTTGCATATTTTCTGCAATATATTGTGAGAATCTTCATAGTTCATACATTACAATATATATATATATATATATATATATATATATATATATATATATACCTAAATAAACAATTAAAGCAAGAACAGTGACGAGGTCTATAAACGGCTAACTTTTCAGGTTTGACTCCAAAAGTATGTTGTGATTTCAAAGATATTCTGGCACACGTATTCAATTTGTATTTTGTTATCTTCATAACATGAACTGGTACTAGTAATTAGGTTCGTGGTAATGATGTTAGATTATGTAATAATGAGAACGTACTAATAATGATGGAAAACCATTAAAATATGGATATTTTCTACCAAATTTATGTGGATTGGAGCAGAAAAATTATTATGTTACCTAACAATCTAACATCTTATAATGCTTACGAACAAAAGAGCATTACAATGAAACAGTGATTTTTGAAATAAATAAATAAAACTATACTTTGAATGAAACAAAACTGACGAAAATGTAAATTTATTTTATAGAAAATAAATTATTTGTTATCTATAAATAGAAAATGCAAGATGTTTTCTACAATAGTTTAATGAGAAAAAGAGCCTCCTCTTTTTTTTCTCTCGTTTAATTGCTATGATTAAGTGTAGGCCTGGGCAAAAAAACTGGAACCAAAGAACCGAACCAGAACCGACCAAAAATTCGGGTCCGGTTCCGGTTCCGGCCGAAATACCCGATAGGTCCTAATGTTGGAGAACAGCGGATATCGGTTCGGTTCTGGTTCTTACCCGAAAACCGAAATAAAGAACCGAATATCCGAATATATATATATATATATATATATATATCCATATAGTATTAGTGTTATTGACATTTCAGGTAGTTTATTGGCATTTTAGGTATTTTATTGATATTTAGGGTAATTTATTGATATTTTGGGTATCGGTTCCGGATATTTTTGGTTAGTTCGAGTATTTTATTTGTATTTTGGATAATTTATTGACATTTCGGATATCAGTTCCAGATATTTTTGGCCATTTCGGGTATTTTATTTGCATTTCGGATAATTTATTGACATTTTGGATTAGGATTTCAGATATTTTTAGTGTTATTTTGGGTATTTTTTAAATTTTGGGTACAATTTTTACTATTTCGGTTCCGGGTATAACCGAATTTTTTTGGATATTTTACGGTTTCTAAAATTCTATACCCGAGCCGACCCGGAACTGACAAAAACCGAACCGAAACCAAACCAAAAATTTATAAATACCCGATGGATCCTAAATCTTTAGAACCGAAATACTCGGAACCGAATAGTTCTTATCCGGAACCGAATCGAATATCCGAACGCCCAGGGCTAATTAAGTGAATGGTAGCAATTTGCTAACACAGCTGAAAATTGACATGATTGATAAAAGAAAATTTGTCAACGGTTGTAAATTTATACAAGGATTATATGCAACTTTTCATTTCACAAATTATTGATACTAGGGGACTTCATCCTCGGTGCACGCGCAGTAATTCGGATGTACGTTGGCCGCTTTTGTGGTTCACTGCATTGTCATTTTCTTTAATTGTGGTTTATCTTTGTTATAATTTGTAAAGTGTTTATTTAGCTTCGTTCTTATGTGATGAGGGCATCAAGTCATCATCAACCAAGATGCATAGAGGAGAGATCAACTAGCTGGTCCATGTTATTGGAGATAAGCAACCAGGAGCTCAACTACTCAGCCATGAAGATTTCACTCATGCCAACAAATCCAGAAGAAACAATGAATCACTCAATTGAATCTAGTGAGCACAAAACTTAAAGAACACTCTTTGAAAACGAAATACTGTTTATTTTTTGATTGATTGAAAGGTGTATGTTACAATGGGCTAAACTAGGCTTATATAAGCTATACATAACGGTCATATGACCAGAAATAAAGAAGGAAATCGAAACTTAATGAAAACTAGCCGTTGGGGCTGGTTCAATGGGATTTTCGGTCAGTATAGGAAACCCTTGAGTCTTGGTGGTTTAGGCAAGTATTAATGATGTCTTGGAATGTCCAGGTGCAGTGAATGAGGCTTGGTATTATGTAGAAACACATCAGAATGTAGCCGTTGGTTGATGATTCCTTTAGGCTCCAAGATAGGCAAGTCGGTCCATTTGATTCTCCATGTGATTATGTGCATTCTGTATGGACTTAGGACGTCTTCTATCTTCTTTGGCTTGTAGTAAATGTCTCTTGGTCACCAAGTCTTGGTTTGAGAGGTGATAAACCAATTGGTCTTCATAGTTTCCTTAAATGGCTCCGGATTGGCAATTTGAATAACTTGTGATTCAACATGAACCGGGGCTTTTCTGGCTTGACCAATGTCTTCAAGGATGGCTATTTCATGCAAGCCATTGATGCTGAGTTGGTTGGCATGAGTGGAATCTCCATGGCTGAGTGGTTGAGCTCCTGGTTGCTTATCTCCAATGGCATGGACCGGCTGGTTGGTCTCTCCTCTATGCATCTTGGTTGATGATGGCTTGATACCCTCATCATACTCTCCCTATTGACAAGGTTTCGACCTCGAAAATGAATAAGCTGCATCAAGTAAAAGCAAGTTAGCTTTCATTCTCCTTTGGGAGTTTAGGGTCTTACCTTGATGTGTATATGGTCTGGTGATGAGTGGAATGTTTGGTGGTTATCCTTTGAGCAGATAGGAAAGTAGTACTCCTCTTCTTTGGGCTGGTATGGCGTCTCCTTTGCTTATCTTGCTTCTTCCCTCCTTAAGACCTGAAATATGTTCAACACTTTAGCAAAGAGACAAGTGCATTATGGGCTCTTTATCATAGAATAAACAACTTGAATCCTTCTCCTTAGAGTCAATTTCATGTGCTAGTCATATCTCATCTTCTTGCAAGCTTAACAAGTTCTTTAACACAGTTGTTGAATCATTGGAAATGAAATGTATCAAAGAGAGACGTACCTTGTTAATAGATGTAGTATCCTTGCTTGGGTCTGGCGGTTTCTCCTTGATGTTCTCCTTTTCTCTACTGCCTTGATCAGTCTGATCACTTAGTGTAAGGGATGTTTCTGAGCTTCTCTTCACATTCTTCTCCCTTGTGCTTTATATCTGTAGAGATGCTCATTGGGAAGAACAAGTGCATTATATATGTTCTTGGAGTTATAAAACAGATTGTATGATGTTTGTACTTACATTGTCAGTTTCAGTGGGTTGTATGAGGGTTTGGACCTTCTGCTCTTGTGAGCTAGTGTTCATCAAATGGTCTTCTCCTGTTCTGATCACCAAAACATGTTGCTCTGGTCTTTGATCCTCTTTACTGACTTTGGCTTGCTCATGCTCTTTCCTGCTCAATTCTTCTTTCCATGTGTCAAATCCTTTTGGCAAAGACAAATGCATGACACTAGAACTAGGAAATAATAAATCAGAATGAGCTAAACTATCACTTGTTTTAGTTAATGCATTTTTCTCTCCTAGTGATGTTTCTTTCAAGAATTTCTTAGATGGACATGTTGGCGCAAAATATCCTCTCTTATGACATCTATAGCATGTTGATATATCATGGTTTTTACCGGTTTTATGCCATGATATAAGTCTGTTTTAGTGTCTTTTGGTGTTCTTTTAGAGTCCTTTACAGGTGTTATTAGGTACACGCACGTTTGGAGCGGAATTGGAGATTATGGAGCTATTTGGTGCATATTAGAGATTTGACCCGAGAGGTGAAGCTCACTGTCCGAAACAGAGGAGTGTGTCGATCGACGCACATCTGCATCGATCGATGCACAGCGAGTTGGGCCAGATTCTCGGCGGTTTAATGAAGAATGCTGATATTGCAAAGATGCCCAGAAGTTCCAGATATTTACACAGAAGCCCCAAGTCGTGTTTTAGCTATTTAATTAGGTTTTTAACTTCAGTTTTACATACGCTATCATAACTTAGAGCAGAGAGTTTTTAGAGCTTTGGGGCTGATCTGATCCTGTACTACACTTTGTTTTGGAGAAGTTTTCGAACCCCTTTATTATTCTAATCTCTTTTATGATATCTATTAATTCATTGATTATGTCTTCATATTCTATGTCTGAGTAGTTTCATAGTTAGGTTTAGGGTTTCTCATAGGGATTTCATGACTTGCTAGATATAATTAATTCAGTTAAGGATTCACATCAATAGATGTTCTTCAAACTAAATTGTGTTTAATGCTAGTTCTAACCTGATCACTTAGAATCTAGATCTTAGGTTGCTAAATACGACACGACAGTGTGGTTTAGAATCTGAACTATTTAGGTTGAGCAATTTAATTACTCGCAAAGGAATTTGGTTTAATTAGATTGTGAACATATCGAACTTGGAATTAAAGCTGGTTTAATCTGTTAGTAATTGCAAAGGAATTTGGATTGCTGCACTTAGACTTAGAGAATTCTCGCAACGACAGTTGGTTAATTCTATATTTGTGTTTGAGTTCTAGAATTGAGCTTAGTTAGATCCTGACCGAATGATTTATCTGCTTGTCTGATTTCCTGAGAACGCCCAAGACTTAGCGCCCTTAGTTTATTGCTTACAACCACAACTTGCTACTGATTTACTTTCATGCTTGCTTTTTAGTTATTCAATACAATTTGCTTTCTCCTAGTTTAATCTTTTTAGTTATAATCCTATTGTTGCCTAGAGTCCTCGTGGATTCGATCCCTAAGTACTACATTGATATACTATGCACTTGCAGTTAGTTTAGGGTAAAACTTACGACCTATCAAGTTTTTGGCGCCGTTGCCGGGGACTCTTAGAGTCTTCGATAGCTTCGAACTTAGGGTTTTTACTAGGATTTCTATTTTTATTTTTATTTTTTGTTTACTGATTTTTTTTCTCTGTTTTCTCTCTGTCGCAGGTTTCAAAATCGCATAGCATCGACCGTTGCACCTTCTGCGTCGATCGTTGCTAGGCGATTGGAGTTGTATCGATTGTTGCACTGTTAGCATCGATCGTTGCACTGTTAGCATCGATCGTTGCTTGACGATTACAGACGGTTTATGCAGACGTGTGATACCAGAAGTAATCTGAACACTAATCTCGTAAACCTCCAACTTGAAGAGCTTGCTAGACTAGAGAGGACTAACAGAAGAGTTCGAAGAACAAGGATGGTTGTTGTTGAACGTGTGATCATAAAGCCTGATGCTCAAGGTACCCTGAGGGACCGACACAACAATCCATACAATGCTGCTGGAGAACCGATAGATGCTGAAGGGAATGTTATCCCTGATCCTCCAGAGCAACCACATCAACAGGATCAGAACCAAGGACAAGGCCAAGGACAGGGCCAAGTTAGACAGATGGTTGTCCATGAGAGGACTTTAGCTGACTATAACCTTCCGGATGAGTTTCATGCTAAGCGGTCAGCTCTTGTACCTCTTGACTTTGAGAGGAATGATTTTGAGATCAAGACCATCTACTACTCTCTCCTGAGGCAGAAAGCCTTCCATGGCTCTCTAAGTGAGCAGCTGATAAGCAATTAATCAGTTACTCTTTACTTACTTCAGTTGCAAGTATACAACCTAGTCATTGTAGTTTTGAGGTGTCAATCCACTTGGGGTAATCAAACACACTAAGAATGCAAGCGTGTTCTTAATCTAAGTGCAACCAATTTGATTGTGGGTTGTGTATCTAATAACTAACAAGATAACCAAATTCCAAATGTGATAAAAATACAATTCACAAGTACATAAAACAGAGTAAAAACAGAGCAAGATGGTTGATAAAAACAAATGATTAAAAGCTAAGTTCCTTGGGTTGAGTTTCGGTTTGGGTGATCATTATTCAATTCAGAAGCATTCAGAAAACAATGGGTGATATCTTAGGCTAAGAACAACGATTTTCAGTTAATCCACTCTCGTGATAATAACCCTATACCTATCAAGCATTAACATCAACTCTCGTTGGCAATTTCAAGATAGCTATGCAATAAGATCAAGTTCTTACTACCACTAAACACCTTAAACATCAACTCTCGTTGGCTAAGAATGAAAAGCACTTGATAGAGATTCAAACATAAACTACACCTCTCGGTGCTAGCAACATTTAAGATCAAGGAGTTGATTGGCCATTTCAATCCTAGCATTAAGAACTTCTAGCAAGTAAGAAACCATTATTCCCAAGTTACTAAACAACCTAGACCATTTTCTAGATCACCCTTACCTCAACTCACACCCAGAAACTTAAAGAGAAACTACTCACTAGCCATAGCAAACATCAAACAAAACATGATTTAACAAGATGAACAAGAGAAATAAGATGAACAAGAAGAAGAACTCAAGAACACTAAGATTGCATAAAAGATTAAAATGTTTGGAGAGAATTGTTTACAAAATGTGATATGGCTCTTCATACACACCAAGAGCTCTTAAATAGATCTAAAAACGTGCACAGGTCGACCACAAACACATGGGGTGGTCTACAAGCAAAAAGCAAAAAGGAAAAGTGGCATGTGGGAAAAGTAGGTTCACATCGGCCTGGGTAGGCCGCTGCGGAACCTCGCTATGCAGTCACAGCGGCCTGGGTGAGTCGCTGCGCAGGCCGCTGGAGAAAATGGTCTTCCGCTGGTTCTTCATAGCGGCCTGGGGATGCCGCTGTGCTACCCCGTTGTGAGGTCCCAGCGGCCTGGGGATGCCGCTGTGCTAGCCGCTGTAGAAATCGTGCTTCCGTTGTTCCTTCATAGCGGCCTGGGGAGGCCGCTGTGGTAGCCCGCTGTGAGTTCCTCCTTCGATCCTTAGCTGTTTTTCCACCTTGTTTTGGTGCTCCTTTGGTCCCTACCTCCTCCATTGTCCTTTGGTGCTTCTTTTAGTCATCCACCACCTACAAAAAGAAGAAACAAAGAAAACCTAACCTAATGATGCCTAAATACACTAATCTAAAGATAAGACACAATAATGTTGTCTAAATTCTTTTCCTAAAGCTAAATAACACTCTTAATCATGCCTAAAAATACTCAAAAACACAACACATCAGCAGCCGATGGATCACATAGATGAGTTTGAGGACATAGTCACCAGAATTAAGTACGATGGAGTGAGCCAAGACTATCTGTTCCTCAAGCTTTTTCCCTACTCTCTGGCTGGAGATGCAGCAGCCTGGTTGAAACAACTTCCATCTGGGACGTTTGTTACTTGGACCGCTCTGAAGAGAGAGTTTCTGCGACACTTCTACGATGATGCTCGCTCTGATCAGTCCAGGTAGGACATTCTCACCTTCGCCCAAGGTCCAACAGAGCCTCTTAAGACAGCCTGGATGAGGTTTAAGAAGTACCAACGTGACTGCCTGCATCATGGATTCACTGAGGTAACGCTATTAGGCATCTTCTTTAGAGGTATAGATCTTCCTTATCAGACTGCGTTGAACAACTCTAGCAATGCCAACTTTAACACTAGGACTCCTGCTCAAGCTAAGCAGTTGATAGATAATTTGGTAAGCAGTAATAGCTGCAAGACTACTGATGAGAGAAGGAAGAAGTCCGATGGGAAGATGGAGAATTCTGAGATAGCTGACATTAGATCTAAGTTGGACACTGTTTGCAATCTTCTAGCTGGGAAGAAAGCTGTCCACTTTGCTCAAGATGGTCAGGAAGAGGATGTGAATTACATCGGAGGATCTGGTTTCCAAGGAAACAGGTTTGGTAATCAGTCTGGTAATAGATTTTTCAGTGGTCAGAAGAGTGCTTTCACAAGCAATCAAAACTCTTCTGGCTTTGGACAGAATGCTGGTTTTCAAAAACCTTTCCAACAAGGTAATCAGAGGACTTAGGGATCTTCTTCTTACCAATCACCTCTTGTAGCTACTACTCATGAGAGTAAGATGGAGGCAATGATGGAGCAGCTGCTGGAAGGACAGACTAAGATTGATGTGGACTGCAACAAGAAGTTGGATGCTGTTTATGAGGATCTCAATGGGAAGTTTGAGTCTCTAAACACTCATGTGAAGCAATTGGACACTCAGGTGAGCCAAATTTCAAGCTCCATTAAAGGAAAGAGTGTTGTAGACACCCATATTAAGGCCTGGTCAGTGTACATTGATGATGGATCACACCTAGGTGAAAGATTTGAGCTTAATACATCTGAACTGGTGGAAGAAGCTGAAATTTCTGATTTTGAGGAAAATCTCTCGGGTGGAATCTGTGAAAATTTGACTGCATCGATCGATGCACCCTTAGCGTCGATCGTTGCAAGGCGTGGACAGACAGATTCATAGGATTCTTATGATATTGATGCAGATTCAGAGCTTAACCGTTTATTCCCTGGAGTGTCTGAGATAATTCAACAGGAGATTTATGCACAATCTATTCGCTTATATCCTAAGGTGTCTGAAGTGATTCAACAAGAGATTGATGAACTTAAGCGTTTGGAAGAGATTGGTGAAGAGTTGGAAGAAATTCCACCATCTGATGATCCACCTTATCACCCTTGTGTGCAGAGATACTTGGGTAAGATGTTTCCTTTGGATGAAGAGCTGAAGGATTGGGTTATAGTTGTTCCTCAGCATATAAGTGATGTGCTATTAACCAAGGTTCCTAAGAAGCTACATGATCCTGGGATTTTTGTGCTGAGTTGTTCTATATTTGAGGATGGTTTCAAGCGCTCTATGTGTGATTTAGGAGCTTCTGGAAGTCTTATGCCATACTTTGTGGCAGAGAAGCTGGGTATGATGGATTTTTCGCCTACTAGGATCTCTCTTGTCCTAGCCGATCAGTCTATAAGGATTCCTGAAGGAGTTCTTGAGGACGTCCCGGTGAGAGTTGGAAACTACTTGGTTCCAACAGATTTCTTAGTTCTTAAGTACCACAATGAGCAGGATGATGCTTTGATACTGGATAGACCATTCTTGGCCACAGCTGGAGCAGTGATAGATGTGAGACACAGTCTGATAGATCTCCATCTGGGAGATAAGCCACTGCACTTTGAGATAGACAAGCTGCGCAAGCCACTGATTGATGGGCAGACCTTCACTATTATGGATTGAGATGAAGAGCAGTCAAGTCACACTACGGTTTTGGATCCTGGGGAGCATTTCACAACTTCTTTTCTTGGACGCGTTCATAATGATGATGCTTACTCTCCGCCTTGGATGAGGAGACTTGCACAGAGGCAATCACAGTCTCTGTCAAGATCTCCAGCAAACTGATCTTGTTCGTCTGGTCAAGCTAATGACCTTAAACAAGCGCTGAGTGGGAGGCAACCCACTGTTTTATTTTGCATTTTGATTTTTGGTGTTTTTGTAGGATTTTACGTTTTATTTCTGTTTTTGGTGAGTTTTGTCTGCAGTTCTCGGCCAAAATCGCAATGCGTCGATCGACTAAACCTTGTGTCGATCGTCACAACACGAAAGAAATCGCATTGCAGCGATCGTTGCGGTCCTGAGCAACGATCGACACACGACGAAATATCGCCTAGCAACGGTCAATGCATGTGCGACAGAGGTAAAAATCAGACAGAACTCAACACATCCATTAACATTTTTTTTGCTTTCTTTTACCAACCCTTAGCTTAACACTACTGGGGACAGTGTGTTTCAAGTGTGGGGGAGGTAGCTACTGACTTTATCTTTCTGTTTTCTTAGAGCCAGTCCAGTTTTTCAGAAATTTTTGTTTTATTGAGTCAAAACCAGTTTAAGTAGGAAACAGTGAATTTTTGAGAAGATTAACAACATCTTGCAGGAACTTAAGTAACCATTGGGATGAAGTTGCAGGATCTATCTATGACTATTAGAAAACCCAACACGGATCAACCTACTGAGAACACCCACATCACTTCAGCAGGTATCAGAGGATCCTTTTACTGACTTCACCTTAATACTGACTTAATTTTCTCACCTAAGGGCTTGGTATACCTTGTGTCGGATTCCTTTGTTAGTTCTGACACAGCCTGTAAACATGTCCTATTTGGTTCCCTACTCCCCTTCCATAAAGTACAAAATAATAATAATAAACTGAGGATGAGTTAGTAACTCCGAAGTGGTCACGGGAGTAGTAGCAAACACTATTAACTCCTGTGCGATCCATGGAATGTGTCCAAAGTACACCCCTTAACGGGAAGAGCACTGATAAAAAAAAATGATACCCAATGGGGAAAAATCAGAATGCTAAGAAAGGGAAAAGAGAAGAAAGGGACCAGAGAAAGATAGTATGGTGGTCTAAAGCTGACAACGTAAGAGTCCATGTGCCCTTTGATCGATACTCCTTAGGTGAGACTGCACTTAAATACTTGCAGAAGTCAGTAGGGTGAATTTGAATGCGTGAATGTGATTGTGGAGTTTACTTAGGACAATTGCTAAGTGTGGGGGAAGTACATGTTGGTCTTGATATCTTGCGGTTGATTCTTTCACTGGATTACTAAGGGGAATCTGAGTGTTGTTGCTTCTAGGACAAAAAGAGTTTCTGAAAGTTTTCAAACCTCTTCACCATGTCTAATTCTTTGTTTTACTTGAAGACAAGCAAAGGCTAAGTGTGGGGGAGTTGATATATCATGGTTTTTACCGGTTTTATGCCATGATATAAGTCTGTTTTAGTGTCTTTTGGTGTTCTTTTAGAGTCTTTTACCGGTGTTATTAGGTACATGCACGTTTGGAGCGGATTTGGAGATTATGGAGCTATTTGGTGTATATTAGAGATTTGACCCGAGAGGTGAAGCTCACTGTCCGAAACAGAGGAGTGTGTCGATCGACGCACATCTGCATCGATCGATGCACAACGAGCTGAGCCATATTCTCGGCGGTTTAATGAAGAATGCTGATATTGCAAAGATGCCCAGAAGTTCCAGATATTTACACAGAAGCCCCAAGTCGTGTTTTAGCTATTTAATTAGGTTTTTAACTTCAGTTTTACATACGCTATCATAACTTAGAGCAGAGAGTTTTTAGAGATTTTGGGGCTGATCTGATCTTGTACTACACTTTGTTTTGGAGAAGTTTTCGAACCCCTTTATTATTCTAATCTATTTTATGATATCTATTAATTCATTGATTATGTCTTCATATTCTATGTCTGAGTGGTTTCATAGTTAGGTTTAGGGTTTCTCATAGGGATTTCATGACCTGCTAGATATAATTAATTCGGTTAAGGATTCACATCAATAGATGTTCTTCAAACTAAATTGTGTTTAATGCTAGTTCTAACCTGATCACTTAGAATCTAGATCTTGGGTTGCTAAATACGACACGACAGTGTGGTTTAGAATCTGAACTATTTAGGTTGAGCAATTTAATTACTCGCAAAGGAAATTGGTTTAATTAGATTGTGAACATATCAAACTTGGAATTAAAGCTGGTTTAATCTGTTAGTAATTGCAAAGGAATTTGGATTGCTGCACTTAGACTTAGAGAATTCTCGCAACGACAGTTGGTTAATTCTATATTTGTGTTTGAGTTCTAGAACTGAGCTTAGTTAGATCCTGACCGAATGATTTATCTGCTTGTCTGATTTCCTGAGAACGTCCTAGACTTAACGCCCTTAGTTTATTGCTTACAACCACAAATTGCTACTGATTTACTTTCTTGCTTGCTTTTTAATTATTCAATACAATTTGCTTTCTCCTAGTTTAATCTTTTTAGTTCTAATCCTATCGTTGCCTAGAGTCCTCGTGGATTCGATCCCTAAGTACTACATTGATATACTGTGCACTTGCAGTTAGTATAGGGTAAAACTTACGACCTATCACATGTCTGATCTTTAAGTCTCTTAGAGTTAGTAGACTTACCTGGTCTTGGCGTGTCTGGTTGAAGATGCAAGAGGTTGGAACTTTCTCCAATGGCTTCTTCAATCTGTGGTCCTTCTTTGCTCTGCTCCTGCTTCTTAGGAGTGGTTAGATGTGGCTTCCTGACCTTGGAAGCTCGTGTTCTCTGTTGGTTTGACGCCTCTGGCTCATCTTGGGCAGTCTTTAGTTGCTTGTTGGAAGTCATCATTCTTGGTTTAGAACAAGTACTCTCCTTGGGAGGTGTTGCCATGATCCATCTTCTTGGCTCACGAGGAATTTGGCACCTTGAGTAGTATGGTTCTGTGGATATCTCTTCTACAAACTCCTTATGCAATAGTTGCTTCATCTCTTCCCAAGTGTGGTCTGGTAGCTCAAGTTCAAGTCTGAGGTAAGCATCCTTATCCCTCTATAGATAGGCTTCTTCAATTAGAGTTTCTTCAGCAATGGTAGTCTTCTCGTCTTATGAAACTTGATTTGCTTGAAATCAGTCATTCATATCTTTTTCCCACCTTATATAAGCTCCTGGTCCTTGCACACGACCTGAAAAACATATGTTGTATGGCTCTTCTTGACAAGACTCACCTTGGTATTCTTTTCCTTCACTTATTTCAGAACTGGTGTTGTTCTCCCATGTTTCTTCAATGGGCTCTTCTCTTGTCTATGTCTCAGCTTCACTTAAACTGTATTGGGAATCAGCTTCTTCACAGTCTAGTTCTTCTTCCGAGTTGGTTTCAGTTTGATATTCCCCATCCCAAGATTCAAACTCTTGTTGCTCTTCTTCTTCTTTGCAATCAGGTTCTGCTCTATAAGGATCTTCAAGGTCAGATTGATCCTCCCATGATTCCTCCTGCCTTGACTCACATTGGACCTCGTCTTGGTAAGGGTCTGGAGGTTCTGGTTCATGTTCTCCACCATTAGGATCCTCATCATAATTTGTGCTACAATAGTCCTCTCCATGGGCTTCTTCTTCAAGCTCGGATCCTTCCTGGTCATGTTCCGCATCTGCATCAAAGCTAGCTTTTGATGCTGCTTCTTCTGTCCAAGATGCTCCAAAGAACTCTTCTTCTCCATTCCATTAGTGCTCTTCATCACCCCAATCAACTTCTGAGGTAGTGTAGACACTTGCTCCATCTTCATCTTCCATGTTTTAGTTCCTGAAATATAACAAACAAAGTGTATGAATAGGTTCTCAAACTTAAGTATAGAACAAGTATATGAAAATTTAAATCAACACAACAAGTGCACACACACGGTTTTAATAAGAATCAGAAACCTTGAAACCAAATTTTGAAATCCGGTTAAGATGTTTTCGAAAACAAAGTTTTGTGGTTTTAAAAAGGTGGGGTCACGATTTACAAAAGTTAAATTCCCTTTCCTTGGTCTAAATCAGGTGGTTAGGATTTGGGAAATCTAATTCAATTTTAGGGAAACCGGTTTCAGGCTTTTTGAAAACAAAGAAAGAGGGTTTGAAAACTAAATGTGTTCTTTCCTCTTTTGAAGATTGCACACGGTTTGGAGTTCTTTATAAATGGAAACTGTAATTGGGAGCCTTTTTGAAAGTTTTTGAAATCTATTCAAATAAGGTAAAACCTTTTTTGTTGTTTGGTTTCCGAAAATACTATGTAAAATAAAAAAACAACAACTTCTTTTGGTTTTGAGTGATAAAAATCGAATCAAACAAGGTAAAATTCTTCTTCTTAAAACTCTTTTTCTGGTTTTTCTTATGAAAGCAAAAATAAGAACTTTTGAAACTAAACTTGAAAGATCAAACAACAAACGATTTTTTATTGGCTTTTTGGATTAAGAATGCAAAGCATGAATGAAAACAGATTCAACTAATGAGATAATGCAAAACAGAGAAGAACAATGAACATAAACTAGATGCAATGATAACTTGTCTTGGCTTTTCTTTTTATGTATGCAATGAAACAAGTGAAAACTAACAAATCTAAGCAAAGCAGAATGACTTTTATAGGTTTTTCGATTTGGAATGCAATGAAACTAAACAGAACAAATGATGAACAAATGAAAACAGAAACGAATGCAATGAGTTTTTGGATAGAAAACACTTGTTTAGGAGCCTTTCGGCTCTGATACCAGATGATGCAGGCACGGGTAGGGGTGGTGATTGATCAACTGGATGTGTAACTCTCTCTCTGATGAATCTGATTGATGGAAGGCGCGGATGGAAAAACTCACTTGTTCAATGGGCTGACTGACTCTCTCAATCCTTGGCAGAAACAGTCTCTTTGAATCACACAAAGAAAACTAATTCTGAAACAAACTCAGAAGAAACAATGAATCACTCAATTGAATCTAATGAACGCAAAACTCAAAGAACACTCTTTGAAAACGAAATACTCAGTTTATTTTTTGATTGATTGAAAGGTGTATGCTACAATGGGATAAACTAGGCTTATATAAGCTATACATAACATTCACATGACCAGAAATAAAGAAGGAAATCGAAACTTAATGAAACTAGCTGTTGAGGCTGGTTCAATAGGATTCTCGGTCAGTATATAGGAAACGCTTGAGTCTTGGTGGTTTATGCAAGTATGAATGATGTCTTGGAATGTCCAGGTGCAGTGAATGAGGCTTGGGATTGTGTAGAAACACATCAGAATGTAGCCGTTGGTTGATGATTCCTTTAGGCTCCAAACCCTTGACTCTCGACCAACGTCAATTACACCACCGTTGTTTCCTTGTCGTTTTCCCGAAGAACTTGCCTAAAGTTCTTCTTTGCAATCACTCGATCCATTATTTAAATCATGCGCAAACCAAACAAAAAAATATAGAAGAGGAAGTGACGCCTAGATTGATCTATTGAACTTGAGGTAAATGAACACCATATTCTTTCGTCAATACTGACCCAGAGCAGCCGTACGGTTCATCAATTGAACTTCTGAGCGAGATTTATATTATAGAAGAAAAAAATGTGACGCTTGAAAGAAAAAATAATTTATGAGGTAAATAGATTACCATACTAATTTAGTTAAGTACATGAGCTTAATTTATTTATGAACTTGAACCCAGTTTTTTTTAAGGCCATTAAAAAAAAATAGTTACTAATGTGGCAACACCAATGGAGAGAAAACTCTCTTATTATATTATAGATTATACTTTAATTACTAACACAAAAGGATAGTAGAAATTTCTTTTTTTTAAACAAATATATATGGCTTCAATTGGTGACTTAGTCAGAGAAACAAATAATGAGAAATTTAATTTTCCTCAAAATTTAAACCATTTAAGAGGAAATTAACTTAAAAATTCAGACATGTTTTTTTCTCTTCTTCCTTCAAATTTATTTTTCTAGAAAAAATATATAATTCCTCCTTATCAAAATTGAAGAAGAACAAATTGAAGAAGAACAAGAGTGAAATTTGTTGAAAATCGTTTTAAATTATTAAATAGCTTCTAAATATTATTTTGATAATATTTAAATTATCTTTTAATAATATTTACAACTTTTATAAAAAATTATTTTGAAAAAATCATTTTAATTTTTATTTATTAATTTTTAAAAACACATTCATCTAATAGTCACTAGTCCCTCTAAAAATTTGTTCAAAACAAAATTCATCTTTGTTCTCAAATTTTCTTTATTCATATGATTAATCTTTTTATTCATTATATTGTTCATTTTCATGGTCACCACTTGGAGCATAGCTATATTGTTAAATTAAATAAATGTTGAAACCGAGCTTCCACAATAATTAATTAAGTAAATTAATTGAGATTTTGGGGAATGAATAATTCAACATTAAAATATCTAAAATGCAGTAACAGAAAAATCGGAAAACGTAGTTTTTTTTATTATCTACTCTAAAATTAGGGTTAATTACAATAAATGAGGATGAATCTTTTTCACGCAAGGAAAAATATTTATGTCAGGAGAATTGTGTTTATTTCCTACATTATCTTTGATACGATAATGTTAAATCCGGATATTTTGGATTTTTTATTTTTAGATATTTATCTTTATCTTCTTTCTTTTTTGTTAATTTACAATAATCATATTTTACTCTTTTGGTGTAGGTCTATGTGGGCCACGCCGCAGTTAGGGGCATATCTAGAAACATTTTAAATTGGGGGCATAACACAAAAATAGCACACAACATAAAAAATTATGAGTAATCGAATTAAGAACGTGAGTAAACTAGAAAAGAAAAAAAAAATGCGTAGTCCAAATTCTAATACTGAATCTATCGGCGAACTCAATTGAGTCCCTGAAAACGGCGCCAAAAACTTGATAGGCTCACAGTTTTAATCATATTTTACTGCAAGTGCACAATTATGCAATGTAGTATAGGGTATCGAATCCACAAGGACTCACGGCTCACACGATAGATTATGAGTAATCGAATTAAGCTAAGCGAAGCAGATTGTAAAGCAGTAAACAAGACAGCAAGTAAACGAATGAAGTGAGCTGAATGTAAACAATTAACGAAGGCGTCAGGTTTCAGGAAGTTCTCAGGAAATCAGGATATTAGATAACAAACAGTCAGGATTCAATCTATTGGTGTTCTTGAACTAGAATCACAGAAGTAAAATTAACCAGCTCTCGCTGCGATAATTATCTATGTCTAACAACCTAGCAAGCCAACTCTCGTTGCGAATCCTAGAGTTCTAAACATGCATTAATTCCAAGTTCGTTTGTTCACAACTTCTCTAGACCAAATCTCTTTGCGAATAGATAAGTTGCTCACCTAAGTCCTTTCTAGCTGATTAACCAACTCTCGATGTGTAAATCAACCTAATATCAATAATCTGAATGGCCAGTTCAGTTAAGCGTTACGAACGATTTAGATGAAGAACTAGATGATGAATCCAATTTAATCAGTTAATCTAGCATTCTTTCAAATCCCTAGTGAGAATTCCCTAACCTAACAAGAGATCTACTCAGACATAGCAATCATAACAGAAAACATAGTCAAAATAGATATCATAGATGAATCAAAAGAGTAAGAACAGGGGTTCGAAATCAAGTCTCTCTCGAGTACAAGACCAGCCCCTAAATCTCCTAATCTCTGATAGAAGAAAACTTAGAATAAAACTTAGCCTCAACAGTGGCTGGAAAACCTAATTAAAAGTTAAAACATGATTTGGGTCATTTTGTAATTATGAAAAACTTATGGGCCAAGTTGCAATTTCTAAATCTTTATTAAAACTCGCGAGATGACTTTGTCACGACCTTGTGTCGACCGATTCACAATATGTGTTGATCAACACAAGTGTTTGATATCGGCAGTGACTTCTTCTTCTCGGGCAATTGCTCCAAAATGCTCCAGAATGCGCCATAATGTCCAATATACTGCAAACGTGCTAAAACCTGTATGATACCTGAAAGAACTCGAAAGACTCTATAAAAGACTCGATTATGTACATATATCATGGCCCAAAACACCTAAAAACCATGATATATCAACTCCCCCACACTTAGCTCTTGCTTGCCCTCAAGCAAGTAAAGAACCAAAGCACAAGAAAAGAGGTTTGAAAACACAGAAACTCATTTCGTCCTAGGAACTTTCGCATTCACATTCACTTAGTAAACCACTGAAAACTTTCCTGCAGAGCTGAAAACCACAATGTAGTTCCCCCGCACTTAGCTATTGTCCCAAGTAAACTCCACAATCAGATTAGGACATTCAAGTTCACCACACTAGCCTCTGTATACAATTTAGTGCGGTCTCACAGAGGGAGTATCGAGCAAAGGACACATGGACTCAACCAATTCAGTATCTGACCACCAAACTGTCGGTTTTTGGTTTCTTTCTTTTCCCTTTTCTCCCTTAGCAGTGATTTTTCCCCACTGGGTATCATTTTATTTTTTTCCTATCAGTGCTCTTCCCTTTTTATTGGGGTTTAACTTTGGATCTTTCCATGGATACACAGGAGGTAATAGGGGTCTCTACCACTCTCATGACCACTTCGAAGCTACTAGCTTATCCTAGTTTTTTATCTCTTTTTGTTTTTTTTTTTTACTTTCAAGGTAGGGAAAAATCAGAAACCATACTTTAGAAAGGATCATAGGCTGTGTCAAACACATCAAAAGAATCCGACCCAAAGATTACCAAGCCCCTAAGTGAGAAATTAAAGTTAAGATTAAGTGTGAGACTAGTGATGGATCCTCTGAATACCTGGTTAGATATGGGTGTCCTTGGTAAATTGATCCGTTTGGGGTTTTCTAATAGTCATAGAGCTTCTACAAGTCTGTCCAATGGTCACTTAGTTCCTGTTATAGCGAAAAAATTCCTCGAAAAATCATAGTTTCATACACACTTTGACTCAATAAAACAACTTTGAAAAATAAAGACTGACTCTAAGAAAAGAGAAAACGATGTCAGTAACCACCTCACCCACACTTGAATAACACTGTCCCCTGTGTTACCGAGTATAGAGAAAGGGAAATTGGGTCAAAACTTGTGAGAATTTAGGAAAACAGTGTTGTTACCTTCTGTCGCAGATGGTGTCGACCGACACAAATGTTGAATCGATCGACACGCTGCGCGTATTTTAGTACCAAGACCACAGACTTGAACAGGATCCGAATTAGTTGTGTTTAGTTACACAATTTCTTCAATGTCAGCACTTTCAGATCACTCAGAAACAATTCAAAACCAACAAGATAGACATAAAAGAGTTCCACAAAGTTCAACCCAAAAGTAAAATGACAAACTGACTCAAGCAAAATCAAAGCTGCCTCAAGAAAAGTGAAAAGGAAAAGAAAAGCAAACTCAGGGAAATGCTAGGATCACGGAGAAACTAAGAATCGGAATCGTCGTCGTGTCCTCCTGGTGGTGTAGGTGATCTATGACGTTTGCGACCGTGAGAAGGACAAGTGCAGGTGCAGCTGAAAGCTCTTGCAATGCCACCCCAAAGTGATCGAACTGTGTCTGTCAGGAACTTCATGTGTGGATCCGGTTCGGTTCGGTTCGGTTTAAAAATTTATTAAAACTTAAATCGTCTTGGTTTAATAAACAGACTTAATAAATTTATTAAGTTCTGGTTAAACCGGGATAAGAAATCCAAAGTCGAAAAATTGGATTTTGTGCCTAAACCAGTGATTTTCTAATTTGATTTGGTTGGACCAAATAAATTGAGAAAATCCGGTTTAGTAAATAACCGGTTGACAATTGTGGTCATCGTAGTAATTAATTTTGGTTAAGACCAATTTTAATGAACCAGACCGGTTATGTCATTTAATTGGGCAATTGGGTTATGTCTTGGACATGAACCAATTCTTGGGCCTCGGGCCAAGAAGTTAAAATAATTGGGCCAATTATTTGAGTCTTTTCTTCAGAATTAATTTAAAATTTATTTTTATAAAATTATAAAATCGATTTTTAAATTAATAAGTTTCCAAAATTTTGAAATTAGAAAGTTTCTTAAAATAGAAGTTTCTAGATTTGCATGTTTTGGATTTTAGGAAATTTCTATAATTAAAAGTTTCTAATTTTAGAAAGTTTCCAAAATTAGTAGGTTTCCCAAAAAGGAAAGTTTCCCAAAATAGTAATCTTCTATTTTGGGATGAAATTTTAATAAACCTACAAACCTCAAATAATATCAAGCATTGGATGTCTTGTCCAGTCTATGTCAGCTGTCGAAGCTCATTCAATTGTACTCATGGCCTTACAGTGTGAGGGTGTCTACTTTTGCGTGGGTAAGACGGTTTGTGATTCATAAATGTCATTGGGAGTCCCAGACATTAATGATTACATGACTGTATAGTCTGGTTTTCTTGACTAGGCCATCGGGAGTCCCGGGCCTTGAGACATCAGAGTGGATTGGGCCTCGGGCCCAGATTCACAACCAAGAGTTATATCACGGATATAATTAGCCGAGATAGGGCTTACCGATATAAGCTAAGATTGGGTGACGGCCAGTGGCCCATTTTGATCTTAGTTATATGTGGATCTTGGAATCATTATATTCTATTGAGGGTAACTTATGTTATTGAATATAATGCGTGATTAATCATATTAAATTTAATACAAGATTAATCATATTGAACATATTAACTAATAACCTTTTTATCTTATATTTCAGCTATGACTACTACAAGCACACAAAACACATTCTCAATCCGGTCTGTTCTCGAGAAGGAGAAGCTGACTGGAACGAACTTCCTGACGTGGTCAAGGAACTTGAGGCTAGTCCTCAAGCAGGAGAAGAAGGATTATGTCCTTCGTGATCCCCTCCCCGAGAGGCCTCCTGCCAATGCCGCCAGGACTCTGCATAATGCTTGGGAAAAGCATTCGTCAGATGAAAATGATGTATATTGCCTGATGTTGGCGACAATGACTGCTGAGCTGCAAATGCAGTTCGAGAGTGTGTTGTCACCCATCGAGATAATGGCAAGCCTGAAATCGCTTTTTCAGGAGCAAGCAAGGACTGAGAGGTTTCAGACAGTTAAGAACCTCTTAGACTGTAAGTTGGCTGCAAATGCGGCAGTGAGTCCTCATGTCTTGAAGATGATGGGTTATCTCGATCATCTTCAGAAACTCGACTGCCTTATCAGCCAGGAACTTGCCTGCGACATCGTTCTGCAGTCTTTACCTGCAAGCTATGATCAGTTCATCCTGAACTTCAATATGCATGGCTTGAGTAAGACATTGCCTGAGCTTCACGGAATGCTCAAGACTGCAGAGCCCAACTTGAGGAAAACCGCCAAGGACCCCAATGTGCTTATGGTACAGAAGGGCAAGGGTTTTAAGAAATCCTCTGCTAAGGATAAGGGAAAGGCTAAGGCTGTCCAAGTCTCGGACAAGGACACGCCAAAGCCCAAGCCCAAGTCTAAGGCTGGGCCTACTGACATCTGCAGGTTCTGTAAAGAACCAGGGCATTGGAGGAGAGAATGTAAGAAATTCCTGGAAGGTCTAAAGGAATTGAAGAAGAAGACTCTCGAGACTTCTTCATCAGGTATTTTTGTTATAGAAGTTAATACAACTACTTCTGATAATACCTCATGGGTTATGGATACTGGTTGTGGGGCTCATATTTGTACTAATATGCAGGCACTCAGCAACAGTAGGAGGCTGAAGCAAGGACAAGTGGAGCTACGAGTTGGGAATGGAGCGAAAGTTCCTGCACTAGCTGTAGGCACATACTTGTTGTCTTTACCTTCGGGATTGGTTTTAGAACTCAATAATTGTTATTTTGTACCTGCGATAAGCAGAAATATTATTTCAATTTCTTTGTTGGATTTGGAAGGTTATGATTTTTCAGTTAAGAATAAATTATGTTCCTTCAATCGCAACAATTTGTTCTATGGTTGTGCCCCTCTTACGAATGGGCTTTACATACTTGATCAATCCGCACCAATTTATAACATTGATACCAAACGGTTCAAACCTAATGAGGAGAACCGAACGTTTCTATGGCATTGTCGTTTAGGGCACATCAGCGAGAAACGCATCAAGAGGCTCCATTCGAATGGACTTCTTGGCTCATTTGACTTTGAGTCATGTGAGAAATACGAATCCTGCATGATGGGCAAAATGACACGGGCCCCCTTTAATAAACCTAACGAGAGGGCCAGTGACTTATTGGGCCTGATACACACTGATGTGTGTGGCCCAATGTCCACAAATGCAAGAGGAAACTATCAGTACTTCATTACCTTTACTGATGATTTCAGTAGGTATGGATATGTTTATTTAATGAAACATAAGTCTGAATCGTTTGAGAAATTCAGAGAATTCCAAAATGAAGTACATAACCAACTTGGCAAAAGCATTAAGGCTCTTCGGTCCGACCGAGGAGGAGAATACTTAAGCCAAGAATTCAGTGATCATCTGAGAGAGTGTGGGATCGTATCCCAACTCACTCCTCCTGGAACACCACAATGGAATGGTGTGTCTGAAAGGAGAAATCGGACCTTATTGGATATGGTTCGATCTATGATGAGTCACACAGACCTTCCAATATCCCTTTGGGGATATGCTCTGCTAACAGCAGTGTTCACTCTAAATAGAGCGCCATCAAAAGCAGTAGCAAAGACACCATATGAATTATGGACTGGAGAAGCTCCGGTGCTGTCTTATCTTAGAATTTGGGGTTGTGAAGCCTATGTCAAGAGATTGATCTCTGACAAGCTTACACCAAAGTCTGATAAATGCTACTTCATTGGTTATCCGAAGGAAACCAAGGCTTATTACTTCTATCTACGATCCGAGAACAAGATCTTTGTTGCCCGGGATTGTAACTTTCTTGAGAAGGAGTTTCTCTCTAAGAAAGACAGTGGGAGTAAGGTACTGCTTGAAGAAATTCAAGATGAACAGGATACTGCTCAACCTGAAGAGGAAGAGCAGCAGGAGGACCTACAAGAAATTGTAGTGCCTGAACCTGTAGTACCTGAAGTTCGAAGATCCGGGAGGATCCGTCACGAACCCGAGAGATATCAAGGATTCCTCGTGACTGACTGTCATGATCTTCTGATCATTGATGGTGATGAACCATCGAACTTCAATCAAGCCATGATGGGCCCAGATTCCTCTAAGTGGCGTAAGGCCACTGATTCCGAAATGGACTCCATGTCGGTCAACCAAGTGTTTTCGTTGGTTGACTTACCCGCTGGTGTAAAAGCCATCGAGTGCAAATGGATCTTCAAGAAGAAGATTGACGTGGATGGAAATGTCCAGATTTATAAAGCCAGGTTGGTGGCAAAAGGTTTCAGACAAGTTCACGGTGTGGATTACGATGAAACCTATTCCCCAGTGGCTATGATGAAATCTATTCGGATTCTACTAGCAACTGCAGCTTTTCATGATTATGAAATTTGGCAGATGGACGTGAAAACCGCCTTCCTGAATGGTATTCTGGAAGAGGATGTGTATATGACACAACCTGACGGTTACATAGATCCAAAGAATGCTGGGAAAGTATGCAAGCTTCATAAATCCATTTATGGATTGAAGCAAGCATCGAGGAGCTGGAATCTTCGTTTTGATGAAGCGATCAAGCAATTTGACTTCATCAGAAACGAAGAAGAACAATGCGTGTATAAGAAATCTAGTGGGAGCAAAATAGTATTTCTTATTCTGTATGTCGATGACATACTGCTTCTCGGAAACGACGTCCCAATGCTGAAGTCCGTAAAGGACTGGCTTGGAAGTTGTTTTTCCATGAAAGACATGGGTGAAGCCGCATACGTTCTTGGAATCCGGATGTATCGGGATAGATCTAAAAGGCTGATAGGCTTGTGTCAAGATTCATACATTGACAAAGTCCTACAAAGATTCAGCATGAAAGATTCCAAGAAGGGCTTCACGCCAATGGTACATGGCACAACGCTAAGCAAGAAGCAGAGCCCTACGTCGGCTGCTGAGCTTGAGCGCATGAAGAATATTCCTTATGCATCTGCAATAGGATCTATCATGTATGCCATGATCTGTACTCGTCCTGATGTTGCTTATGCATTGAGCATGACGAGTAGGTACCAGTCAAATCCAGGTGAAAGCCACTGGATTGCCGTCAAGAATATCCTGAAGTATCTAAGACATACTAAGGTTAAGTTCTTGGTGTACGGCGGAAGTAATGTGCTTGAAGTCAGTGGATTCACGGACGCAAGTTTCCAGACAGACCAAGATAATTTCCGGTCACAGTCCGGTTATATCTTTTGTCTGAATGGCGGTGCAATCAGTTGGAGAAGCTCCAAGAAAGACACCGTTGCTGATTCCACTACAGAAGCTGAATATATCGCCGCCTCAGAAGCAGCGAAGGAAGCTGTTTGGATACGAAAGTTCATTATTGAACTAGGTGTGATACCAAATGCGGCTGAGCCTCTGGCACTGTTTTGTGATAACAATGGTGCTATAGCTCAGGCAAAGGAACCAAGATCACACCAGAAATCCAAGCATGTGCTAAGAAGATTTCACTTGATACGTGATATCATTAATAGAAAGGAAGTCAAGATCAGTCGAGTTCAGACAGATGATAACGTCGTTGATCCATTGACAAAGCCACTCCCAAGACCTAAGCTCGAGTTCCTGACTGAAGCTGTAGGGATTAGAGACATTGAAATGTAATCTAAATTTGAGTGGGAGTTTGAGGGCTTTATTTAGTTATTGATATGTTCTTATAAAACATTTTTCTTATGTTTAATGAAATTATTATTTCAAGATTATTTTAACTGTGATGAAATAATCGTTCCAAAGTGATATGAGCCATTTTATAGGTCATCGAAGTAAGTGACTTGATCTTGAGTTATCAAAGTCATTTAGCTTGATCATGAGACCCTATATTTGATAGATGGCTTATATCATCCTGTCCCTAGTCGAAGGTTGTTGAAATTGGAACACCAACAACCGTGTGAGACTAGATTGGTACGTGACTTATGACAAAGTCTCAGGATGTCATAGATGCACGGCATCAAAGTCAGTACATAGGTGTATGTTGGGGTACATACGACCGGACAAGACCCGCTTATAAGAACTCTTCAGGATATTTATATCTGTGTCATAAGAGATTCTTACTACGACTATAGAGTATAGTCCTTAGACCTGAGTTCGCATGCATGTGACTGCACATGAACTAATGCACTTTGATCATTGTCTAATGCTGTCGTTAAACGATAGTTATAAGGACCTTGATTGGGTGTATTATGAAATGAGTAGTTTACAGTGATGGAACAAGACGGGATTTGTCCCTCCAATATAAATGGAGTGAATATCTCTAGGCCAATCGGAGATTTGTATACTGGAAAATGCATGGCCATGCTCAAACGGACTTTCCCGAGTCGTTTGGATTGTCAGTATCAAATCAGAGTCCGATGAACATGATTAGCCTCTATAAGGATGACACTCATCTTGCCTTATGACTAATCGAGATATTGAGACAAAAGGATTATGAATACAGAGATTCCAGTACAAGTGGGAGATTGTTGGAATTGTGTCCAGTAATCTCGGTACTGTCTCTAGAAAGTAAGAGTATGTCAATGATCAGACATAAGTCATATAATACTGGGGGTCATGATGGCTTGCTAGAGTCCGCTCATGATCTATAAGTCTTGGACTTATTGCCTTTATTATATGATCCCATATGGGTCACACGCCTAAGCTAACGGGAAAATACGAAGGAACGGTTTAGCAGAAGTACGGTAAAAGTGCTAGGCATTTACTGTACTTAGAGAGACTAAAGGGCCTGATTAAATCCAAGGGATTTAATCAGAACTGAGAATTGGGCCCAAAGGCCCATAAGAACTGGACAAGGGTTTTAATAAATAAAACTTTCCCTAGCTCTTATTTTTCTCAGCACTTATGCGCCTCCCTCCTCTCTCTCTGCGCCTCCTCTCTTTTGGTCTAGCAGCCTCTCTTCCCGAAGTGTGTGTGTGTGAGCCTTTGGAGGAACAACCTCTTGGTGGTTCTGCTGATCTCTGACCCGTACCTCCATTCCGCTGCATAAACAAGGTAACAGGTGAGATCTATTATGTTTCTAATCAAGAGAACCTAGATCTGCATGTTTAGTAGGATGAATCAATCTGAGAATTGAATCAGGAGACACTAAACTATCCAACAGTAGGAGCAGCCTGGGAAGAAGCTCCTCTGCGGGAACGAGCAGCAGGTGCCCGCCTCTCAAGTCTCGGATCAGGTCTGAAACGCAAGTCATCATGCGTATCTATCGATAGCGGTGCATGTCGTATGTCAACTGTGAGCTCCTATGTGCCATCTTTGTAGCACCAAACCAAATCAGGCGTCAGCCAGCCTGCGCTCAACAAGTGTGGCTCATCGATCTCAGCGAAAGACTGCTCGCATCTATACTCATGTAATGGTATCCTAAAATGCTGGAAAATGGGTGTCAAAATGGCTTCGCCTGTAGCGTGACTAAATGCTCTGCAAACACTGCACCCAGTTTGGTCCTCTCGTAGGGACCATCATGCTCATACTCATGGGAACACATATGTCCCACTGCTGGATGAAGTAGTACTAGCTCATGCATCCTCATCTTGTTTGGCTTCATCTTGCACAAGAGTGTAGTGGCCAGAACGCGTACGACATATCGCAGAACCGGATGTCGTAAATCTTTCATCTTCGTATCCTTGGCGAAATAAGGCGTAGAACCGAAGTTACCCCAAAACTTCTCAAGGTCAGGAAAGCCCTCTGGGAGTGTAGCTCGTGTGTAGCCCTTCTTGAACCCATAGATAGCACAGAGGTCTCGCATTGGCAGTCTGTATCTCCTGCCATGTACCATGAAACACAAATGACCTTCCTGTGCATTCTTAGAATTCCAGTCGTTGTACGTGACTCGTACTGTAGACATAAACTGACGTACCAACTCCGGATACAGAGCATACCGGACATAAGGCATGGTACCTAAACCCATCATCCTCAAACACAGGAAAACCTGGTCTCGCATACCAGTCATCCTCAGAAAGTCAGGGCTTACCAGCTTTGTAGGCTCAATCTCAACATCGCACCATCCATTGTACAACAGGGTGTCATACTCATCCCAGGTGTCCAACGCCTCTATGTGCATACAATCATTACTGATCACGACCAGCCTAGCTGGCTTATTCCACACCTTCTCTGTGAATAACTTCACTCTTTCATCTTTGGGCCATGGGTGTGTAGGAACCTCTGCTGGTAACTGTGGAGACCCCGGAGGAGACTGAGGAGTCATAGGTGGAGGTGGCTCTGCTGGTGTTGACCCAGATGAACTCGCCCCGTCTGTTCGGTTCTTCTTCCTTGGAGGCATCTGTGAGCAAAAATCAGAACAAAAACTGATATTAGTTGAAAAATCAGAAACAACTCATCAAATCCTCAACAACCGAATGAGCAGTGTCGAAACTAGCAACAAACAAAGCAGTAGCAGCGGTTCAATCACGATTTATTTATGCCATTTTCGCACCAATTCACAAGTTCAATTTTAAAACCAAAATTTTCAGAAACTTGCAAAATCAATCATGAAAACTACTTAGGCATCACCATTTCACTACCAAACAACCTAAATGAGTGTTATTTCATAACGGGATTAAGAAATGAAAGCAAAAATCGAACCTTTCCCTTTAGAACCGAATCTGAAAATTGGGATTTTAGGGAGCATACCTTGGAATTGACACAAATGGATTATAGATATGGATAGGGCAAAAATCCGCTCGGGATAGGCTTTTGAATCGTCGAATTTGGTTGAGAAACGAAGAAAATCGGATTTGAGAGAGGTTTCGCGAATGGTGGTTTCGGGTAAAATGAAGAACAGTCGCGAAAAAGAAAAAGAAATACTTACCTCGGGACGCTTGGTGTCGATCGATCCAACCTATTTGTGTCGATCGACACGGTGTTTGAAATTTGAACCGGTCAGAGTGGTCTAACCGAGGTCAAACCTCGATTCTGCGAAAAAGTGGATCGATCGACCCAAAGTGTTGGATCGACCCTGTTGTCCTCTGTGTCGATCGATTCATAACCTATGTCGATCGACACAAAACATTCCCATCGCTAGTTTTCCTGTAAAGACTCAAGAAAAAACAAAAACGGAAAATTAAAATGAAACCTCATATGTACAAACTCACCAGTGGGTTGCCTCCCACTCAGCTCTCGTTTTAAGTCATTAGCTTGACTATGGCACGTGGTCAGATGTCAGGCGGTTTCGCTAAAGGCAGAGTATGCCTTTGCGAAATTCTCCTCATCCATGGTGGCGAGTATGCATTGTGTGCATGAGACTGACCGAGGAACTTGGGAATCACAACAAGGTCAGGTAGGACATTTCGTATCCTGACTCTATTCCCTGCAAAATCAGCATCAGAATTTGCATACTTAAGGTCAGAAGATGCATACCTTGGCTTGACCAGAAGTGGCTTAGGTGTGATGTTTGGAGCTTTCTGCTTAAGAGCGGATATAGGCTTTGAAGATGTTAGAGCAGGTTCAGTATGAACTGCCATCTTCTCTTCTCCAATTTCAATCTATGTTTCTATCTCGACACTGAAGCTTTGTCCATCAATAGTGGATCTCTGCAACCCATCCATCTTGAACTGCAAAGGTTTATCTCCCATGTGGAGATCAATCAGACCATGTCGTACATCAATTACAGCTCCAGTAGTGGGCTAAACAAAATCTACCGAGTAGTAGAGGATCATCAGGCTCAATTTCATACTTCAGCACCACAAATTCTGTTGGAATAAAGTAGTTTCCAACTCTGAGAGGGATGTTCTCAAGAACTCCTTCTGGATACCTCTTCGATCGATCAGCTAGGAGAAGAGAGATCCTAGTGGGCTGGAAGTTCAATAGTCATAATCGCATAGCCACAGAGTATGGCATGAGATTCACACTAGAGCCAGGATCACACAATGACCTCTTAAATATGCCTTTGTATATAGAACAGTCTATCATGAAACTCCCTGGATCCTTTAGTTTCTCAGGAATCCTGCCATGAATAACGACATCGCACACTTCAGAGACCATCAAGACACCTTCTTCGTCAGTCATATTACTAGATAGTATGTCTGTAATACATCTCTTCACTAGAGGAATGGTCTTAGTAGCACCTATCAATGGGACTTCAGTTAGCTTATCTCTCATAATCTTATTATACCTTTCCAACTGAATCTCTTGCTTGGATTCCCTAGGGAATGGAATTTTCGGTTTGTAGACTCTCTCTTTGGCCACACTCGGTTTCTCTGGACAAACTGGTTGTTCACGTCCATGGTGTCGATCGATACTAAAGTGATATTGATCGACATTGACACGATTCGAGTCGAACTTGATGTCGAGGTGGGTCGATTTCAGTTCGTCACGAAAATTCGAAACTGGTATCGACCGACACGGTTGTGTGTCGATCGACACAGGGTCTTTTTTTCGAGTTTCACTCGAATTTTGCAGCTCCAAAGTCTTTACATCATAATTCTGCTCAGCTTCGTCCTCTACCAAAACCGCTTTAACATGTTCTTTCTGAGATCGAGTCATCCTTTCCTTAATACCGGCATATGCTTGTGTCATCCTAGTATCCAAATCATCAACTCTGCTTGTCAAAGCTTCCAATTTCCCACTTAATCTTGATATATGGAATCCAGTTTTCCATTCTGATCTCCTGTCATTTTATTCTGTCCAAGAAGCAACTGCTCAAGCATGAACTCAATCTTTGTCTGATCATCATTGGGAGGAGCTTGTCTCTGATGATTTCTGTATGTATGTCCATGAAAATCAGCTCCAGCTATATAATTCACCTCTGCAAACTCTTCGGGTTCTGTATCAGATAGGAATTGCCTCTTCCTAAGTAGGATACTATGGAGAGAATCAATCTTGTCCCTTATCTCAGCCACCTGCAAGCTATCATCTTCGCCACCAGATTTCTGCCTCTCCTTATCAGCATTCTTGACACTTTTGCTAGATATCAAGTTATCAATAAGCTCTTTAGCTTCTCCTAGGGTCTTGGTATAGAAGTTCCCATTGCTTGCTGCGTCCATAGCCATCTGATACCTTAAATCCACACCTCTGAAAAATATGCTCAACAGCTGAACCTCAAAGAATCCATGATGTGGACAATCTCTTTGGTAAACCTTGAAACGCGCCCAAGCTGCTTTTAGAGCCTCTGTAGGTCCCTACTCGAATGTCAAGAGGTCCTGTCTAAGCTGATCGGATCTAGCATCATCGTAAAAGTGTCTAAGGAACCCTTTCTTGACCGCATCCCAAGTAGTCAAAGATCCTGGTAGTAGCTATTTCAACCAGTGGGCTGCTTCTCCATTAAGATAAAATGGGAAGAGCTTGCAGAAGAGATAATCAAATGAGACTCCTTCAGCCTTAATACTGCTAGCCAATTCCTCAAAGGTCTCTATGTGATCCATAGGATGCTCGCTAGAGAGACCATGAAACTGATGTTGTCCAACCAATGTGTAGTACTCTGGATTGAGCTCAAAATCAGCTCTGGTAAATGGAGGTGGTCGAATCGCAGACCTATTAGCATATAACTGATCAGGTCTGTTGTAATCAGCAAGTGTCTTCTCGCGACCAATCTCCTGTTGTGCATGTTCCGCACCCACGGCAACATCTGGCACAATGGGATTTCCTTCCCCATCCAGTTTCTGACCCTTTGCGTTGCATATATGACCCTCCTGGTCTCGTAAAATGTCGTTCTCACCGCGAATCAGAATCACAGGTTCCATAGAAAGAATCCTGCTAAGCGTTCAATTTCTCGGTGTCCCTGGTCGCGACTGGTGTCGATCGGTTCACGACTAGTGTCGATCGACACAGAGCGGTTCCTACAACACCCAAGAAATAAGAAAGTGAGTAAAATAGAAAATAAAAAAAATGCTTAGTCTAAATTATAATACTGAATCTATCGGCGAACTCAATTGAGTCCCCGGCAACGAGCGCCAAAAACTTGATAGGCTCAGAGTTTTAATCCTATTCTACTACAAGTGCATAGTTATGCAATGTAGTACTTAGGGTATCTAATCCACAAGGACTCACGGCTCACACGATAGATTATGAGTAATCGAATTAAGCTAAGCGAAGCAGATTGTAAAGCAGTAAACAAGACATCAAGTAAACGAATGAAGTGAGGTGAATGTAAACAATTAACGAAGGCGTCAGGTTTCAGGAATTTCTCAGGAAATCAGGATATTAGATAAAAAAATATGCAGGATTGAATCTATTGGTGTTCTTGAACTAGAATCACAGAAGTAAAATTAACCAGTTCTCGCTGCGATAATTATCTATGTCTAACAACCTAGCAAGCCAACTCTCGTTGCGAATCCTAGAGTTCTAAACATGCATTAATTCCAAGTTCGTTTGTTCACAACTTCTCTAGACCAAATCTCTTTGCGAATAGATAAGTTGCTCACCTAAATCCTTTCTAGCTAATTAACCAACTCTCGCTGTGTAAATCAACCTAATATCAATAATCTGAATGGCCAGTTCAGATTAAGCGTTACAAACGATTTAGATGAAGAACTAGATGATGAATCCAATTTAATCAGTTAATCTAGCATTCCTTCAAATCCCTAATGAGAATTCCCTAACCTAACAAGATATCTACTCAGACATAGCAATCATAACAGAAAACATAGTCAAAATAGATATCATAGATGAATCAAAAAGAGTAAGAACAGGGGTTCGAAATCAAGTCTCTCTCGAGTACAAGACCCGCCCCTAAATCTCCTAATCTCTGATAGAAAAAAAACTTTGAATAAAACTTAGCCTCAACAGTGGCTGAAAAACCTAATTAAAAGCTAAAACATGATTTGGGTCACTTTGTAATTATGAGAAACTTATGAGCCAAGTTGCAATTTCCAAATCTTCATTAAAACTCGCAAGATGACTCTGTCACGACCTTGTGTCGACCGATTCACAATATGTGTCGATCGACACAAGTGTCTGATATCGGCAGTGACTTCTTCTTCTCGGGCAATTGCTCCAAAATGCTCCAGAATGCGCCATAATGTCCAAATATACTCCAAACGTGCTAAAACCTGTAAGATACCTGAAAGGACTCGAAAGACTTTATCAAAGACTCGATTATGTACATATATTATGGCCCAAAACACATAAAACCATGATATATCAGTATGCAATGAAACAAGTGAAAACTAACAGATCTAAGCAAAGCAGAATGACTTTTATAGGTTTTTCGATTTGGAATGCAATGAAACTAAACAGAAAAAATGATGAAGAAATGAAAACAGAAACGAATGCAATGAGTTTTTGGATAGAAAACACTTGTTTAGGTAACTCTCTCTGATGAATCTGATTGATGGAAGGCGCGGATGGAAAAACTCACTTGTTCAATGGGCTGACTGACTCTCTCAATCCTTGGCAGAAACAGTCTCTCTCAATCCTTGGCAGAAACAGTCTCTTTGAATCACACAAAGAAACTAATTCTCAAACAAACTCAGAAGAAACAATGAATCACTCAATTGAATCTAATGAACGCAAAACTCAAAGAACACTCTTTGAAAACGAAATACTCAGTTTGTTTTTTGATTGATTGAAAGGTGTATATTACAATGGGCTAAACTAGGCTTATATAAGCTATACATAACAGTCATATGACCAGAAATAAAGAAGGAAATCGAAACTTAATGAAACTAGCTGTTGAGGCTGGTTCAATAGGATTCTCGGTCAGTATAGGAAACCCTTGAGTCTTGGTGGTTTATACAAGTATGAATGATGTCATGGAATATCCAGGAGCAGTGAATGAGGCTTGAGATTGTGTAGAAACACATCAGAATGTAGCCGTTGGTTGATGATTCCTTTAGGCTCCAAACCCTTGACTCTCGACCAACGTCAATTACACCACCGTTGTTTCCTTGTCGTTTTCCCGAAGAACTTGCGCAAACCAAACAAACAAATATAGAAGAGGAAGTGACGCTTAGATTGATCTATTGATCTTGAGGTAAATGAACACCAGATTCTTTCGTCAATACTAACCCAGAGCAGCCGTACGGTTCATCAATTGAACTTCTGAGCGAGATTTATATTATAGAAGAAAAAAATGTGAGGCTTGAAAGAAAAAATAATTTATGGGGTAAATAGATTACCATACTAATTTAGTTATGTACATAAGCTTAATTTAATTATGAACTTTTTTTTTAACACTAATTAATTATATTAACAACGGAACATTGGTGGGATACATTGGTCGGATACGTTTTAACCCTTGTTCGGAAACTCGTTAGGCGCTGTACGCGCGGCCGGTACAGGCCTAGCGAGTTATCGAAAAATCGGAATAAACTCGGGGAGTACGCGGGGCGGAATTTTTTAATAATAATTTAATATTTTTATTAATATAACCAAATTTAAAATTATTCTGTATATATTTAAGATTAATTGAAATACTAATTGACTAACACATAATTAGATATCACATTTATTAACATATAGATAACAAAGTTTACTGATTTTTTAAAGGCTGGATCACATAAGTTGCATTGAGCACGTCAAATTTATTGTGAAAAACAACTTATGTATTGAGAAAGTGCATATAGCTTTGCATGCGCAAATATGGGACCCACTAATAAGACAAGTAGCAGAATTAGGTGTCTCCTCCATTTTCTTTCTCCTTTTTATAAAATCTCTTTTCTGTTCATGGAGAAATTTTAATCGGTCATGGTTCAAAAAGAAGATACAGAAATGCTAGTTCAACACCGCTGCTCATGTTCCGGCAAAGGAGGAAACTCATGTGGTGCTGCCGAAATCTGGTCTCCGTTAAGAAAGGTTCGTTAATGGAACCACTAAATAGCCATCGTACGCGTTCGGCGCCATAGCTAGCGCATGTCTCGGATGCGGCGGCAAAGAGGAGGATCCGGACAAAGACGACATCGGAGATTAAAGCCTAAGCTGTGTAGACCTGGGATTGGGCTGAGAAAGAGAGGCTGTGACGGCGTCAGATCAGGAAGAGAAGCGAGATATAGACGGAGAACGACGACAGCGATGACGTAAGATGAGACAACACCAAAGATAACGAAGAAAATGAGGATAGGACGATCATGTTTTTATGGATTCAAAATTGTGTTGGGCCAAAATGGACCAAAAATAGAAATTTGGCAGAAATTTTTGGGCTTTAGCTTCATTTGGGATAGCCGATTTGTTCATAAATCGCCGATTAGCTTGTTATACGACCGCTTTTATTCATTATGCGGTTGACCGATTTCTTTTGCCGAAGAGGGTAAAATCGCCGCGGGCTATCACTGACTAGCGATTATGCGGGCGCCTAGGCGGCTAGGCGCCCGCGTTTTAGAACAAGGGTTTTAACAAAGACTAAAGCCGGAGAGCAAAACAGATAGCTCCCGGAGTCAAAAGCCGACGGATAAAAGAGTAATCCTCAGAGACAAAGCTAAAGCATAAAGAAACTCCCAAACAACTAGAAATCTGCAAGTAGGAACGAGATCAAACCAACAAGACACCCAAGTAGCTCTAAACACCGTGGATCGAGAGAGAAGAAGAGAGTAGCATTTGTAGCCGAACTTTATTGGGGCAAATCCACCGGCTCACATTATATTGCTCAAGCCCAGCAGGAGCCACGAGAGACCGTATGCAGACCGCCCGAGGAAGACGGAGAAGCGAAGCTTGTAACCATCCGACCAACCACGACTAGATGCGAGAAGAGCCGCAACTCCAAATCCTAAAGATAGAGCCAGAGAACCCTTGCACGCGGGAAAAAGATAAGAAGAAAACACCACATGAACTAAACCGAAGCAACTAGTAAATAGGACAAGCGCTCTCCAAAAGCACGGTGAAAGAACCACAACGAAGCAACTAAAAACAAACCAAACCAGTCTACCGAAGGCAGGAGCTCAGCACGATCCAATGATAACCAAAGACAAATGCACAAGAACCACAAAGCCGTGACTAAGCAAGCAGGACCACCTAGAAACACAGACGAACCAATCTAGCCACACAGAGCACGCACACCAGGGGAGAAACTGAGAGGATCTAGATCTCGAAAATATCCTTTCATATCCTAAGAAGCCAGGGAGCGTACAATCTAACAAAGACCAACAACATGAAACCAGCCTATACCGATGAACTAAAAGCCAGAAGGAGACAATACCATCCGGGATCAACGAGAAACAGGGTATGTAGACAAACCCGCACTAGATCTGACAAGACCCGAGCATAGACCTCCGAATCGAATCATCACCAGCACTCGACGACCCGGCACGACGGCAACACCAGCAACGTAGTGCAGATGAAGCTTCCTCAACATCACCGACCAGCCGAGAGCTGTCGCAAATCGATGGACGGCGAGCAGGGAAAGAGGTGGAACTCCGACGAAGCTAGAACCACCGGTCAAAAGGGTATAAAACTTACAGGAGAACAAGAGAGCCTCTCCCGGCGGCAACGGCTCAGGTCGCCGGCCGCCGGAGAGGAGAAAAATGCAGATGACGGCCGACCTCGAAAAATGTGTTTGGGAGAGAAATTAGGGCAACCCAGAGTTGATGCTACAATTTAATTATGAACTTGAACCCAGTTTTTTTTTAAGGCCATTAAAAAAAATAGTTACTAATGTGGCAACACCGATAGAGAGAAAACTCTCTTATTATATTATAGATTATACTTTAATTACTAACACAAAAGGATAGTAGAAATTTCTTTTTAAAAAAACAAATATATATGGCTTCAATTGGTGACTTAGTCACAGAAAAAATAATGAAAATTTTAATTTTCCTCAAAATTTATACCATTTAAGAGGAAATTAACTTAAAAATTCAGACATGTTTTTTTTCGTTCCTTCAAATTTATTTTTTCTAGAAAATATATAATTTCCCCTTATCAAAATTGAAGAAGAACAATAGTGAAAATTTGTTGAAATTCGTTTTAAATTATTAAATAGCTTCTAAATATTATTTTGATAATATTTAAATTATCTTTTAATAATATTTACAATTTTTATAAAAAATATTTTGAAAAAATCATTTTAATTTTTATTTATTTTTATTTATTAATTTTTAAAAACACATTCATCTAATAGTCACTAGTCCCTCTAAAAATTTGTTCAAAACAAAATTCATCTTTGTTCTCAAATTTTCTTTATTTATATCATTAATCTTTTTATTCATTATATTGTTAATTTTCATGGTCACCACTTGGAGCATATCTATATTGTTAAATTAAATAAATGTTGAAACCGAGCTTCCACAATAATTAATTAAGTAAATTAATCGAGATTGTGGAGAATGAATAATTCAACATTAAAATATTTAAAATGCAGTAACAGAAAAATCAGAAAACGTAGTTATTTTATTATTTACTCTAAAATTAGGGTTAATTACAATAAATGAGGATGAATCTTTTTCCGCGCAAGAAAATATATTTATATCGGGAGAATTGTGTTTATTTCCTATATTATCTTTGATACGATAATGTTAAATCCGGATATTTTGGATTTTTCATTTTTAGATATTTATCTTTATCTTCTTTCTTTTTTGTTAATTTACAATAATCATATTTTACTCTTTTGGTGTAGTTCTGTGTGGGCCACGCCGCAGTCAGGGGCGGATCTAGAAACATTTTAAACTGGGGGCATAACACTAAAATAGCACACAACAAAATTTACCAGGGGCATTTATGCATTTTCTTCACTAAACTAAACATATTTAATTAAACTAGTCTAAGTTACTCAAGGAAAAAAAAAACAGTAGGGAGCACAAGACGTTGCACATGTGTCCGCCCTTGGCCGCAGTGGGCCGTCCTTCTTCGTTGTTGGAGTTGAATCGATGGGCCAATCTAATTGTTGGGCCGGACTAAAGGAGGGGTGCTAAACCCACCTCCAACAGTAAGCCCCCCCTTTGTCAGCCTACTGAGTGAAGCTTAGGTTGGCGAATTAAGTTGCTTTATTGTCTGGTGGTACAGCTAGGTCAGTATGGTCTGATTTCTCGTGGGTCGGCATTTGTCCGGTCACGTTAATGTGTCGACTATTTCGAGTTCCCAGAGGTTATTCAAAGCGCCTCTTGTTCCGCCAATAAATTCTTTGCGCATATCTCGAGCAATGAACTGTCGCATCGCATTAAAGCTGTTTCGATAACCGTCACATCGCTATGATAACCGCCGCCATACGACCCCCTGCTATCATGTTTCTTCATCTCGATATATTTCTTCTTTTACCTTTTTGTGAAAATTTGAGGCTGGCCTTCCTTTCTTTCTTCTTTTATTTTTTGCTTCATTGCTTCTCTTGAGTTTTGTCGATGTACCCTTTGTTTCTTTTGAATGTTTGTATGTACCGTCCTTCGGAGCCTTCGTGTTGCTTGCGGGAGCTCGCTAATAAGATTATGCTCTTTTTGCTAAAGGGTAGATCATCAATAGGTGAAAATATGATAATGGTTACCCATGTTTGTCGCCCTTCCAAACTTAGGGGCGGCGCTCATATCCTTCTACTGGATCGATCTGATGAGTCATTGATTTTAGTATCATGTTCTGGTCTGCTCCTTCTAGGATCAGGATCCTCCCGTGTAAGTGATTTTATTTTCATCCATGGCACTTGTAGCTCAGCGTCCTGATTTTTTAAATGTTTAAAAAGCAACTGATGGTACATCGGAGCAAACCCGTCCTGGAAAACGCGGAATAGTTTGCTCTTTTGAGAAAGCTATTAAGCGGAGTGTAGTTGGCGGCGAGGTGTCCGTTTTTGGTGTTGAGATGATCTCTTCAGAATTATTTTTATCCCAAGAAGAATCTTATTATGGTCTTGATTTCATCGTGGTTCCTATCTATGTCGCTAATTTTCAAGGACAAGAACAAACAAGACGACGAAGTCGTTTTCAATAAAGGAGATCGGCTTTTTGCGGGATGATGCCGATCTTCACAAGTTGATCTTGGGCCCCAGACAAACTCGTCATTCAAAAAATTAGTTTAGTCCTTTTTTCATAGCTTGCTTTATAATATTTCTTGTAAATTAATAAAACGAAGAAAATTTTCTTTTCGTATTATTGGTTTCTTTCCGCTGGTTCGCCTATTCGCCGATATGACCAATATGTCTTTCTGAAAAGAGAGATTTTTTTTTATTTGTGTGCTTAGCTTATTCCTATGTTGATGTAACAAATCTTCCCTTTTAAAAAGAATAAATCTGCTAACGTGCTCAATTTTTGCCAACTTCATTTTTCTTGCCAACGTAACTCGATTCTCTTGCGGACGTAACTAATTTTATCCCTTGCCAACGTAGCTTGCTTATCCTTTTGTAGACAAGTTTGCTTGCCGACGAAATTAACACTATCTCTTGCCGACGTATATTGTTGACATATGTTGCCGATATCTAATCTATTAAAACAGGAAGGTTTGTCATGGTACATAAATGTTGTTCCCGAAATTTGCCCTTGATATTATTATGATTTATAACCTTCATTAAGGGTAAAACTGTAAAACAATATATATTAATGATTTAATTAAATTTCATTAAGAATAATTAGGGAATATAACATTATCTCTACAATCCATGTTTCCAAACAAGACAATTATTAAACATGTAGCCAAACAACCAAATTTTAATGGGTCCCACTTTTCTAATTAATTAAAATCAAAATAAATTAATTGATAAATATAATTAATAATTTATACATCAACTATTATATATAAATTAAAATTCTCTAATTTATGATTTAATTCAAAATATATTTATAATATATTTTAATATCTTTTTCAAATATATATATATATACATATTACGATTGATGTTTTTACGATTGTATTTTTTAGCAAATTTTTCCATCAAACTGAAAAATATTTAATTAATTAAACGGGTTGAAAAATTAATTAGCCAATCTCGATTATAAATTTTCTATAAAAAAATTCGCATATAGTCAATAATTTCAGTTGATATATTTTAAACTTAATAAAAATAATAAAATGATTTCATACTTATATTATTCAAATATTTGAAGCGTCAAATTATGCTTTATGTTTGAATGAAGTTTTTAACGGATAGTTCCATCAAATTTGCAAATTATATATACGACTACAACATGTATTTTATAAAATAATATTTTAGATAAATATAATAACAATTAAACATATACCACATAACTTTTACAATAGTTGTTTTCACATATATATATTTTTCCAAACTATGATCTTACGATACAACACATATTAAATTATATAATGCGAAATCGTTATTTTAATCTCTTAATCCTTACGATATATCTCTTCCAAATAACACATAATTCATTTTAAAAAAAAACTAAATTGCTAACTCACTGTTTATAATGTTGGTTAAACAATTATAATCAAAATTAGATTACATAATTAAAAATCTAAACTACTATTAACAAAATGAATAAAAAGTAAAATTTGTAAAGAAAATTAAACCCGCACTTTTTAAGTGCGGATCAAAATCTAATAATGAACTTAAAACGAAGGATTTGCTTGTTGATGTGGTTTACTCGTCTCTTTGGAGAAGAGGGATTATTTTGTCTTTTCTGTTGTAATAAATTCATCTCTTAAAAAAATAACGATGTATTCTAGCTTTGGTATTGTCGACGTGCTCATCCTACCTTTTAACAGAGGGTATTTCTTTTGTAAAATAGTTTATTCTTTCGTGAAAAAATAATTTTCCGAAGTAATTTTTCAGATTTCTTAGTGAACTGCTAAAAACTGATTTGTGCCAAAAAAAACGAGCCCTTGCTTTCCTACTCTCTTCTTTAAAAAAAAAAAAATCTTTGTTGAATCGTGTATCGAAAGCATTCTCAAATTAATAATATGTATGCTATTCTGAGAGGATAAACATTGCTTGCGAGACGATCCCGTGGTATTTTACTTCCGTGATTGATTTTTCTCCCAGTAGCTTGTACACCTCGTTATTTACTGCTTGCGCTTTCTCCAGTCCTAGATTTCTTCTTTTTGTTTTATCGGCATGTACGTTCAGTCCGCAAGGAGCTCGTCACATGCGATATTCGGGTCGATCCCGATCATATCTTTTAAGGACCAGGTGAATGTCGAGATATTTTGCTTTGGAAAGTCGATGAGATCAGTTCTAATGGATGGGTCAAGGTCGGCTCTGATTGCAAGGCTTCGTTGAAGTGATGGCGTCGACTTTGACGTATTAGATCAATTCCAGCCGAGGATTGTCTAGGTCGAACTCCCTTGGAGGTGATCCCTTCTCTTGTTCCGTCGTTTGATTCACTTTTATTGGTTGACTAGACTTTGACCCTTTTTCTTAGTTTGGCGGTTGTGATTTTGACTGGTTCTTCGTCTTTGCGGTTACAGTCTCCTTTCCTCTGTTTTCCGTTTTCGTTGGCGCCATGTTATTCGTGACTTTTTATCTTGTGGGTGTTGAATTGGCGCGGGCTCCATTGCCTTGTAGAGGCAAGTTGAGTTTGATCCGCTCTTCTTCGTCTTCTCGGTTGGTTGTGTTGTTGGTGTTGTTGCTTCCTCCTACTACTTGCAATGAAAGTGGTGTTTTCGTCATTGCCGATCTGCCTTCGGTCATATGAATATATCCAAAGTCCCTACAAACGGCGCCAATTGTTGAAGTTGAGCTGCGAAAAAGATTATTTGAGTAAATTAATCGAGATATTGGGGACTAAGTAATTCAACACTAAATATCTAAACGACAATAAAAGAAAGACCGAAAACGTAGTCGTTTTATTATCTTAGAGTTTGAAATCGACAATAGATTTCTTTGTTCTGGAATTAGGTTTGAGTACAATTAATGAAGATATATTTTCGTGCATATGAGAAATATATTTATATCAGGAGAATTAAGTTTATTTCCTATATTCTCTTTGATGCGATAAGGTTAAATCTGGATACTCATGGATTTTCCTTCCTTTTCGAAGATTTGTCTTTATCTTCTTCATTTTCTTGAAAATGTTAATCTACATTAATCATATTTTCCTCTTTTGGTGTAGGTCGGCGTGGGACACGCTGCAGTGAACCGTCCTTCTTCGTTGTTGGGCTTGAATCGATAAACAGATCTAACTATTGAGCCAGACTATAAAGGGGATGTTAAACCTAAAAAAAATTCAATTCTTCTTATTCGTACAATGTATTTTGGTAACAAATATATCCTCAAATGTCAAATGATTTGTAAACATTATACTAACAAAATTTCACGAAAATGTGGTGATTATTAGTTTTATCCAGAAAATTAAATTACGTTCACTCATTCTTAACATTTTAGAAAATTACTAAAGGCCACAAATTATTGTTAAAAACAAAAAAAAATACTAAATTGATATACAAACGAAAATCGTGTAAATGAAAAAAAAATGATTAAATTTTGAAAGAAACAAAAAACAAATCAAGGTTTGCACTGATGAAATGAACTTAATTTTCAAGCTATCTGAAAGATTATGAGAAGTATAGGGATTTTTTACGAGGTTTGTTTCATATCATATGATCGAGCAACACCAAGATGGACAATATGGCACCGATTACTCGAATTCAATCGTCTTGTTTTATTTATATTAATCATATTCTACCGACTTTGATAACTAAGTCGTATTATACTCTTTTACTATATTATTTACAAAATAAAAACAAATCAGTGTATATTATATAGATTTTAATTTAGACGAGTGTTAGAGGTGTGTTTAGCACCCCAATTAGCTAGACCCATCTTAACACATAAAGCACAATTGCCAAAAGTCAACCCAAATCAACTAGAATCCAATCAACATGGGCCGCCAAGCTGGCATCACTACGGCGCCGATCTGCGGTACAGAGGCAAAGTAGAAGACGAAGCGTGTCAAAGTAGATCATTGAACAATTTCCTATCTGAACAGTAGCTTGGCGGCGCCATACGATGATCACCTCATTTTATGATACTATATATTTTTATCTAATTCCTAGAGGGTATCAATTCTTCACTTATCGTGTAGTACGGGGTATCAATTCATAAGGAATAGATTAATCACTTAGAATGCACTAATCCAACTAATCCAAGCAAATCTAAATTCAAGATGATCCTAAAATCCTAAGTGAAATCAAGAACAATCAATCAAAGATGATCAATCAAACAAGACATCACAATTGCAATTAAAGAAAAATCATTCAAAAGCCAAACAAAAGTAATCAATTCTAAAGCAAGCAAACAAAGAAAATTTCAGTACTATGATTAAATGGCAAGCCCTTGGGGATGACTTAGAGTGATATTAGAGCTAATCAAGAATGCTAATTCAATCTCAAATAAACTAATCTTTAGGCTAAGAATACTAATCAATAGACTAATTCAATCTCTTGACACCAATCCATTTGTCTAATCCCTAATCAAGATCAAATTCTCATTTGCGATGAAGAGTCAAACAAGCAATACAAATAAGTTCTCAATGCCAATAAAAACTTTAGACAATCATTATCATGAGCTAAACATGCAAATCACTAAAAGGTTCATTCAAACAATTTGTCAAACACCTTGTGTGCAATAAATCACATATGTTCTAAATCAGTTTGATCAAGGTTAATCTAGCCTTAAAACACCTAAATAGGAAGGATCAATGATTAACTAGTCCTAAGCATCCATGATTGACCCTAAAATCACCCCAATCTACCTAACCCGTGAGCTCTAAGAGATTCTACTTACTAATCATCCCAAGCCCAACAAAACCTATATAGATCATGTTGAGTATGGAAATTAGTGAAGATAATAAGAAGAGATGAATAAATGAAAGACAAAAACCACATAAGAACATCAAAGAGAGGTTTTTAAGAGAAAAAACAAGCTTAAGAGAGAAAAATAGGGATTTCTCTTTATAGTGAACAGTAACACGAACTGGATCAACCCAAGATAAACCGGATATTTACCCAGTCGAATTGGATCTTTTGGTCTTCGAGAGGAACCATCGGTCATGGCTGACCGATGGATGTCCATCGGTTGGTCTTGGCTCATGGTTCTGGTCATTCAGAACGTGGATGTTACATCAGTTGTGTGTAGTCTGATGTTGATTAACCGATGGAGTCCTATCGGTCCGAGCTAGGCCAATGCTCGGGCCGATACTCTCTTTGGAATTCTGCATCTTGTGATGTGAGGGAACATCGGTCTTGGCTTGGCCGATATAGTGAGATCGATGGAACACCATCAGGTGAGCATGGGTCGATGGAGATGACCGATGTAAGCTCATCAGTTGAGAATGTCTGGTGTAGCAGACCAATTATCTCTATGTGGTTCTGCCAATGTTTGAGTTTGTCATATCGGCATGGAACTGGTCGATGGAATCGCCCGATGAGAGTATTGTGGTCAAGCTTTGACCAATTTTTGTGACTAATGGTTATAGCTTGAGATCCTCCTTTTTCTTTTGCTTCCTTTGAGCCTCCAAATCCAATCAACCCTTCTTGGAAACTTCACAATCCTGTAAAAGATGGGGAAAACACTCCAAAAAGACCAAAACAATGCAAGTCCTAATCTAGACTTCTTAAACTTATAAATGCAATAAAACTCAATAAAACTTGTAAGAACAATGAAATGATCATCAAAACATGCACTAAAATGATGCTTAAGAGACCTAAAATGCAATGATATCATTGTATGTTGCAGAGCAGTTCAGGCACAAGGCTCGAGACACTATGCCCCATAAAGACGCAAAAACCGACACGTCACCTCGAGTTATCGGAAATCTGACACCACGATTCCCTCTATAAATACTCCTTGAAGATCATGGGACCCCAAATTTATTACACATATACTACTTGTAATTTTCTTTCACTATTCTGGCTTGTACTTGAGAGTTTGTTTACAAGACCGGGCTTACATCCCTTCAGAGTTAGTTCGAAAGTCTAAACATTTCAGCTTTTTCTCATATTCATCAATATAGACACAATCTCCAACTTGTTCTTTTGAGTTATTCTCTATATGTTCTTTAAAGTTCCAATCTTTCTCAAAGTCGAATCCATGCTATTAACGAAAATTTCGGCATAATCCACATTAAAACATATTTAGTGATCTCATGGATGAACAACGAATTTGAACATGGAAGTGAGAGAGTATGAACAAGCCTTATGTTATTTGACAAGAAAAAAAAAACTAACGAGAAGCATGGAACTTCTTGAAAATCAAAGAGACAGAAATGCACAAAACACTATGGAATAGAAGCAAAGCTAGGCAATACATCTAAGAGTAAATGGGTGACACTTATTATTAAAGTTTATTAAATTATAAGTATTATTGTGTACTTTATAGTAGTAATTGATATAATTAATTAAAGAAACAATAAAAGAGGGTTTAGAGTAGGAAGATGGTGACCGGAAGTTAGCGTACGGCGTTGGTTTCTGGCAGACAAGACGCCATTATTAATTATTACCCAAAATCCTTCTTCGATCTAATCAACACAACCCAACACTTACACACACATCCTCTTAATCTAATCAACTTGTTTTGCTCTCTTTTTTGTTACGATTATAACTTATCATAAAAATGATTAAACAAAAGACTCCTCTCACTTGTCTTCCAGCTTGTAGACCATTAAATAAAAGTTTATCGTCCGATTTCTTGGACCATATTATTATAATCTTGTCTCCTCTAGATTACAACCTGTTTCTTTTTTTCTCTAAATATATATTACATTGTCTTTTTAGAAAATATTATTCAAAGTTTAAGTTTATCTTCGTAAAAGATCTCATTATTACTTTCAACACAAAATTGCAGATGAAGTAGTTGTTATCACGAAATACACTATGGAGTAAAATATAAAGACAAAATGTTAAATAAGTATATATATATACAAAATTTTAATATACGTAAACAAAGAATAACAAAATACTAAATTTTAATATACGTAAACAAAGCATAACAAAATACTAAATTTTAATATAATTAGTGATGTTGTACCGAACTGCCAAAAAATATATATGGAATTACTAAACTTAAACTAAACAATATGTAAATTATTATTTTATTTTTAGTAATTATATAAAAAAATTAATTTTTTTTAACACAGTTTTATTATAGTTGATACAAATTACAACATTGAAAAAGTTCGATGTATAAAATACCATCAGAAGCTATTGATCTTTCCACCAGAACATAGGTGAAGATAACAAAATCAAGACACAATAGTGATACCATACATAAAAGATTTTCTGAGATAAAGTAAAAATAAGATGTTCCCGATTCTACAATAGCAAGACATCAACGAGAATTTTCGTAAGTGAGACAGATCTTCTTCTTCAATAGCCTTTATCAGATTCCTCTGACTAGCTTTTCAAAAGCTATCACTAGAGAAGCTTGAACAGTAGATAAAACCATGTATAATGACCCCTAGAAATTCAATTTGTGGTTGACCAAACACTTCAAACACCAACTTAAAATGATATTAGAACCAACAAAACCAAGAAAGATTGCGGACAAAACCGTACCGAAGATCGAAGAGACCCGGGCTTTCCCATGGTTAGATCCAACTGACTGATCGGCAAAACACTCGCTAGACGGTTAGGCATGAGATCTGGATGATGAACGCCGAGATTCTAAGACGGATGAAAGCAACACAGAGGAGCAAATCATCCAAAGAAACCAAAAACGTCATTGAACCACCAAGCGCCTTTGCCTGAAGACTTCACCACCGCAGATCTAGCTCACAGTGCCGGAGAGAACGGCGGAGCCAGACGCAGATCCAACGGATCTAGAAACGAGATCTGACCATAACCGATAGACTCAATTAAATTTCAGAAATGAAAAAAAAACAGGGGATAGGATACAACCCATTCACGACCAAGCCGGAGATTGATAGGTCAAGAATTAATCCCTATTCTAAACTGCAAGTGAACAGCAATGTCAAAGTAGTATATAGGGTTATCGAATCCACAGGGACACTTGGTCTCAATAGATCAGAACAGTAGAGACTAATACTAGAAAGAAAGCAATGTAATTGAATTAAAAGCGGTGCGAGAAAGTAAATCAGTAGCAGAGATTAACGGTTGTGAAAGCAAGTAATTAAAAGCGTCAAGCCTAGGGTATTCTCAGGAAATCAGACAAGCAGACAGTTCATTCAGTAAGGATCTAATTAAGCACAGTTCTAGAACTCAAAACACAGATATAGAATTAACCAAATTCCTTTGCGATAATTCTCTAAGTCTAAGTGCAGCAAACCAAACTTTCGTTTGCGAGAACTAACAGATTAAACTAGCATTAATCCCAAGTTTGATATGTTCACAATTATCCTAAACCAAACTTCCGTTTGCGCAAAGTTTAATTGCCCAATTTAATTAGTTCAGATTCCTAAACCCCACTTCCGTGACGTATTTAGCAACCTAAGATCTAGATTCTAATTGATCAGGTTAGAACTAGCTTTAAGCACAATTAAATTGAAGAACAGATATAGTTATGAATCCTTAACTGAAATTGAACAAGTCTAGCAGGTCATGAAATCCTATGTGAGAAACCCTAAACCTAACTAGGAATCTACTCAGACATAGATAATGAAAACATAATCATATGATGAATAAATTGCATAAAAGAATAAGAGTAAAAGGGGTTCGAAATCTTCTCCAAATACAGATGAAGTAATAGGTTCAGATCAGCCCCAAAAGCTCTAAAAATCCTCTGCTTTTAATTATGAAAACGTATCTAATAAAAACAACTAAAACTTGATTATATAGGTATAATCTCGGCCAAGGGCTTCTTTGTAAATATCAGGAACTTCTGGATCAAAGTGCAATAACTTGATTCTTCTAAACCGCCGAGTTTTTGGCCCATCTCGATGGTGCATCGATCGATGCTAGAGTGCAACGATCGACACCTTCCTCTGTTTCGGACAGTGAACTCTATCTCTCGGCCAAACACTCCAAAAATCTCCAAAATGCTCCATTATCTCCAATTTAGCTCCAAACCTGATTATACCTGTAAAAGACTCTAAAAGAACACAAAAGACACTAAAAACACAACTATATCATGGCATAAAACCGGTAAAAACCATGATATATCAACTCCCCCACACTTAGCCTTTGCTTGCCCTCAAGCAAAACATAGAACTAAAACATGGTGAAGAGGTTTGAAAACTCTTCAGAAACTCATTTCATCCTAGAAGCTACAGTACTCAGATTCCCCTTAGTAAACCACTGAAAGAATCAATCACAGGATATCAAGACCACAATGTACTTCCCCCACACTTAGCAACTGTCCTAGGTAAACTCCACAATCACATTCAAGCATTCAAATTCTCCCTACTGACTTCTGCAAGTATTTAAGTGCGGTCTCACCTAAGGAGTATCGATCAAAGGGCACATGGATTCTTACCTTATCAGCTCTAGACCACCATACTATCTTTCTCTAGTCCCTTTCTTCTCTTTCCCTTCTTTAACAACTGATTTTTCCCCACTGGGTATCATTTTATTTTTTTTATCAGTGTTCTTCCCGTTATGGGGTGTACTTTGGACACATTCCATGGATCACATGAGAGAAAATAGTGTTTGCTACCCTTCTCATGACCACTTCGGAGTTACTAACTCATCCTCAGTTTATTATTATTATTATTTTTTTTTTTTACTTTACAGAAGGGGAGAAGGGAACTAAATAGGATAGGTTGACAGGCTGTGTCAGAACTAACAAGGGAATCCGACACAAAGTATACCAAGCCCTTAGGTGAGAAATCTAAGTCAGTATTAAGGTTGAAGTCAGTAAAAGGATCCTCTGATACCTGAAGTGATGTGGGTGTTCCCAGTAGGTTGATCTGTGATGGGGTTTTCTAATAGTCAGAGATAGATCCTGCAACTTCATCCCAATGGTTACTTAAGTTCCTGCAAGTCTTGTAAATCTTCTCAGAAAATCATAGTTTCTTACTTAAACAATTTTGACTCAATAAAACAAAAATTTTTTAAAAAAAATGGACGGACTCTTAAGAAAACAGAAAACAAAAGTCAGTAGCACCTCCCCCACACTTAAGACACACTGTCCCCAGTAGTGTCCAGCGAAGGATCGGTAAAAAGAAAGAAAAATTGAAAAGATGAAATTATGTCTGTCGGGTTTACCTCTATCGCTCATGCATCGATCGTTGCACTAAGTGCATCGACCGTTACTTGGCGATTTTCATGTATGGTCGAGCAACGCCGCAACGATCGCTGCAATGCGATTCCTTTCGTGTTGTGACGATCGACACAGAAGTGCGTCGATCGTTGCACTGCGAATCATCCGAGACCTGCAAACATAAACTCACCAAAAACAAAAACAAACGTAAAATCCTAACAAAAACACCAAAAATTAAGTAGAAAAACACCAGTACCTAATGGTGGGTTGCCTCCCACCCAGCGCTTGTTTAAGGTCAATAGCTTGACCGGACGGATGGGAATTTTCAGGTGGAGGGTGCAGCATCCAGAGGCAAAATCTGACCTCTTGGAATCTCGGCCTTAGCCCAATAGTGTTTTACCCTCTGCCCATTTACAGCAAACTCATTACCTTCCTTGCCAATTAAAATGACAGCTCCATATGGACGCACTTCTTTGATCGTGTAGGGTCCAGACCATCTTGATTTCAGCTTGCCTGGAAACAAATGCAAGCGAGAATTGTATAACAGTACCTGATCGTTAGGCTTAAACCGTCTGGAGACAATCTTTTTGTCATGATAAGCCTTAGTCCTCTCCTTGTACAACCTTGAGTTCTCATAGGCAAAATGTCTAATCTCATCCAACTCATTGAGTTGTATCAATCTCCTCTCTGCAGCTGGTTTGAGGTCAAAGTTCATCAGTTTTACAGCCCATGCTGCCTTGTGCTCAAGTTCTACTGGCAGATGACATGTTTTCCCATACAGCAAATGGAATGGAGTAGTCCCCAATGGCGTTTTAAACGCAGTCCTGTAGGCCCATAAAGCATCATCAAGCTTAGCTGCCCAATCTTTCCTTGTCTTCCCAACTGTCTTCTCCAAGATCTCCTTGATTTGTCTGTTAGAAACCTCTACCTGTCCACTAGTCTGTGGGTGATAAGGAGTAGCAACTCGGTGATGCACTCCATGCTTCTTCATGAGCTTCTCAAAAACTTTATTAATAAAGTGAGATCCTCCATCACTAATTACTATCCGAGGTACTCCAAATCTAGGGAATATGATGGATTTAAACAGCTTAATGACTACTGAAGAGTCATTGGTTGGACTAGCTATTGCTTCTACCCACTTAGATACATAATCCACAGCAACTAATATGAATTTATTCCCATAAGATGAGGGAAAGGGACCCATAAAGTCTATGCCCCAGCAATCAAAAACCTCAACCTCAAGAATGAAATTCTGAGGCATCTCATGCTTCCTGCTGATTTTCCCTCTCCTCTGGCAGGCATCACAATGAGAAATAAAGGAGTGAGCATCAGCGAACATTGTAGGCCACCAGAAACCTGCTTGCAAAACCTTAGACACAGTTTTGAAAGTAGCAAAATGTCCTGCATAATCTGATCCGTGGCAGTGGAATAGGATATCTGGAACCTCCGACTCAGCAACACATCTTCTATAAAGGCCATCCGAACAATGCTTATAGAGGTAAGGTTCATCCCAATAGTACCTCCTAAGTTCTCTGAAGAACCTCTTCTTTTCATACCCTTTCAGATTATCTGGTTCAGTCTCTGCAGCCAGATAATTGGCTATGTCTGCATACCATGGTCGATCATTTGTTGCGACAGCATTAATCTCAAACTCATGCTTTCCAATCCGTATCGTGAAAGTTTCTGGGTCTGTATCCGCGATGCAACGATCGTCACAGTCTGGTGTATCGATCGTTGCTGTCCCGATAGATGCATCGATCGACGCTGACGTTGCATCAATCGACGCAACGCGATTAATCCGACAGTTTTGCAGGTTTCTGCCCAAATCTGTCTCACAGATTGTCCCAACCATATTGACGTTTTCTTCAGGCAAATAGTCATTAATTGGCACGTCCTCCTCAACTAGCATCCTCGAAAGATGGTCAGCAACTCCATTCTCAACCCCTTTCTTATCTCTCACTTCAATATGAAATTCCTGAAGCAACAGGATCCATCTCAACAGTCTTGGCTTAGCATCCTTCTTTTGCATCAGATACTTCAGGGCTGAATGGTCAGTGTGTACAATCACCTTGGAGCCAACAAGATAAGAGCGAAATTTCTCAAATGCAAAGACAACTGCCAAAAACTCCTTTTCCGTAGTGGCATAGTTTCTTTGTGCATCATCCAGTGTCCTACTGGCATAATAGATAGCATGAAGCTTTCTATCTTTCTTTTGTCCAAGAACAGCTCCTACAGCATAATCACTTGCATCACACATTACTTCGAAAGACAAATCCCAATCCGGTGGTTGAACTATGGGAGCACTCACTAATGCCTGCTTGATCTGTTCAAATGCAATTTGACAATCTGCAGTGAACTCAAATTTGGTGTCTTTACACAGCAAAGAAGTTAGTGGCCTAGCAATCCTACTAAAATCCTTAATGAACCGTCTATAGAAGCCAGCATGTCCAAGAAAGCTCCTAATAGACTTAACAGAATCAGGTGCCTGCAGGTTGGTCATCACCTCGATTTTAGCGCGGTCCACCTCTATTCCTGCTTCGGACACTTTATGTCCAAGTACAATGCCATCTCTGACCATGAAATGACACTTCTCCCAGTTAAGAACTAAGTGCTTCTCTTCACATCTTTTCAGAACCTTACACAGATTATCTAAGCATTCATTATAGGATGATCCGTATACTGAGAAATCATCCATGAATACTTCCATAAAATCCTCAATCATGTCTGTGAATATGGACATCATGCATCTCTGGAAAGTGGCTGGTGCGTTGCAGAGTCCAAAAGGCATCCTACGGTAGGCGAATGTCCCATATGGACAAGTGAAAGTGGTCTTTCCATGATCCTCTGGATGGATGGGAATCTGAAAGAAACCTGAGTAGCCATCTAAGAAGCAGTAGTAAGGATGATTTGCTAACCTTTCGAGCATCTGATCAATAAAAGGCAAAGGAAAATGATCTTTCCTGGTAGCAGCATTAAGCTTCCTGTAATCAATGCACATCCTGTGTCCTGTCACAGTCCTAGTAGGTATCAGCTCGTTCTTCTCATTCTTCACAACTGTAACACCGCCCTTCTTTGGCACTACATGGACTGGACTCACCCAATCACTATCAGAGATAGGATATATAATTCCAGCGTCAAGGAGTTTCATAATCTCCTTTTTGACTACTTCCTGCAGATTAGGATTAAGTCTTCTCTGATGTTCGATTGATGTCTTGGACTCATCCTCGAGATGTATCCGGTGCATGCACAGCTCCGGTGAGATACCTGAAATATCATTAAGGGAATAGCCAAGAGCTTTGCGATGCTTGCGCAGCTTGCTTAGCAGTAAGGTGAGCTCTGCGTTGTTCAGGCTAGCATTAACAATCACTGGGTATGTTGAATTAGGTCCAAGAAATGCGTACCTTAGCCCGGATGGAAGTTGTTTCAGATCTATTTTCGGAGCCTTTTCTTCTGCCCAGTCTCTGTCGTCTTGCAACGATCGATGCTTAGATGGTGTCGATCGTTGCAGTCCCGCGTCAGACACTTCTACTTGCATTGCAACCTCGACAGAATCCATCAATCTTGTATAGCACATCGCAGGCTCGTCCTGTAGGTATTCCAACTCCAAAATAGAGCTCAATAAAGCCCTTTCTAGTGGGTCCTCAGCATGTGATTGGTGGAAGTACTCTGCAGCCAAATCACCCAATGTGTCCACATAGAAGGTTTGCCCGTCGATGGTTGGTCTCTTTACCAGTTTGTTCATGTCAAAACTCATCTTCAGATCTCCCACATTTAGAACTATTTTGCCTCCCTGACAGTCAATCATCGCACCAGCTGTTGCTAAGAAAGATCTGCCTAGAATCAATGGGTCTTTTGGCTCCTGTCCATATTGTAGAACCACAAAATCAGTTGGGATCACACACTTGCCAACCATTATAGGCACATCCTCTATTACTCCTTCGGGAATCCTGACTGATCTGTCTGCCAAAACCAGTGATATCCTAGTTGGTATAAAATCTGTCATCCCTAGTCTTTTAGCAACTGAAAGGGGCATCAGATTTACACTGGAGCCAAGATCACATAGGGACCTTTCGAACCTCTCCTTGTAGATAGCACAATCTAATACGAAGCTGCCTGGATCTTTCAATTTCTCTGGAATTCTGCCTTGAACCACTGCACTACATACTTCATTGAGCATCATTATACTTTCTTCATCAGACCATTTTCCAGAAATTGCATCCTTAAGGCATCTCTTCATCATGGGGGAAGTTTCAATGGAATCCAACAAAGGTACTTCAACCTTTACCTTCTTTATGAACTCCTTCCATTTTGCATAATGCCTATCATTCTTAGCTTTTCTGGGGTTCTTGGGATAAGGTATCTTAGGCTTGTATACCCTTTCAGCCGACTGTTTTGGTTTTTCAGTACTCGAACTTTCTGCAGTCACCTTGTGTCGATCGTTGCTCTTATCGCATCGATCGATGCTAGGCGACTTTGTTACAACCTCCGGTTCCTTGATTTAGCTTGGTAACGATCGTTGCTTAAATGCATCGATCGATTCTCTGCGAATATCGCATATCTCATCTTCCAACTCTTCAATTTCCACGAGTTCCTCAACGCTTAATTGCTTTTTCTGGCCAGATGATAGCTCCTTACCACTTTTCAATGTCACGGCATTGCATTGGTACTTAGGATTGGCATCAGTCCTTCCCGGGAGATATCCTTCTTCCCTTTGAGCATGTCCAGCAGTTCTTGCAACCTTAGCATCAAGCTCTTTCATGTGTGTGTTCAAACTCTCAAACTTCCCATTCAGCTCCCTGTAGATTGTATCCATCTTCGCGTCAGCATCTGCTGCGTACTTAGTCTGACTCTCCATTAGCTGTCTTAGCATCATCCCTACTTTACTCTCAGACTCATTGGCTTTCTTAAAACCACCTTGCTGAACTCCATTTGAGAATCTGTTTCCCTGTTGATTTCTAAATCTACTACCTTGGAAACTAGAACCTCCCATGTAATTCACCTCTTCTTCCTGAGTGTCTTCCTCAGTCTGAATTACCTCTACATCTTGGGTAGAGTGGACAACTTTCTTACTTGTCAGGAGATTGTAAACTGTGTCCAATCTAGATCTAATCTCAGTCAAGTTAGAATCCTCTACAGTTCCACCAGATTTCTTCCTCTTTTCATCTATAGTCTTGCAACTGTAGCTGCTAATCAGGTTCCCAATCAACTGCTTAGCTTGTGTAGGAGTCCTGGTGTTGAAATTAGCATTACTGGAATTATCCAGCGCAGTCTGATAAGGGAGATCTATTCCTCTGAAGAAGATACCAATTAGCTGTACTTCTGTGAATCCATGGTGTGGACAGTCACGCTGATACTGCTTAAATCTCATCCAGGCAGTCTTCAAGGGCTCCACAGTTCCTTGGGAAAAAGTGAGTATGTCCTGTCTGGACTGATCTGAGCGTGCATCATCATAAAAGTGACGCAGGAACTCACTCTTTAAGGCTGCCCAAGTAGTATACTGACCAGGTGCCAGTTGTCTCAGCCATGCACTAGCGTCTCCAGCAAGACTGTGCGGAAATAGCTTAAGGAACAGATAGTCCGGGCATACTCCTTCATACTTCATGCCAGTGACTATGTCCTCAAACTTGTCAATGTGATCCATAGGCTGCTCTGCTTGAAGACCATGAAAAGCAATCTGTCTCATCAGCTGGTAGTAAATGGTCTTTACCTCAAAATCATTCCTCTCAAAAGCAGGAAGCACTAGAGCTGCTCGGTTTGCATGAAACTCATCAGGTCTGTTGTAGTCAGCTAGTGTCCTCTCATGAACTACCATCTCTCTACCTTGGGCCTGTCCTTGACCCTGGTTTCGGTTCAGCTCCTGTTGCTGTTGCTCAGGAGGATCAGGGATGACATTCCCTTCAGCATCAACCCGATGCCCAGCAGCATTGTACGGGTTGTTATCTCGGTCCCTCAGGGTACCTTCAGCATCTGGTATCAAGATCAGACGTTCTCGTACCATTCTCTCTCTCTTTTCTCTTCTGATAGTCCTTTCTAGACGCCCAAGTTCCTCTAGTCCGAGATTAAGCAATCTCGAGTTCGGATTACTTCGAGTTTTCTGCGTTGGCATAAACTGTCTGTAATCGTCCAGCAACGATCGATGCTATCAGTGCAACGATCGATTCAATCTCAGAATCGCCTAGTGACGATCAACGCAAGGGATGCAACGATCGACGCAAGGCGAAAGTCGTACCTGCGACAGAAAGAAACAGAGAAAAAGTTAGCAAAATATAAAAACAAAACGAAAAAGCAAAAACAAAAAGAAAAATTTCTAGTAAAAACCCTAAGTTCGGTCCTATCGAAAACTCTAAGAGTCCCCAGCAACGGCGCCAAAAACTTGATAGGTCAAGAATTAATCCCTATTCTAAACTGCAAGTGAACAGCAATGTCAAAGTAGTATATAGGGTTATCGAATCCACAGGGACACTTGGTCTCAATAGATCAGAACAGTAGAGACTAATACTAGAAAGAAAGCAATGTAATTGGATTAAAAGCGGTGCGAGAAAGTAAATCAGTAGCAGAGATTAACGGTTGTGAAAGCAAGTAATTAAAAGCGTCAAGCCTAGGGTATTCTCAGGAAATCAGACAAGCAGACAGTTCATTCAGTAAGGATCTAATTAAGAACAGTTCTAGAACTCAAAACACAGATATAGAATTAACCAAATTCCTTTGCGATAATTCTCTAAGTCTAAGTGCAGCAAACCAAACTTTCGTTTGCGAGAACTAACAGATTAAACTAGCATTAATCCCAAGTTTGATATGTTCACAATTATCCTAAACCAAACTTCCGTTTGCGCAAAGTTTAATTGCCCAATTTAATTAGTTCAGATTCCTAAACCCCACTTCCGTGACGTATTTAGCAACCTAAGATCTAGATTCTAATTGATCAGGTTAGAACTAGCTTTAAGCACAATTAAATTGAAGAACAGATATAGTTATGAATCCTTAACTGAAATTGAACAAGTCTAGCAGGTCATGAAATCCTATGTGAGAAACCCTAAACCTAACTAGGAATCTACTCAGACATAGATAATGAAAACATAATCATATGATGAATAAATTGCATAAAAGAATAAGAGTAAAAGGGGTTCGAAATCTTCTCCAAATACAGATGAAGTAATAGGTTCAGATCAGCCCCAAAAGCTCTAAAAATCCTCTGCTCTTAATTATGAAAACGTATCTAATAAAAACAACTAAAACTTGATTATATAGGTATAATCTCGGCCAAGGGCTTCTTTGTAAATATCAGGAACTTCTGGATCAAAGTGCAATAACTTGATTCTTCTAAACCGCCGAGTTTTTGGCCCATCTCGCTGGTGCATCGATCGATGCTAGAGTGCAACGATCGACACCTTCCTCTGTTTCGGACAGTGAACTCTATCTCTCGGCCAAACACTCCAAAAATCTCCAAAATGCTCCATTATCTCCAATTTAGCTCCAAACCTGATTATACCTGTAAAAGACTCTAAAAGAACACAAAAGACACTAAAAACACAACTATATCATGGCATAAAACCGGTAAAAACCATGATATATCAGAGATCGAACGACGACCACAACACTGAGCAAGTGAAGGCTTAAACATATCCCAACCTAGGTGTCGCAGCATCTCGATACGGCGGGATAGAGGACATGACAGGATCACGCTCGACCATAACCGAACGAGGAATGGTAGAATCATACCGAAAAACTGAGAATGAAAGAGGAAAAACAAACAAAAAAGGAGAAAGGAGAAAAGGGGGGCGGTGAGCAAGCACGCACGGACACCGGCGAAGACATCAGGCACCAGCGGCTGCTCACCGCCACCACAAATCTGGTTAGTTTAGGGCGAGGTGGGAGAGAGAGAGGTGCGACCAAAAATCTAATTCTATTTTATAACAACATAATTACAATAGTCTCAGTATTGCTTGTAACTCAAACGTTCGTGTCGATACTTGCAAAAAGAGCACAAACGCAATTTTTTATCGACTAAATTTCCATCGAATTATGTCGATGTTATAACATTCAAATTATACACGACAACAAAAATATAAATTATTACACAAACAATTATATGTGTTATATGCTGAAAACAATACAAAGAAATAACATTCACGATGTGTTTTTATCGAGAACGTATTACTCACTAATAAATACATATATTCATAGTATTTCTTTTGATACTCTGTTGTTCCAATACAATTCTTTCGCCTTTCTTTATATTGATGCTTTTTCTTAATCATATTAGTAAAAGTCATTACATCTGGTACTAGCTGTGAACATACAATCAACTAATACCAATTAGCCCGTACCAGTGGCCTTCTAAATATTATAGACCTTAGTCTAACCTCAATATAATATGTTAGCTATGACTTCTCTATAAAATCATTAATGCAAGTTCTTCTTCCATACATTATTAACTTCATACGAAATATCGTTAAAATAAAGTTTCATGTCATCTTTGTTATATCCCCTAGCCATAGTGGCTTTAAGCTTTAATTTTTTTTCCAGTTATTTTTCCATAAAAAGCCATCGTACTTTGAAAATAAAGAAAAAACATTGATAAGGGAGAATTTGATGAACCAGTACTCCAACGTCAAAAAATACTCCCAAAGGAGAAACATAAGACGCCAAATAACCAAGGCGAAATCCATATTTTCCTTTTAATTGAGAATGACATGGACCATATTGAAAGAAACACCATTGCATATGCTGTCTCTAGACCCTGATAGGAAGAAACGTCACAATTGTTTGATGAGAGAAAACAATGATTTGTCTCATGTCTTTCTGTTAAAAGGGTTTGGATTGAAATTAGACAATAGAGAGGGGGATAAAAATACAACTATACATATCTAAGTGTAGAAAAACTATGTGGAAGATTGAAAAACAAAAACCCCACGAATTTGAGTGTTGAAAAATCTTTGAAACAATCACCAAATTTCCTTAGATATAATGAGCATTTTGAATTTGTATTAGAAAAAAAAAACTAAATTGCACAGGAAAAAAAAAGCAAAGAGTACGGCCGACGCCGATGGAGATGATCACAAATATCACAAGAGAACAAAAGTTACACAGATGGAGATGACCGCTTAGAAGATCATCTGACAAAGAAGGGATGCGACTATGGATCGAGAGCTATCTATTATTCATGAAGGTTTTAATTTTTGTATGTAAGCCAGAATTAATCGGTAAATAGAAATAGTTGATAAAAAAAAACATAGTCTCAGTAAAAGAACATATAAATTGCTATTGTTAAGATGTTTAAATAGGAACTTACAATCCAAATCTAGCGGTTGATCTTCGACTTTCTCTAGGAAGCGGAAAAACCTAGCCCCCTTTTGACCTAGCTCCTTTTTCCTAGATTTCTTTTTTGCGGCGGATCACTGTCGGCGCATGTGCTTCTTGTTGGCGCTGTGTGTGGTGGTTCGCCGCTTCTGCTTTTAATTTCGTTTTTACCTTTGTTTCTCTTGATTCTAGCAGGTCATCATTTGTTTCCGGGGGCGTAGCTCCCCTGCTCTCCTGAGGTCAAAGTAAATCGGCTTCAACGAGAGATATCTCATGTTCCATCATTTGGGGCGATGCTGGATCTGTGAGCAAGGATGCACTCCTCGACGGTCTTGGGTTTGGTAGTGGTTTGATGATGGGCTTGGCGGTCTCGAGTGTTGTGGTTGGTTCAGTGGTCACCAGATCTGTTCTAGCCTCCGCCGGTCTGTAGCAGTAAGCTCTTCCCATCCATCAATGGCCTTCTCACGTTTTCTGTGTTATGTTCTTCGGTCTGGAGATTTCCAGATTTGTCTTTGTGGTGGAATCACATACATCTTCGGGAAGCCGATGGTTTTTAAGTTTTTAAAAGATTCTTTGCGGCACTGGTCGCAATCCTCTCTTTCTCTAGCTTGGATTTTAGAAGTTGTCATTCTTAACTATCAATCTGATTTGTTTATTGATGGTCAAGTTTGTTCAACGGTAAGCTCTCTCCGGAAAAAATTGACAGAGCAGTTGAAGAAGAAGATCTACTTTTATTATGAGAACTATCAAAATGTATTAAAAGCAGAAGTCTGACTGCTAGTGTAGGATTGGGAACGTCTAATTTTTATCTTGTTTTGGAAAAGATCGGCATGATTTTGTTAGTGTGTCATTATCAATTGGTTTCCTTATGGAAAGACCATTAACTTCTCATTGTTCTTTATTTTGAGAATTTTTTCTATGATATAATATGTTTCAAATCAAATTAATAAACAGTGTTAAAAAACTATTTAAATAGAAAAATTGTAAATCAAGAGTCCCTAAAATGTGTAATTGGTTAAAAAATTATATAATGTATAGTTACTCGGCAATTACAGAAACTATGAATCAAAAGCATAGTAAAACAAATGGAATTGTCCTTATAAAGTCTGTGAACAGAACGCATTTAAAAGAGAGAAGATAAATCATTTATTTTATTTTCTTAATTTTTGGTTTTGAAAGAGAGATATGAAAGGTGGTACTGGTAGTGAGAAGTCACTATTAAACTTTTGTACAAATCTCAGACCCCCGCTTGTTACCAATGGCTTTGGCTTCCTCTCTCGTGATTTACTTTTTCCCCATTCCCTTATTAATTTGTCTTTTGCTTTTTGATTTTTAAATTTTTTTTTACCACACATTGCTTTCTTTCACTATCGATAAAGATCATGAATATATTATATATAAGTCACAAAAGTAAAAACTCTTGCTTTGTTAACCGCGACCAGGGCTTCGAATGGTAAACATATATCAAATAATGCAGATCATACAGATCATGCAGATCAAGCAGAACATATGCAGATCAAGCAGATCATGCAGAACAAATGCAGATCAAGTATATTTAACAATATATAATATTTATTCAAATAGTGAAGAAAAAAACTATACAAATCAAAAGATTTAAACGTAGAAAATACAGAACTATAGTAATACAAATATATTAAATTTAATCATGGTTATAAATACTGTTTAAAGTTTAAATAGTAATTAGTAAATCTTATTTAACGAAACTAAATTAAATATCTTACTTTTTACACAAAAATTGACATATTAATAAAAATTTAATTTTACAACTTAATAAATTTATAATAAAATAGAAATATGAATCACTTCAAAAAAATTTTTAAGGCATACAATGTCATTTTAGTTTAGAAAGTAATAAATTCTTTCAAAAACTAATTATCTAAATTTTGGATAATTTATTTATCTAAAAACATTGATCTAAAACTAATAAAGTTGTTTAAAAAATGAAAACAAAACTTTATTTAAAATCTGAAAAAAACTTTAATTATTTAATAAAAGTAATTGAAGGAAACATACATTTATCGTTGAGTGTTTAGAATTTGTAAAGACAAAATAATTATAAATATGGTAATAGTTAGATCGTATATTTAAATCAATTTTAACACTAAAATAAAAGAAAAATAAAAAATAAAAATGCAGAACATGGGTGAACATGAACAAAAACTATGCAGTCTAGATATATCTTCTTTTTTGAACTGCATGCAGTCCATCTGCATTTTTTGATATTTTTATTTGTTTATTTTTTTTTTGCATGAATGGTAACCAAAATGCAGATGGTCCATAGATGCAGTTAATTTGCACTTGATCTGCATTTGTTCTGCGTAACATTCGAAGCCAGGGCGGTAGGAACGCAGTAACCGTAACAACAGTCTCATTCACTATTATTTATAAGAAATTTATTTGCCATCCAACATAGTAAACAAAAATCATTTTGACTGCTATTAATAGTTGATTTTCTTAGTTTACTATTTATTATTAAATATTTTAATGTATCGAATCTTAATTTACTATACAGTTGTTTTGTACTAATTAATAAGTATACTGTTTGTTCCGCAATTATAATACTATATGAGTTGCATTTATGTATCTTGAGCGTTAAAGTTTGGTACAACTTTTTCAATAGTACAACGAATACATTTACGTTTTATTCAGCTTTCTAGGCCTCAGTCTTAGTATTACTATTAGCATATAAAGCAGCGATAATTAAGAATTGAAATGTTCATTAAGATCAAGCTGTTATATTTAGAAAAGACCTTTATAGGATACATAAATTAAATAATAAACTAATTTACTAAAATTATACTAATATAAAAGCGCGAGCGTTTTAACAGAACGAGGTCTTTTAAAAAATAAAATAATATATATATCTAAATATTTTGTTATATTTATTGTTTATGATTTTGCTTTTTCAAATGTTTATGTCAGCTCGTTGACCAAGTAAAGCTTCTCATTCGTCCACGTGGATTTATGTCTGACATAACTGACCCCACGAGTGATTTTATATGATTGTTTATATCAATTTGAATCATCCCCTTCCGTATATCATATTTAATTGACGAAATAAACATATACTCATAATATTCTTATTTAATGTTTCGAACATCTATACTTGATGTAAAACCTAATATAATGATCCAAATCTTGCTTTCAAACTTAAAAAAACAATGATTTCACACATTACTCTTTTTCAAAGCTTCCATTATTCTTAAAGAACACATAGGGTGAAATAATTCAAATATTTTTACTACATTATCAGATTATTAATGGAAATAAAAACTTTACTTGTAATCATCGATGCTCAAAACCGAAAGATGACAGAAATAATTAATGGTCAACGATTTACCCACTGCTGAAAACTCTAATACCACCTCAATATCGCGTATATCACACGCTCCAAATAAAAGCAACTGTTAGTCGTATCGGACGAACAGGGATTAAAAGCATGTAATACACATGCGATGAATGCGAGAGTAAAGCTTTTCGTAAATTAATTTATTTAACCTTATTTAATTCAACCAATTTATACTAATATTTTGAAAACCGGACCGAAGGTCAGTCTGACCGATCAGACCAGGAATCATTTTCTTAGCCGAGTCCGGATGAAGTCAAAAAACCGGATTTGAGTTAAACCGATAAAATCGGTTAAAAACCAGAAAACCGGTTATCCGGTTTGAAATCAAAACCCGGTTCATCAAATTACATCATTTAGTCATAATTTGAATCACAATTGAATGTATAGGAGTGAGAAATTTCCTTTTTCATTTTTGTATATATTTATATTTTTAACATTTTTTTCCAACTCAAAATAAAGAAATACAATAATTATTTTTTATATCTCCATGAGATTTAATTACACAAGAGAGAGAAAGGAAATTATCCTTTTCTTTTGCATGTAATTACTCTACACAATCATAATCAAATATTTTAAGAGGAGATTTAAAATCTACATTAATTAGTACATTCTTTATATATTTTCCTTGAAAAAAAATATCGGTGATTAAATAAAATGTTTTGCTTTCCTTCAATTTTACTTTTATGTTATATTTTTAAAACAGAATAAAAAAATAAAAAATCAAGAACCCGGTTCAACCGGTCCGACCAACTACCCAATGACGATGTCGAGTTGATACCCGATCCGATTTTTAAAACATTGATTTATACAGCGATTTGGATAAAAATAAATAAATAAAAGGCTGATTTTCCATTTGTGTGAATAAAACAAAGAAGAAGTACGGTTTAATAAATTTTCTCGCGCCCAAACATCCGAATAATAAAAGACAAAAAAGAGAGAGAGAAAAAATAAAAATAAAAATAAAGAGGACAGGCGTGAGATTAAAAACCCTTCACTTTCTTGGCATTTGTCTTCACTTTCTTTTCCTCTCAGCAGTAGAATCCATAGAGGGCAGAGCTCTAATGGCAGAATGAACAAAGGAATTTTACAATCTCTTCTTCTCCGAGGAGGAAGATGGCTTTAGAAGAAGAGGAAGAGATTCAAAACGCTACACCTTATTGTATGCTTTTCTGTGAGGAAGAGAGTAATGGGTTTGAGGGAGAGGACGAGGAAGAAGTAGATTTAAACGAGAAATCTGGCGAGAGCGTTGTAAAGTTTCCGTTTTTTCATCTGGGTTTTCTCGATCATGATATGTTTTGGGATGACGATGAGTTATTGGGTTTGATTTCGAAAGAGGATGAGTTAAAACCGTGTCTTTCAGACAAAGTCTTAGATGAGTTTCTGGTTTTGTGTCGTGAAAAAGCTCTTGATTGGATTTTTAGAGTCAAAACTCATTATGGGTTTAATTCGTTGACGGCTCTTCTTGCTGTCAACTACTTCGATAGATTTATAACGAGCAGGATGTTTCAGTCGGATAAGCCATGGATGTCTCAGCTTACAGCTGTGGCTTGTTTGTCTTTGGCTGCAAAAGTTGAAGAGATCCGAGTTCCATTGCTCTTAGATCTTCAAGTAAGTTTACCTTTCTCATGTTCTATTTGTGTAATGTCGCTTGAAATGCCGATTTTGAGTGTGTTGTTAAGGTGGGCGAGGCAAGATATGTCTTTGAGGCTAAAACCATACAGAGAATGGAGCTTTTGATTCTCTCTACTCTTCAATGGAGGATGCATCCTGTGACTCCAATCTCGTTTTTCGATCACATTATCCGTCGATGCAGCTCTAAATCTCAACAACAATTGGAGTTCTTGAGTAGATGTGAATCTCTGTTGCTCTCCATTGTTCCTGGTAAGGCTTAGACCCTTTGAATTCACATGATTTTCATTGGATCTCTTTTCTTGATGCTTGTTATTGGTTTTCAGATTCGAGGTTTCTAAGTTATAGTCCTTCTGTGTTAGCCATTGCAATAATGGTCTCTGTCGTTAGAGATTTCAAGAAAGCTATATACGAATCCCAGCTCATGACTCTACTCAAAGTTGATCCGGTATGTGTAATAGTTTTGGATCAATAAATGCCAATGCAGTTAGTGTTAGGATCAAGAACTGATTCCATAATTCATTTTACTTAAACAGGAGAAAGTAAATGAATGCTATGAGTTAGTGTTAGATCACATTCCAAGCAAGAAAAGGATGCAACCCGCTAGTCCAACCGGTGCATTCGATGCATCATTCAGCTCTGATAGCTCGAACGAGTCATGGGTCGTGTCTGCAGAGCCTCTATTCAAGAGGAGAAGAGTGCAAGAGCAGCAGATGAGGCTGTCTTCAATAAACAGAATGTTTCTCGATGTGTTCACTACTAGTCCTCGCTAATAATTTCAACAAAAATCTGTCCAGAAACATAAAAAAAGAAGAAGAAGCTGTTTTCCCCTGTTTTACATATTATCGGCAGAAACATAATGCGTTTTACTTCGGCTCTTGTGTTAGTGGACGGTTTCAGATGGTGTACTATTCAGTCTTTTTCTTATGATCTTCTACTTGTTTCATGGTTGACTGATGATTTCAATTTCACATGCAATTGTCATAGAAAGATAACAATCGAAGACTAGACAGTTGTCTTTCATAAGAACCAACGATATCATTATACTGCTTGTCCTTTGTCTGAAAAACCACATGACATTATTGGTTATTTTCTTAGTACAGTTTTGAGGAATTTGTCCACTCAATTAAAAGAGACAACCAAAGAGTTGGTTGGACAACTAATAGTTTTGAGAATCAAATAAACTGTTGTCTCCTAATCATTTTTTTCAACTACACTCATATATTTAAATAAATATTTGTTTTTTTTTTTGTCACAGGAATAATAAATAGGGAAATTTGGCTAATTGGGTCAAAAAATAAAGAAATTTGTCCTTCTACACCTTTTTCAATTTTTACTCAATTTTGACATCATTACCCTTATATATATTTGATAAGTATCAAAATTTAATATTTTTAAAACCCCAAAAAATATTAAAAATAAGATAAAGTAAATAAACACCGATAAAAACTTAAAATATTACTTTTTATGTGAACATTCGTTTTTCTTTAAAAAAAAAAATTGAACTACGAACCGTAGAATACACATTCTACAGTATTCTACCATTTCTAATATGATCTACCAATGGTAGAATATGTAATCTTCCACTTTTATTGTGATCTACCATACGTAGAATACATATTCTACGACTTACTCTTTGTTCTGTCAATCATTACATCTGTTAGAATGTGTTTTCTACCATTTCTTCTATAGTCTACCATCCGCAGAAAATACAATCTGTCATTTTCACTGTGGTATACCAATGGTAGAATATACATTCTTCCAACTCTGTTATAAAATCAGAGAAAGTTTTGGATAAATTTCTAACATGTTTATCCATATAAATATATCCCACGATTTTTTCTTTAAAATTTCAAAAGTTCTATGATTTTTTTGGAGTTGTTATTAGGCTGTCTTTTCGACTGAGATAATTTCATCATCGTTCCTCTATTGGATTTTTGGAGATTTTGCTTTTGAAAGTTGTTGGCTTTTTACAAGGTCTTTATTTTGTTCAACGTTATATCAACAGTGCTGAAAAGTCAATTACTTTGAGATATAATAGAAGAAAAGGCTATCAAATGTTGGAGATCTCTGAGAAAATTTTCAAACTGTGAAATTACAATGTCATGTGAATTTACAATGTCATGTGCATCAAGTAATGTCTCTAGTGTTGTATTAGTTTTGCATAAAACAATCTCTCCTCAAAAGAAGATCTCGCCGTCAGTTTCCAAATGTGAATGTCCAATACCCTGAAGAAGTCTGTTTCTGCTGCATCAAAATTCTCTGTCAACAATGGACAAGGGCTTCTTAGACGCATAACACTATTGTCACTTGCAACAATGCAGAAAAAAAAAAAATTCTAAACAATAACAGGCAGAATATTGATGCCATCGACACATATTTCAAGTTTCAAGTATCTGCAAAAAAACTGTATGTTAGTGTAATGGAAGAGAGCAACTAAAATTGGAAAGACACGACCTTGTAAACATAAGATAGCAGCTCAAATTCTGGAACCACAAGTCACCACTCTGTAAAGATAAGATAGCAGCTCAGGCTCAAACCCAACATCGGGGAATTAACAGATAGATCCAGATCAGATATGCACAAGTATTAAACTAAGGTCTAATTAACGGACAGATTCAGGCTTCCATAAGATTGTCTAATTACAACAGCTAAACTAAGGTAATGTAACTAGAAAACAAGTCCCAATTCCCAAATAAATTTTCCAGCAGACTCCTCACATCGTATAGAAAACTGAAACATCGAAGAAACATACATCTTGATAGAGCAATCACGAAAGATACAACATCAATCAAATGAAGCTATAACAAGTAATATCAATCAAATAAGCTCAAGTGATGGAACATCATAAAATACTTTATCAATCGATTCATTTATCTCCGCTTAGGAGAAGATGGTGTTTTGGAGAATTTGTTTACCTTATATGAATAAGCGGAGTGCAAAGGCGGAGAGGCAGAGGCAGTGGTCGAGACGCGGTGGTTCAAAAGCAGAAGAACAAAAGAAACCTCCGCAGAGGGGAGGAACCCAGAAGGATGAGCAGACAGCAGCGACACCACAAAACTCGCCGACAGATTTGCTTGTACTGGGACAATGTCTATTTTTTGGAAACTGAGAAAAAGAATTTGGGCAGAGAGCAATCTACGTTCTCTCTCACAATCCGCATGCGGAGGTTCCCGTGAAACAGAGAAGAAGAAATTGGTTTTAGGTTTTCAATAATAATTAAAAAATTTAATTGATTATTGGTTTAAATTTATTTTACAAACTTTTTTCCAGAAGGTTATAATCGGATTTCCAAAAAATATTTTCCTAGAGAGACATTATTTAATTAAGAAAATACTATTAGGACAATGTCTATTTTTTTTAGCCCTATTAGCCAAATTTCCCTAATAAATATTGGTTGACATTGCATTTTCCTTGTGGAAGCCCAAGAACCAATTAGTTTTGATTTACATGAAAGAAATAATAGTCTCGTGCTCTGGACTATTATTATACAAGGATGTGTCACAAACATTTATTTTATGAAAAAAATACGATGAAGACTAAAAACATCAAAACGATATCTAGAAAAAAAGTTAATCCATCGAATCCTCAATCATCTTTAATACTCCATTTGTTTCATAAAAATTCATGTTTTAGACATTTCACACAAATTAAAAAATAATTAATATCTAATTATAAATATATATTTATCTTTCATAAAAACATTTTCCAATAATTATTAACCAATAATAATTTAATATAGATTTTGGAAATCACAATTTATAAATATTAATTAGTAAAAGTTGCATAGAAAACCTAAAACATCAATCTTTATGAAATAATTTTTTTTTCTAAAACATCAAACATTACGAAACGGAGGGAGTATCAGCACAATTTGTTTTGAACCTAGCCGAAGCTATCTCCTTTCTCATAAAGGCTGGCCATAGCAAAAAAAAGTAGTTCATCTGAATTATTTATTAATGGTTCCCATTTTTAGAGGTTTTGATTTGATAGGATATGAAGGGAGACCAAACAATTGAGTTGGTTTAAGTACTTGTTCCTTTTCAGTTATGGTGAAAAGCAAAACTATGTGGGGGGTGGGGGAGATATACACATAACATACGTACAGATATCACTTTATCATATATTTGGCATTGCTATGTCATGTCAAAACATTAAATAAAAATACCTTCCATGAAGAGTCTTGTTGTTACAGAGGACCAAATAGCATTGAAGATATTCAAAATAATAATAAGTAAAAGGAAAATAGAAGATTTTGGTTGAAAAGGAATGAATGTACCAGTCCAAAACCAAACCACTCAGAAGGACTATTTGTTCTGTGATCTCAGAGACCTTGTGTGTTTCTTGGAATTAGTTATGCACCCTAGAAAATTTAATATATAGTAATCTTTTCAAGAAAGAAAAAAAAAATACACACTAAATTCTGAAAACATAATGATAAGATGTTAGGAACTAATCATCTCGTTAAAGCGGATGAAGGAGTTTCATAACGTTTCAAAGATTAATCACTTTATCAAACATTCGATGTTAAACAACTTACACTCAAAGAAGATATTAAAGTAAGAATCTGATAGATCTATTTTAAGAACAAAGGATCATTAACTGTGCTTTAATGTTGTAATTGAATAGAGGATATGAGTCTATATCCGATAGCCATGAGATCGGTGACTTAATCTTCATTCACCATGATTGAGTCAAGCTATCAAAGCTTTTCTTGTATTTTATTTACTGATATCAGTCAAAAGGAGTCTGAGATTGCTAAAGTCTATCAGAAGCTCATGCACAAACCAAAAAAAGGTAGTATTTGACCGTTGGTTTCTAGTGACGTCATTAGATGCAGTGATTTAGCAGCACGTTTTGGGCCAAAAGTTAGCGAAAGTAGATATAGACGGCCCATTCAGTCTAATTCGTTTTTCTGCTACTAAATTCTGACCGGTTAAACCATTGACCGGTTTCGATGCCCACGTGCATGTGAGTAAGACAAAGGTGCGTGTTCCAAAAGAAAACACAACACGTGTAGTTTGAAGTACGGAACATGTAATTTGTTTGGAATCTTTTGTCGGCGAATAAGCGGCTAATTTTGAAATGTTTCGTATCGTCGGTCAAAAAGGGAAACAAAGAGATACTTTTGTCTTTTTTTATTTTCATTTATTGTAAATAGTAACCGCTATACTCATTTAACCAGTGTTTTTAAAACCGGACCGACCCGGTGGTCGGACCGGGTTGAACCACGAACCGGAAGCATACCCAGGTTGGGTTGATTATAAAACCCAATGGTAGTTGAACCGATTAAAAAACCGGGTTGGACCGCCAAAAAACCGGAAACCGGCGACCCATTGAACCGTATCAAACCGGGTTTTATAAAAAAAAATATTATTTTATATTTTGTTAATTACTTTTTCTTTCTTAAACAATCAAATATAACTATATTAGTTTTTTAAATATTTATTTAAAAGTAAGATTAAACGTGTTACTATATCTTATCTCTTCTTTCAATGGTTGAATAACATAGAAAGTAAAAACTATGCATTTAAGAGGCATTATGTGTGTGTTGGTGAACAATATGTTTTGAAGATAAATTATCAATTTAAGGTGTTTCATAACGTCTTTTGGTCTAGGTCTCAACATTTTTAAATATTTTGGAACGTTGTTGATTTAACATTTAAACTTTGAAGTATTTTTTTTTAATAATTGTTGCACATGTTTTTAAAAATTATGTTTATTAAAGTGTTTTATTTGATAGTTTGAAATTAATAACATAATATATATATATATATTAAATTATCATCAAATCTGGTTGAACCCGGTCGAATCCGGTCGGACCATATTAACCCATGACCGAATAATTTTACCGGTTCAGTCGCCGGTCCGGTTTTAAAAACATTGCATTTAACCTTACAATAGTTGACAAAAAAAAAACCTTACAATATATTTTTTTTTTCATTTGAAAGAATCCTTCGTTAAGATGGAATTGAAAATTACAAATAAATCACTAGCAAAAAGATACCACCTTTCAATCTAAAAAGCACCATAAAATCCAAGGCCAAGCTCTTCTAAATCTTAAGGGGATACTGAAATTTTTGGAAGCCACCAGCATGTACTGAATGTTAACACATAATGCCGACTGATGAAATCCATCTCTTGGATGAGGAAAACCTGCAACAGCCCAAACAAGTTTTGCGATAGTACACGAGAAGAAAACATGGTTAATAGATTCTCCATCTAGGCCACGTATCTGACAACGACCATCGATCTTCATTCCTCCCACTATAATTAAGTCAGCGACATGCAAAGCATCATACAATGACTTCCACATTAAGGTCTTAATCTTGGGTGGAGCAAGGATATTCCACATGTCTGTCTTTACCGGATTTAAAGATGGGAGAGTTTCAGCTTCGACTGCACAAGAGCTTTTATCAATTTGAGAATAGAGCCAATATCCAGACTTGACAGAGTAATCACCACTTTTAGTAAAGCGCCAAGACCAGAAGTCTTCATTTATCCTTACGATCCATTTTGAGAAAAATATTGAAAATCACAAATTGGAAGGAAATAGTTCATACTATGGATTAATGATATTATTCGATAATTTATTACACCCAGTTTATCTTTTTGAAAAATAATAGCAATTTTGTATCTTTTGAAAACCTGTTGCATTTTTGTATCTTTTTCTGACATCTTTTACTTGAAAAGACTATTTAAACCCTAATCAACAAACCAACTAAGATGAATTATAGTTAGCTAACATAATTAATTTTCGATTTAGTTGGACTTAAGAATTCTTTTAATTAGTCTTGTTTGTAACTTCGATTTAAAAACAGATTTGTTGTTGTTTTGATCTTAACTAGACAAAATATCAAATACACATTTGATGGGCAGATGTCTTAGGACTCAACAACCGTAGAAATAAAGGAAATAGCTCATGGATACCGCAGACCGACCATGCACGAAGATGAACTGTGTTGTTGTATGTGGCTCATGGCTGGTGAAGGGCAACGTGGGTTGGAGATTTATCGTTGAAACAGAAAAGGTATCACGAGTTGTTCTGATGATGTTGTGCATGAAGATTACCGACCTTGCCCTGATTGTTTTGACTGAGTTTGGGTTGGAAACGGCTGCGAAGCCAACCTTCAGCTACTCGCCGATTATTACAGCCTCCTTTACCACCAAGGATAGCTCGTCGCCGTTTATGGTGACAACGGATTTCGGTCTGTCTTGTTTCCTTGACTTGTTGTCATCTAACCGCTCTGTCGCTTTTCCTATCACTGAGGAAAAATATAGTTCATAAAGAAGCTGTTTTTGTTGATTTTTTTTTTTAAGATAGCTCGCCAGAGCAGCTTTCTGACTCCTAGGAGACTATTTGGTAATGTGACTTCGTCTGAAAATATAGAATCTCCGGTAATGCTTGACGATGATACTATTGAAGCGCTAGATTCTATGTTTCGTACATCCCCACCTTTTCCCAAGCCAAGCAATTCGGGTTTCATAGATACATTTGACAGGTCATCCATCAAACAAGAATTTGTCGATGATGTTGTAGATCAGCGCTCACCATCGTTTACTTATACCAACCGTCCTCGAAACCAGTATCCGCTGGAACACGGTATATGACCTAGTCTCTTTCATCTTCAACTTTCTAGATACAAAAAATGATAAGAGAGTTCCAATTTACACTCACACTATTGTCTTCAGCTTCATACTATACGTATAACACAGTTTTACCGGATATAACAGATGACCCTTTTGCAAACAACATACCATCATTCAGCTTTGATTTCCTAGACAAAGATAGCCAAGAAGATGTCCTCATTAACAATGATGAAGCTATAAATGCGATCCCTAACCATCCACCAAGCGATGATTTAGTGGATAAAGAAGTTAATCACGTTGCAGGGGACATGCCCCCACTCAGATTCGATTTACTAGATAGTGATAGAAATGAAATGATCCTCAATTAACGGCGAAAAATATTATCTTCCCAACAGTCCACCTCTCACTGCATTAGTCGACGGCTTAGATGAACAAGTTCCAGGCAAGAGGCCTCCATTCAGCTTTGAATTGCTAAATAGCCAAGAGGATGTGTCCGCCAACATAGAAACTGCCCATCCATCTAGAGATGCTGATATGGCAATAAGAGATGAAGAGGACATTTGTACCCCATATGAAGATGAAAGTGGAAAGTCATATGAGGTACCCGTAGATGTAGGGAATGTGGATCGCGAATTTTGTTCCAACCTTATCGATGAATATGGAGGTTCAGACGCGTTGTTTGTGATGAAGGAAAGGTCCGTAGGAGTAAGCAATAGATCCAAATGGAAGACTGGTGATTCTAGCCCTGTACAACAATAATACATGTACATGTGGATATGTTCTAATGACAACAAATAAGCTAATGACGACGAACAAGCTGATATTCCGCCAACGGTGGACGAAAACGAGTTTCAACGTGATCCTGTCCGTGATTTAGATTTAGACTCAATGGCAGTGATCTGTACAAGGGAAATTTTTTCAAGGATAAAACCAATTTCCAGACATGGTTAGCAATCCATCGATCAATAACAACCTAAGGCATATTTATTGCACACATGTTCACTGACACTTAGAACAAGTATAGAAAACATTGCCAATGCATTCAATGATAAATATTCACACCGTCATCTGTTCCCAAACCAGATGGCCTCAAAGCTTTATTGATGAAAGAGCTTCGTATCCACTCAATGTATAATAAGTGTTGGCATGCGCGGTCCAAGACCCTCACGATGCTACGAGGTACATACGATGGATCATATAGGAAGTTGCCAAAGTTCTTGTACATGCTTAAGCTAGCTAACCATGTGAGCATAGATGATATCGAGATAGAGGTAGACGCAGCAGGGTGCGAGCGGTTTCTATATCTGCTCCTGGCACTTGAGGCATCCATAAAAGGATTTGTGAAACTGCGTAGAATGATTATTGTGGATGGCACACATTTGAGTGGTAGATACAGTGGAGTTCTGTTGACCACCAGTGGTCAAGATGCTAATTTCCAAGTCTTCCCACTAGCATTTTGTATCATGGACAAAGAGAACGAGGAGTCCTGGACATATTTCTTCCACAAGCTTGAAAAGATTATTGCTGACAGTCCCACCTTGATATTCATATCGGATAGGTGCCAGTCAATATACAAAGCTAAGGGAAGAATATTCCCTTGAACTCATCATGGAGCATGTCTTGAGCATGTTCAAAGAAATGTGAAAGCCATGTTTCAATCGGAAGGACTTTCACAACTGGTTAAAGCAGCGGGGACTGCTTATAGGATTGGTGGATACCGTGAAATATGCAATAGTATCCGTAACAATAACCTAGCTTGTGCTAAGTACCTTGACAATATATGTGTTGGAAACTGTACTAGAGAAAATTTCAAAGGATAATGTTACAATCTTATCACTAGCAACGTTACAGAGACATTGAATAAAGAGTTACTTGATGGGAGGAGTCAACCAATCGTCGATATTTTCTCTTGTATACGATCTATGTTGACCAGATGGTTCAGTTGTCGACATGTGAAATCAGCAGCACACAATGAAGATGTTTCTATTGAGGTTGGTTATCTAATGGATAAACATAAGCACGCAGTTCACAGCAGTAAGATAGCTAGTGTTGTGCGCTGGAATTTCTAAATGCTTGGACAGTTTGGCGGAGAATCGTTTCATGTTCTTCTGGACGATAAGCGATGCACATGCAAGATATTCAACAAGTTCAAAATTCCATGTGGCCACACGTTAATAGATGCGGACAGTCTTGATTTAAGCTGTGCGAATTTGTGCAATTCACATTACAAGACATCAATGTGGAGAGCAACCTGTGATAAGCCCTGGGGAAATCCCAACGACTATGATATTGATGTTCTAAACCATTTATTGTATCCACCATATGTCAACAGACCATCTGGTAGACATAAGGAAGGAAGGTATCCACCGATTGGCGAATACCAGCCAATAACTCAAACCTAAATGTAGCCATATATAGTGTCTTTCAATTGTACAAACCATCGCTTGTGGAACTGGTTGCAGAAGGAGAAGACCCCTCGATCAACACCCAACATATGTTCCAAATGCGGAGGCCACAACCACAACCACAACCGTACATCTTGCAAAACCTGATCGCATTCATTTTGGGAATCTTATTTTGGATTGCGTATTTTTGTTTATAACTACGCATCATATTGGATAGTTGTTGTCTTCATGACAGACTTATTTGTATAACTCCCTTTAAAACATGATTAGGAAACTTTGTCATCCATTGATGCCAAACATTATTGATACTATGAACCGCTTAGTTTCCACTATTTTTTCAAGCCTCGCTTATTTTATACTGTTATGTCGACATATCAGTATACTAATTATGTTTATCCATGTTTGTAAACATTATGGATACAATGAACCGCGTACTATCCACTGAATTTGTATTAACCAATCGTTCGTTTTAGGATTGCATATTTTTGTTTATAATCACCTATAATTTTCAATAGCTGTTGTTTTCATGGTAGGTTTTATTTTGTATAAGGAACTGTATTTTCCATTGTTGCCCAAACAATATGGATACATTTAACCGCTTAGTATCCACTTTTTGTGCCCATCCATTCCATCAGTTCTTCGTATGGTTATGTAGATATCTTATTTGACTTATTACATTTTGTTGTGATTGTGACGTTCATAATTATTCAGAATCCAACATCCAAGGCATCGATTTGATGTCGCCGTTTTTTCCGTGAAAATGTTAAAAAACTAATGTTGTGAGTATGCCCTAAAAGTTGCTATAGTCTTACTTTACTAAGCTATCTTGTTAACACTTTTTTTTTACAGTAATCCTATTACGCAGAAAATTCTAAATAACCCATATCTTCTGCTTGTGTACATATCTTGATACTGACAATTAAATCTGTTTATAATAGTTATGACAAAAATGCTTGGATCCATACTTACACTTTACTGTGAACGAGCTGTTCAACATTACGAATTCAAATACACGTATACTATCTGTCCATTTAACTTCGCTTTTATGGATCGGTATTGTTACATATTGTACCTGTTATAAGTAAGAGTCTACACAGTCGCTCGAAACCCTCTTCACAATCATGAGTTTTACGTCTAATTCAACTGCTCCCACTTCTGACCAACCATTACCTTGCAGGTCGATAGGCGTCGCAGCGCCAACCATATGTTGGTGTGGCGAACACATTAAAGTAGGCTATGGTACAACTCGTTCCAATCTTCACGGAGGTGGTTCAAATGCTCGAAAGCTAACCAAATTAGATTAAAACATGATCCCGTTGTCCGTTCTAGATTCTTTTTTTTCATTTAGTTTATATTTTAAATTTTTTTGCTTTTTACAAGCAGTGCCTAAGTGAAAATCACTTACGCGCGTGGGTGGATGACGCCATTATGAAAGAGGTTTATAGGGTTGCAAATGATGTCAAGAAAATTCAAGAGGACGTAAAAGTTCTAGAAAAGCGGTCGAATTCGGTTGGAGACAAATTAGCGATCAAGATGGCAAGAAAAATCTCCGTGGAGGTCGCAAGAAATAATAATGCTCCTTGTGCTAAGAGGCATATACAGGAGAAGATGAACATGATACATTTCATATGGATCATGGCCGTTTCTATTTGTGCAGCCGCTTGGACGTTTGACCAGCTAAAGGCATTCATTTATGGTTGAAGAATGATCTACCTTCTATGTTAGTTCAGCACTAGGCCCTCATATCATCCTTTTGTTTGCCCTTTTGTACCAGTAATAGTGTCGAATACTAACCATCTTTTGTTCCAAACATTCCTTTAATTGTCCCCATTTCGAGGGTATTTTAAGATGAATGTTTTATTCTATTTTTTTATCCCTCTTATCACGATGACATATTTACTAAGGAAAATAACTAGTATAACATGGATCCACATCCTTAGTCTTCAGGATATACAATGTAAGCGAATTTTGAATTTATATGGATAGCAATTAGTAGGGGTGTATTTGCTTATTAAATTACAGACTACAAATAATGATACTCTTGTAATACTAATATCGGATGGGAAACTATCTTTGTCTCTTAGAATAGTACCCGGAGTTCGAGTTTTTCTATCCATCATTTTTTAATTTATCGATTATATTTATTTATATCCAGCAGAACTGTAGAAAATGGATGGAGTATTTGTCCTTTTATAATGGCAGTATGTTGGGATTCCAGTATGTTGTCTAATTCATTGAATTAAGTTGTATGTGATATGAATTGTTGCGACCTAAGGTCATCTAAAAATAAGGAATGTCAACCCTAATTCTCTGTCCACTTATACCAAACACATCTTCAAAGATGAATACAACAGATAACCTCCCTTCCTCTCCCAATTTTGTCGATCTGCCGGCTGAAATAAGAGGATCGATTTTGGCCAAATATGCTAGCGAAATCATTCTTGAGCACTTCAAAATTAGAGCCATATGCAAAACTCTTCGAGATGACGCTGATCATGTGGATACGCTATCCCAGATCAATCTTATAAAATCTCATCACGACTTTCAAGGGATACTCTGATTGGAACGTGCCTATCTAGATGCCAATAATCCAACAACAATGTTTTTAAAAGCAATTTTCGATTTCATGTACCCAAACGGACGAGCTGACGCCTTTGTCCGCCTCAAACACTGCGCCGTTGTTGGAATCAAACCCTCTTTGTATTGCTACAAAGTCGTACGCCGTTCCATCTCCCCTAACCTGGATTCTGATTCAACGATTCCTCTTCTCTCTCGCAGTGCTATCGGGGCACTTAGGAGGCATGTCAGAGAGTTTCAGCGAACAACTTTTCCTCTCTACATATCAGCCAAAAAATCACAACATGCCCTTGTGCCATTCATCGCTATTGGCTTGACTTTTTAAATGAAAATGTAAAAGGTCAAGGTATATACCATCTTTGTTTCTGGGCTATCAAGACTTTAGTGTTCTTCTGTATAACCCCAGGGACTTTCACCAGATGGGTTGAGATAGCTGAATGAGAATATCAGCCAAAAAACGCAGGCGAGGGGGCGACGATAATAGGCAGGACGTTGACGGTTTAGTATACGCTAATGTCCACGACGCTGACGATTTTTCCGGTGCCAATCTACACAATGCGGTCAACGTTTATATACCATGGATTTTAGGATTTTTAACCATGATATATGTCGTTGTTATCAAGTCTTTCTATGTGTTTTGGAGTCTTTTCAGGTGTTTTATAGGTTTAAGGCACATTTGGAGCTCAATTGGACGTTCTGGGAGCATTGAGGGCATTTATGCACTGTTTAGAGGTTTCACAGAGTTCACTGGCTGTAAATTCGCCTTGCAACGATCGATGCAGTTGTGCAGTGGTCGACGCAAGGTGATTCCAGGGTTCTGCGCCCAAAAATCTGCATTTTGAAGAAATTATAGTTTTTGCCCAGAAACTTTTCAGACTTGCAAAAAGGCCCAAAAACGTGTTTTAGACTATATATTAGGGTTTTTAGCCACTTGTTTAGGCTACGCTTTACTTACGATTTATTTTACATTGAGAGAGAGTTAGGGGCTGATCTTGTTCTTGAAAGAGAGAGGATTTCGAACCCCAATTCTTTATTTTATTATATGATATTCAGTATTCTATTCATGATGTTTTCTGTTTCGATGATCATGTCTGAGTAGTTTACTTGTTAGGTTTAGGGATTCTCACAAGGGATTTCATGGAATTATAGGTTGATTAATCTATAGGGATTCATATCTGCTAGTTCTCCATCTAGGGTTGTTCTTAATGCTTAATCTGAATTATCTACCCAGATTTATGATGTTAGGTTAATTTCCACAACGGCAGTTGGTTAATTAGCTAGAAAGAACCTAGATGAGCAATTTGATCTACTCGCAAAGAAATTTGGTTTAGAGAAATTGTGAACTAAAGAACCTGAGATTAATGCTTGTTTAGAACTCTAGAATGCACAACGAAAGTTGGTTTGCTAGGTTGTTAGAAATAGATAGGATTCACAACGAAAGTTGTCTTCTTATACTTCTGTGATTCCAGTTCTAGAACAGTTCTTAATTATATCCTGCTTGATTGATTGTCTGTGTTCCTGATTTCCTGAGAACTCCCTTGACCTAACGCTTCACTTGCTTGCTTACAAAACCGCTTGATTTACTTTTCTGCTTGATTTACTGCTTTCACATCTGTTTCACCTAGCTTAATTCGACGTTCTATAATCTATCGCAAGAGTCTAGAGTCTCTGTGGATTCAATACCCTATATACTACTAGTTCACGTCCGTGCACTTGCAGTGTAGATCTAGGGATTAAAACCTGATCGTATCAAGTTTTTGGCGCCGTTGCCGTGGACTCTTTTGAGTCTTCGATAGATTTGAACTTAGGGTTTAGACTAGGTTTTTCGTTTTTTTCTTTCTTTTCATTTTACTGATTTATTTTTCTATTTTTCATTTTTTTCTTCATTTTACTGATTTCGCATTGCATCGATCGACGCTCTTCTTGCATCGGTCGACTCACTTCGCGGAATCACCAAGAAGACTAAGAGATCCGTAAGGACGATGTGTCGGAATGATATTTTAAGCTCAGGGATTAACAGTTCACAGATAGCTGGGCTGAAGAACAAAGTTGACTCTCTACATAGTCTTTTACTTGGAAAGTATGCGCAAGGAGCTATCAACTACGTCGGATGGAATGTATTCAACAGTCAGGAATCTGCTTTTCAGGAACCCTTCTCGAGAAACTACGGTGTTTCTTCTTACCAAGCACCGCCTGCACCTGCATATAAGAGCAGATTGGAAACAATGATGGAGCAGTTTCTTGAGGGACAACAACAGATCGATGTGTCCTTAAACTCAAAGATAGATGCATTGTATGAAAATCTGAACGGGAAGTTTGAATCTTTGAGCACACATGCGAAGGAGCTAGATATCAAAATTTAACAAACAGCTGGAGCAATACAGAGGCAGAATGAAACTGTAAAAGCTGAACATAACAGATCTGTTAATGCTGGGGTCATAAGGGACGAGATTAACTTGCTGGACGAAGAAGAGAGCATAATCTCGGATTTTATGGATGAATTCTGTCTGTCTGAGACAAGCATCGATCGACACAACTCCTGCATCGATCGACACAGTCTCGATACGTCTGATGAAATTGCTCGAAATCACCTTGTGTCGATCGACACACATCGTGCATCGGTCGACACAGAACGCAGACGTGACCAGAGACCTGTAACAGTCCCAGAGCGAGTCTATAAGCCCTATGTGCCGTATCCTAAGGTTCCCAAACTGTCTAAACATGAGCTAGAAGAAGCTAAATGCATAAGAGTAATGGAGAAGCAACTGGTTCAGATTTCAGAAAAGCTTCCAGATCCAGGAGACTTTGTGCTCGACTGTTCCATATCTAAGGACAGATTTAAGCGTTCTATGTGTGATTTAGGATCTTGCGTGAATCTCATGCCATACTCTGTGGCTGTGAGATTAGGACTGATGGATTTCCAGCCTACTAGGATCTCTCTTACCCTAGCTGATCGATCAAATAGGTATCCAGAAGGAGTTCTTGAGGACGTTCAAGTCAGAGAACTACTTGATTCCAACAGATTTTGTGGTGCTGAAGTATGATATTGAGCCTTATGATCCTCTGCTACTTGGTAGATCATTCTTAGCTACTGCTGGAGCTGTGATAGATGTGAGACGTGATTTGATTGATCTCCAACTGGGAGATAAGCCATTGCAGTTCAAGATGGACAGGAAGCAGAGAGCCACCATTGATGGACAGAGCTTCAGTGTTGAGGTGGAACCAGAGGTTCCAATTGGAGAGAAGAAGATGGCAGTTCATTTTGAACTTGCTCTAACATCTTTAGTGCCTGCAACTGCTCATAAGCAGAAAGCTCCAAACATCTCATTTACACCAAAGGTAAGACATGAATCATCTAACCTTAAACCTCCTAATCGCATTGCTTTGAATGCAGGAAAACGCAGAATCCCACCCAAGCTTCGCTCCCGCCCTGGTGCTTTTCAATCTTTCCTTGGGAGATCTCATGATCCGAATGCTTATACGCCACCTTGGATGAAGAGATATTCGCAGAGACACTCAAAGTCTCTGTTGAATCCCCCATAATTCCGATCTCCTATCCCATAGTCAAGCTATTGACTTTAAACAAGCGCTGAGTGGGAGGCAACCCACTGTTAGGTTTGTTTTTGTTTTCATTTTTCGTTTTTGATTTGGTGTTTTTGATTTTATGCTTTTGTGTGTTCAGAGGCGTGATAAACAGGCAGAATCGCATTGTATCGATCGACACACATAGTGCATCGGTCGACACAGATGCGATTTCTGATTAGCCGATTTGATTGCGGTTTAGACACCAGTTATCTAAATAACCGCGAGCATATTTGCCTTGCATCGACCGAGACCCTTGTGGCATCGATCGACGCAGGGCGACGACAGTAAGTATTCTGCAACTTTTCGGATTGTTTTTCAATTTGATTATTCTTTCACCGAGCTCATGCTTTTATTACACTGGGGACAGTGTATTTCAAGTGCGGGGGAGGTAGCTACTGACGCACGCTTTTGTTTTCTTAGAGTCAGCCCTGTTTTCAAAAAAATTTGTTTTATTGAGTCAAAATAGTTTAAGTAAGAAACACTGATTTTTTGAGAAGTTAACAGCACTTGCAGGAACTTAAGTGATCATTGGGATGAAGCTGCAGGATCAATCTATGACTATTAGAAAACCCAACACCGATCAGCCTACTGAGGACACCCATATCAATTCAGGTATTCAGAGGATCCTTTACTGACTTCAACCTTGTAAACCTGACTTAATTTTCTCACCTAAGGGCTTGGTATACCTTGAGTCGGACTCCTCTGTTAGTTCTGACACAGCTTGTAAACCTGTCCAAGTAAGGTTCCCTTCTCCCCTTCCATAAAGTAAAAAAAAAAAAGAATAATAAACTGAGGATGAGCTAGTAGCTCCGAACTGGTCACAGGAGTGGTAGCAAACACTATTACCTCCTGTGCATTCATGGAATGTGTCCAAAGTACGCCCCTTAACGGGAAGAGCGCTGATAAAAAAATAAAATGATACCCAATGGGGAAAAATCAGAATGCTAAGGAAGGGAAAAGAGAAGAAAGGAACCATAAAAAGATAGTATGGTGGTCTAGAGCTGACAAAGTAAGAATCCATGTGCCCTTTGATCGATAATCCTTAGGTGAGACCGCACTTAATAGCTTATAGAAGTCAGTAGGGTGAATTTGAATTGCTTGGATTGATTGTGGAGTTTACTCAGGACAGTTGCTAAGTGTGGGGGAAGTATATGTTGGTCTTGATGTCTTGCATGTGATTCTTTCAGTGGCTTACTAAAGGGAATCTGAGTGTTGTTGCTTCTAGGATGAAAAGTGTTTCTGAAAGTTTTCAAATCTCTTCACAACATTCTAGTTCTCTGTTTTGCTTGAGGGCAAGCAAAGGCTAAGTGTGGGGGAGTTGATATACCATGGATTTTAGGGTTTTTAACCATGGTATATTTCGTTGGTATCGAGTCTTTCTATGTGTTTTGGAGTCTTTTCAGGTGTTTTATAGGTTTAAGGCATATTTGGAGCTCAATTGGACGTTCTGGAAGCATTGGGGGCATTTCTGCACTGTTTAGAGGTTTCACAGAGTTCACTGGCTGTAAAATCGCCTTGCAACGATCGATGCAGTTGTGCAGTGGTCGACGCAAGGTGATTCCAGGGTTCTGCGCCCAAAAATCTGTATTTTGGAGAAATTACAGTTTTTGCCCAGAAACTTTCAGACTTGCAAAAAGGCCCAAAAACGTGTTTTAGACTATATATTAGGGTTTTTAGCCACTTGTTTAGGCTACGCTTTACTTACGCTTTATTTTACATTGAGAGAGAGTTAGGGGCTGATCTTGTTCTTGAAAGAGAGAGGATTTCGAACCCCAGTTCTTTATTTTATTATATGATATTCAGTATTCTATTCATGATGTTTTCTGTTTCGATGATCATGTGTGAGTAGTTTACTTGTTAGGTTTAGGGATTCTCACAAGGGATTATGGAATTATAGGTTCATTAATCTGTAGGGATTCATATCTGCTAGTTCTTCATCTAGGGTTGTTCTTAATGCTTAATCTGAATTATCTACCCAGATTTATGATGTTAGGTTAATTTCCACAACGACAGTTGGTTAATTAGCTAGAAAGAACCTAGATGAGCAATTTGATCTACTCGCAAAGAAATTTGGTTTAGAGAAATTGTGAACGAAAGAACCTGAGATTAATGCTTGTTTAGAACTCTAGAATTCGCAACGAAAGGTGGTTTGCTAGGTTGTTAGACATAGATAGGATTCGCAACGAAAGTTGGCTTCTTATACTTCTGTGATTCCAGTTCTAGAACAGTTCTTAATTAGATCCCGCTTGATTGATTGTCTGTGTTCCTGATTTCCTGAGAACTCCCTTGACCTAACGCTTCACTTGTTGTCTTACAAAACCGCTTGATTTACTTTTCTGCTTGATTTACTGCTTTCACATCTGTTTCACCTAGCTTAATTCGACGTTCTATAATCTATCGCAAGAGTCTGGAGTCTCTGTGGATTCGATACCCTCTATACTACTAGTTCACGTCTGTGCACTTGCAGTGTAGATCTAGGGATTAAAACCTGATCGTATCAGACGTCGGCGGTGATAATGGGCAAAGAGCCGGTACATTGGACGGTGGTAATAACCCAAACGACATACCTGCGATTTGGGGTGCTTAAATATTTTTTACGACACTTCTTAATAATAGAATAAAAAACTATTGATATTTTTTCGTTCTATCCTTCCTATTAAGTTGAATATAAAACTCGTTCATATCCACCATATCATACACATTTTATTTAATTAATGTCTTTCATCGTCCGATTTAATAAATAAATTTAATATAATAACCCACAACCAATGTTGGAATAATGTGCCATTACACACTTAAAATTAATGAATTACTTTTAAGTTGTCAAATCATAGATTATAACTCCAATGCCATCAATAAATCACGCGAAAACTTAATGAGTTACTTTCTTTTTCGATATTATTTTAAAACGGTTTAGTGAATTATGTTGCATACAGTTGAACCGCCTAATACATATTTTATATATGTGGAAACTAATCGGTTCATTGCATCCATAATGTTTGACATCAATTGATAACAAAGTAGATAACCCCAATCATATTCATTTCGGTTACTGTGTTCGAAGTTTCATTTTGTTGAATGGAGAATTTGCTGGATAGTTAGTCAAAGTGTAACTATTCTAATACCTGTATTTATAGTATCCTATATAATAAATCCAGTATAGTTAATATTACTTTTCCATGAGATTATTATATATAACTATATTCATACAAAGTTAATCTCTATATATTTAATACATATAACTACAATTATTAATAGCATTTACTTTAAGCACAATAGATTCATTAAGGAGTATGACTATTCATACTTTAATTACAAAATCATCTCTATTTCTATCAACCTTTATCTACTATATTGTCGTCAACCTCTTACTATCTTTATTCTATCTTAATTGATAACATGCTGAAGTATTAAACTTTCGTGGAGTATTATGATCAATTATATGTATAGAATACATAAGACTAATTCCCCGATTTAAACATTAGCCATAAATATAATAGTATTCATCTTCCAGATTAAAAAAAGTACATTCACTAGGAGCATGACTATCCATATTTAAATTAAATAATCCACTCCATTCATATCCACTTATTTATTACCGTTGTTGTTAACCTCTTACTATCCATTTAAAAATATAATGTATATCTAATTCTTCATTTTATACTTAACTGGAGTGTTATGGTTTAACAATTACCTATCCATCATTTACTTAATTCGCTCGGTCAGTTACTTTAATACACACATTACTATCCATCATTTACGATATACCGATTTTACGAATATTTCAATCCATCTAAAACTATAACGGATAGTTAATCAAGCCTTCAGATGATAGTATACATATCCATTGATCAAAACCGAAATGTTGTGAAGAAACCGAAACGTTGCGTCGTTTTGTCATCTATAAATATTAGTTGTTGACCCTAACACTCTGTCCACACACTCAATACACATCCCTCAAAATGAGAAGAGTAATTTCTCGTGTTGCTGAATCATCCAACCCTAACCGTCCAGATCCCACTCTTCTAGATCTGTCGGCCGACCTAAGGAGGTCAATCCTTGCCAGGAATGCTAGTGATAACCTTCGAGAACATTTCAGGGTTAGAGCCGTCTGCAAGACCTTTCGCGACGATGTGGATCACGTGGATACTCTTTTTCAAATGAACCTTATCTAGGCTGTCCCTTCAGAAGAAAACTACGAAGGTGTAACCCTGTTAACAATGCCTGTTTGGCTGCCAACAACATAACTGCTGTGCTTCTGAAGGCAATCTCCGATTTCATGTACACAGATGGAAGACCATAAGGTTTCCAAAGGATCAAACGTTGCGCAGTTACTGAATGCAAACCTGCTGTATATTGCTACGAAGTCATCCGTCGATCTATCTCCCCTGACTTGGATTCAAGTTCCACTATTCCTATCCTTTCTTGTTTTGTTATACGTGCTCTCATGAGGCATGTCAGGAAGTTCAAGCGATGCTCCTGGCCTATCGGCATCTCTGTCGATCTGTCGGAGATAAGAGATGCAGTTGACGAGGGAAGAATAAAGACATGCCCTTGCTCCGTTCATCGATATTGTCTAGATATCCTGTATGAAAATGTCAAAGGTCATGGTATGTGCAATGAATGTTTCTGGGCCATTGAGACTTCATGCTTCTTCCGAATCATTCCCCAGACTTTCCTCTAAATGTATGAGATCGTCGAAGCCCCAATTACCATTGGTTGGGTGCATAACGCAATCGGTTGGAACCAGACGGCAATGCAAAACGGTGGCGGTTAGGGTGAAGGAGGAGTTAAAAACGCTGGTGGTTGAGGTCAAGGTGGAGTGCAAAACGTTGGCGGTTGGGGCGACGGTCAAGTTCAAAACAGCTGAGGTTAGGGCAACGAAATTGGACAAAACAGTGGCGGTTGGGATGCCTAATGTTAAACCCTAAATATTTTTATTAAATTTTTCCTAAATATCTTTAACTATAGAAATACTGTAACGAATAACGCAAGGAAAACTGTTTCTAGTTTGTTTTGGTTTTTTTTTTTTTGGTATTAAACTATCACTCTTTAGCGGTATCCATTAATATCTATTTTCCTCCTATCCATGATCTGGTATTGATGTCCATTTTTCCATAATATATGTTAATCCAAACATATTAAACAAATAAACTTAATATTCAAAATATATTTATCACAAACATCGAAACCCCAATTCTTTAGCCGTTAAATCATATTTTACAATTCTCAGGCCATTATTATGTCCCATAACATACAAACATTATCATTATTCTAACACATAATTACATTTGGGGGGAGGGAGCGATCTTTATGATTCGACTCCTTCAACACGCAGTTCACATACTATCCATCAGACACCACATTGCCTATTAATCTTTATTTCGCTATCTATTTATTGTTAGTACGCATCCACCACAATTGTTTTAATGGATACACTTTGCTCCATAAGACAAGTCAGAATCGTAATTTTGTATTCATTGTCATTAACCATTATTTACAAAAGTTTAAACATATATTATTTTCCACTCTTAATCACCCTTCTTATTAACCATAGTCCTGGTCTGATTTGAACATGTCTTTATTACTTTCAGTAATGAGTATATCATCTAAATACCAAGACTTCTACGCATTCAGACTTCTTTTTATCTATACAACAAAAATTTGTGCAGATACCAAGACACCTGTCCACTATTAACCTATCCATTAATTAATTGTTCAACACTAAGTAGTTCTGTCTATTTCGGAAAGGTCTTCACCCATTTTCTCAGTGAATGAAATAATTAATACTTGATACATTTCTCGATGCATGCCCGTTCTCAGAGACAATGTACCATAAAATAGTAAGTATTATCTCACATCACTCATTGATGGACTGGTGGATGTACTACTACATGCACAGCTAAAACTATAAAATTATTCACAATATCCATTACACTAAACAAAACAAAATTACCACAGTTACATCTCGCAAGGATCAATGTGTGTTCATGCAACTCTCGAAGCCATCTACCTATTAGCAGTCTAATCATACATCTATAATTCTCAAAACCAAATTTGTTCACGTTAACTCATTTTTAATATATATTAAAACATAATAAATTGATTGTTCTACATGCGATTAAACTCTTCCTCCAACAAATAATGTATCCATTTATTATGTGCGTATATGGATACCTCTTAAACTCTTACAGATACTAGGCAATTAGATCAACACATACACGATGCACCTTAACACCTAATTCATATAGACAGTTATACATTAGTTTTTGTCCCCTATCCAATGAAAGTTTTAGTTTGTTCTTATCCATTTACGTCATCTTTAAAGTTGACTATTAATTTATTTTTAATTAATTAATGCAAAACATTTAGCGACATACTCAATTGATTTACAAATTGTTGTTGTTAGGCGTTGCATTGCTTTTCTCTACTTTATACGTATTTGTCAAATCATCAGTTAGAGTACAGACAAATATTTTAATTAAAAAAACTAAGTTGTACATGTTTCAATCTACCTTATACTTGCCTATGCAACCACCAATCTATTGTTAATAGGAATCCACCATAACTATTGAAATATTTATAATTTGTATCCAAATAAACATACATAGTGTTATTTTTGTCTCTATTTTCATTAACCATTATTTAACAAGTTTTAAACATATATTATCTATCCACTATTATTAAACATAGTCCATGTCTGATTTGATAAACATAGCACAAGTTCTACAGATTCGGACTTCTTTATAGCTTCTCTACATAAAAACTACCTATCCAGTGTTATCATATCCATTATTACCCTATCCATTAATTAATTCTTCAACACTAACTAGATATTTTTTTTCTTGTAAAGCTGTTAACGAAAATTTTTATAATAAGTACTTGATTCATTTTTTGATGCATCATGTTCTCATAGACAAAGTTCCATGTAATAGTCAACAATATCTCACATCACTCATCCATTAACTGGCATATTTACTACTACTTGCTCCGATAAAACTATAAATTTATTCATAATATCCATTATACTAAAAAAATTTAAAACTTACATCACACAAGGTTCGATGTGTGTACATAAAACCTTGAAACCATTTATCTATTAACAGTGTAGTTATACATATTTAATTCCCAAACTCATCATTATTCACGTTAACTCACTTGTTATATACAACATGAAGACCGACAATTATATATCCGATTAAACTCTTCCTCCGACCATTATTGTTTCCATATTTTTTTAGCACATATGGATACCTTTTAAACCCTTATATATACTAGGGAAATAGATCGACTCAAACCCGATGCACCATAACACCTAATTCATATACTGTTATAAATTAGTTCTTTTCCACTATCTACAGGAAGGTAGAGTTTGTTGCGATCCATTTTCTGCTTGCTTTTAATTAATTAATATCAGTTTATTATAGGAAATAATACCTCATGCTCAACTGTCAGGTGTTGCAGTGCTTTTGACAACTTTATATCCACTCGTCAAATCAATTAGCCAACATGTAAATTCGGTAACTAAAAAAGCAAAAAAAAACTAGGTAGTACTTGTATCAAATCTAACTTAAACTTTCCCATGTAACCACCCATGTAATGATACATTACAACGTAACAAGTCATTTGCAATCTAGCTTATCAAACTTACTCATGGAAACAAACATATTTACATTAGCATATACCCCTTTGAAACACCATATCTCATTTGATTGATTTGTTATTGGATAGAATCAATAGTACATATGGCAGCTTTTTATGTGTCAGAGACAAATAAAAGCTAGTAAATAGTGAACATCCCTCACATCATTTAAAAATAAACTCTTGTAGGGGTATTCTGAATTTGTTTAAATTTTTTAGTTTTCCTAATACTCTATAGTGACAATTAAAATTTATGATCCTACTATCCACCGAAATGTCCACATCATCTATTCGTTTTGCATGGATTATATGCTCCTACTATCCATACATATGTACCCATCCTATAACTAATCAGTTCTTACATAACATCCCTTCTTATTACATTTATGCCTCTATACAAATATTCTTAGATTTTTATGTAAATCTTTGAATTGTGCTTCAATATTTGAACGACACTCTGTGGCGACATTTTTAAATTCTTGCTCTCCAGAACATCGTTTCTGTAAGGACAGGCTGAACCAACAACCCACCAATCTTCTATCTAGACAGATCCTACATACCAATCTCCTATTATAATAGTTTTATCCCTTCAACATCTCTTACCTACCCATTATACTTCCCCAATGTAGCTCAACATATCTATGTATGATGTCTGGATTGCAGGTAACTATCCCCAACTTGATTTTACCTATCCACCATTTAATAGATATACACCAATATTTGTAAATAGATTCACCATACAACAACATGTTACTCATTATAACATGCTACTCAAACGGGAAATTTCAAGTCTCAGAGTTAAACATACAAACGATACTGAATTCTTACAAAGTTTGTTTGAGAACTTCCGGGACAATCCAGTTCTTATAAATGTCCATTGCGTACTCCTGCCTAAACTGGTCCACGAACTCATCTGTCATCGTCTCCAATCCATCTGCTTGGGATAGGGCATGAAGCTCAAGAAACTTCATTGTAACCGGTCCACAATCCCCCGCTCTATCACTCTTGTACAAAGCCTTCTAGCGATTCCATGAATAAGACTTCACATTGTCCTTCAGCCCTGTTTCACTGCCTTGCTTTGCTCCTTTTCCTTCATACACCTAGTATCAGGGTCCATCTTAAGAAAGATATCCACAATATAGGGCACCATATGTATAATCGGAGCAATGTCTTGAGCAGCTTGATTGTCCCAAATGTAGTTTGGTAACCTATATAGTACTTCAAGTGACCCCATGTCAATGTTAATAACAACTCCAACCCATTGATCCTCTCCTTAATTCATCGGAACATATGTTGCTCCAACATCTTCAAACCACTTCGCCTTAATATGGCCGCGAGCCCAGTCGCCATATACGAACTCCTTGATGAGATCGCCCCAATGATACCCTCCCTTGTCCTTGAACGAGGAAAAGCTCCTATATTTAGCTTGAAAATGGTTTGAGAACCAAGGCGGCAAGAAGACTACCTTCTCCTCTGCGTAGTGCGTGGCATATTTCATGTATATGAACTCTCCAAGTACCTGCATATGCTGAAGTACCCAGAAACTCTATAAGTTAACAATATATGCCAAATTATACAATGAATTTAGTTGAAACTAACCATTGTGTTTACACATTTCAGAGGCTCTAAAATGTAAAGAAAGAATTTGTTACTTATCTCCACCTCCCCATATATCAAATTCTTTAGCACGTATTCCCTACACGTTTATACCACAATTAGGGCAACTAAGCGTTAATTCCCATTTATCTACGCAAATTCCTTTCTTACCTAGTAGGACAAAGCTTAAGCGCTTCCTGCCAGGCGTTTTTATGTCCAGTGAACATATTTTCACTTTTTCTTAACCCCTCAAATGTCCGTGCATGCGCTAGCTCTTCACTTGTTGGACTAGTTTTAACACGTTTTGGGTGTGGAGAAGAATCACTCACCTCATCCTTTTCTTCAGTGATAACCACCAGTTCTTTCATACAACCATGCTTTTTCTTTGGTTGACGTATCGTTGAAGCTTTACCGGTGTTGTTGACAAGATCATTTGACTTCTTATCACTTCTCTCCTCCTTAATCCCCTTCCTCTTTTCTCCAACTTCACCTTTAGCTGCCTGGCACACATAATAAGAACCCATATAACAAATAGATGTTTTTATTTATATGTGGAATCACATGCATTCAAAATCCTTTCCATCTACCAACTTGCACTTATTGAAGGAAGTATCTAGTTGGTGTTCTATGGATAGGTCATCAGTATTTCCTTCACTTGTAGTTCCAGGCTTACTCGGGCCATAAAAAATGAATAATTAGTACTCAATATTTAACTTATCATGTACACCATAATTAGTTCTGGAAAACATAATAAATGGTTTTATAAATCTCTTGAATAATACACTATTATAAAATTTACATTTATATTACCATGGATTGTTTCTCTATTGTCACAGACCTCTTTCCATCAACCACCTTACACTGATTCAAGGAAGTATTCCTCTGGCATTCTACGGATAGGTCATCAATATTTTCTTCACTTGTGGTTCCAGGGTTACTCTGCCCATAAGAAATGAAAAATTAGTACTCAATGCTTGACTTATCCTGTACACCTTACGTAGGTCTAGAACACATGTAAGTGGTCTTATGAATATCTCGAACAACATACCGTTATATATATTACCATGGATTGCTTATCTGCCTCCTTTCCATCTTCCTCTTTACACTGATTCAAGGATGTATCCACCTTGCTATCTATGGATAGGTCATCATTTTTTCCTTCCCAACGAGTTCCGGTGTTTCTCTGGCCATAATGAATCTCAAAAAATGGTTCTCACTACATAACTTATGATGTACATGAAAAATTAGGTCGAACAACACATAATTAAAATTCACATTCAAATTACCATGGATTTTTTTCTTGCAGTTACAAAATCCTGTCCATATACTAATTCCCCCTCATTCAACCACAAATCCAGCTGCCTTTCTGTGGATAGGTTATCTGTCTCTCCATCACATGGACTCCGAGTGTTCTTCTGCAATAATGGATCTCAATAATTAGTGCTCAATCGTTAACAAGCTTTATCAAGTATAACTAAGATGATCTTAAATTAATTATCCAATACACATTCATATGTATCCATACATCACCATCCAAAATTGTACCATATGTGTTCTCTGTGGTTAGTTCATCCGTCTTTGTTTCACATTGAATCCCATTGTTACTCTTCCCATAATAGATCTTCATAATTAGTAATTGTATTTAGTAGTTAACACATTTATGTATGCAATAAATATAAACCACAAAACAAGATATTAAGATCATAAGAGAATAAATAATCAACACACTAAAAAATGAATCGATATTACTTAGTTCAGTGGATTAACAACCAAAATATTTTCTACTGCCAGTTCTCTAAGTATTTTCAGACTTTGTTCCGCATAGATAACGTTTATCGGCTGCTCCTGATCCTCCAGCTCTGTAGTCATTGCCATGACTTCCTTTCCATTATGTAACTCCTTACCCACAAATGATTCATCATTTGATTTCGAAGGCTCAATTGATTCAGCCAGCTGAGTACAAAACTTTCCAATGTTAAATTCAGATCCTAGAAAGAAGTTTCATCAACATAGTGGTTAACTTGAGATATAACATAATTCACATTATTCCATATTGGGTCATTGTTGCTAGGAGGACTTTCAAAATATTGGTCACCCACTCCACAATTAACATTGCCAGACCCTCTAGCATAAGCTTTTCTCTTCCTCCGCTTATTAGATGCACCTAAGAACACCTTCTTCATCCCTGTCAACGTGTACTTTTGGAGGGGAATGCTTAGACGTCTACTTATAGGCAACCTACAAGCCCTGAACGCTAATCTTCATTTCAACAAAGTCATCTCCGCTTCCTATTTTGATATTTGCTTTCTCACTTATTTAAATGTATCCTCTACCTAAATCTTAAACTTGTCATTTACAGCCGAATCAGCCTCACTTCTCGTTCCGTCTTCAGTTGAAACAGACCCCTTTCTCTTTCTTTTATGCTCTACAAAAAGCTTGAGGATGTTCTCAATAAGCGTTTGAGAACAATCACCACCAAGCCATTCATCCTTTTTGAATTCGTATTGACTATCCACGAGATTTTCATGATACACAACCTTCTTGTCCTTAATCTCGTCACACCATTCCCCCAACCTTCACCTAATGGGCTCACTTGGGGTTTCAACCATGGCACAAATTTTATCTGTACATAGAAAATTTACACTTCTTAATGGATAGAGAATGATTAGTATACTTATGGATGATTCGAGCACAATATCTACTTACGTTAGGTCCAAACTATATGTCTAGCACAATGTCACTACTTATCCAATTATTTTGGGAATTTTTTGGAATCTAGTATCCATGAAGTTAACAGTTGATTCATATTCAGGCATCCTCTCCAAAAAAACATGGTATACAACAGAAATCTAGGAGTTGATAAGCACACGGGAATCTATAAACGACCTTTGTTTGTTGTTGCAGTTGCGTTCTAAATGTTTGAATAGGATCAACCCCAATTTTACCAGATCTTGGACCATGTTTCTTTGAATTAATCGTCTTAAGAATAGACTCATGCCCCCATGGATAGCTTAAAAAGTAATCCACATCCCTCAACATCTCAACAAACTCCAGTGTTGCCTTTGCAGTCTAGTTACTACTAATAAGCACTCCATCGACAATACATATCAAATCAAGTTTCAACCTTTTTGAACCATCCATCTAAGGATTGTTGAGCATTTTAAGTATATCTTCAATCTTAACACCGTGGTCCCCCTTTTTCCCACCCTTACTCATACTGCCGAACAATTCTTCCCACAAAGACTTCGAGCCTTCTGGAGCCTTTCTATTCTCCTCAATCTCCTCTTGTTCGGGCCACTCACAACAATTTAATCCAGTTATCACTCCGAACTCAACTAGTGAAAATCGAAGAGGTTGACCTGCAAAAACTAAAGTCAACTCATATCTTTTTTTGGTAATTATTTGCCTCGCCAATAGACCATGAATCATTTTCCCAGAAATTAAACTATGTTTTACTGGAAGCTTAAACAACTCTCCAAAACTCGAATCTCAAAGTGTTTCCCATTCAGGAGTCTCCCTAATCTTCTTCACACTTTGTTTAATATCTCCAGTTTTGAATATATATTCAGACGGCCTTCCGGGTAACAATCCATCTTGTACAATCTAACATGTAGCTTATTGTCTACCATCGTCTGCAAGGGAAACAAACATTGATAGAAGTTTTTGATTACCAGACCGCAAAAAACGCCCATAGACAATCTTAGAGTTTTTGAACTTTACCTAATGATTTGTGACGATGGTCAAAAACCCTTAACGGAAAATGAACGGCTTCTGCTCTCGCCGGCGGAGAATGTGAGTCAGAGAAGACGGTAGTATCAATTTTTTTAACATATCTAAAATTAAATAACCCTTTACAATCGTAAACTGCTCAACCATTAGAGTATCTAGTTAGCAGGTTGAGTAATTGGTCAGTTAAATTAAAGCTAGGGCATCATGATCTTTTCGTACCTTATTTTCTGACAAAAAGATACAATATTGCAATGGATTTTCAAAAGATACCAAACTACAAGGAAAAAATAAAAAGATACATCTGGTGCAAATCACCATATTATTCGGACAATGATTTGTCGTTTTTTTATAAGCATGTTAATATCATAAATGAAAAAAGTGATTACAACCTAAACAAAGCTCCAATGCCAGAAGAAAAGAAAAAGAAGAGGAAGCTTAAGGAGTACTAAAATTTACAAATAGATTTTGGATCTATCTTAACCATAAAGACAATAAGTTTCCATAATGTCTTTTGTGTTTCCTCAAAAAGATAATGTTATTTTTTAGCTGTTGTAGATTATGAGAACTATTACAAGAACAATTTTACAGATAATACTACATTCGTTCTACGAGAATCCACGTCTACGATCAACAGTTCCACATGCTCCTGAAAACTTCTTTATAAGCCCGCGTCCATAAATCTTGTAGAAACTGCGCCTTCGGGGATTCGAACCGAATACATGTCGGTGTATGAGCTTACCACTTGACCACTAGGCCACCGTTGCTTCCACAAAGATTATGTTTTTAACTTCCCGATCAAGCTGCTTGAAGATGATTAGGTGAGATACAATTTTATCATTGTGCAGTTTGTTATTCCTTTGCTTTCATATGTGGTAAAGATATGCTTGCATTACTATTTTCTACAACTGAGAGGGTGCCGACAGGGAATCCACTCGAATCCAGGAAAGTAGCTATTACCAAGAACCAAAGAAATGTTGTGATGGGGTTAGACGACATACGAGATCTCCTTCCAGACTTATGTACTAAATGTGTAGTTAAAAAAAAGGTCCTTGTTTTCTTCATGTCCTGTGCAGATCACACAGTCTGTTCCAATGTTCAAAGCCCACTGTGTGAGTCTTGATTCTGTTGGCAGCCTATTGTAGTTTGATGTCCAACCATTGAATGCATGCTTAGGAACACATCCTTTGAACCAGATGAGTTTGAACCATAGTTTTCGAGTTCCTTTTGGTCAAATAACTTCCTAGAGTTTCACTGACTGAAATTGTAGATTCTTGAGCTGCTTATTTCCCAGAAGCATACATCACGGTCTGACGTACTGGGTGGTAGAGCAACATCGTGAGATGAGTATGTAGGGAAACTTCTAAATCAGAACGGTGAGAAGGCAGAGCCCAGCCCGTGGTCGAACAAGCATATGATAAGTTGGATTTTAATGGTAGTCTTAAAGCTTTAGGCCCATTGTCTCCTAGATAAGTGATTAGCTGACCAAAGGGAGACCAATGGTCAAAACAGAAACTAATATGTGAACCGGTACAACACTGTATCTGACAAACTGCTCTGCATCAGACCGTAACTCAAGAATAAATTTCCACGTCCATGAAGAAGCTGCCGTCATCTGTATTGTCTATATGGTAAGATTTTGCAGTCGATAAAAGTGCCGCTTTTCCCATAGGGAATTATTTACTGACGTTAGGAGCCATATAAATCTGAGGCATAACACCTTATTCCAGATTGCGAATCTCCTTAGCCCAAGGCCTCCTTCTCTTTTCGGTAAACCAAATAGTTGGCCACGCCAATTTAGCCCCTTTGCTGCTATCAGTGTTACCAGTCCACATGAACTTCAAGCACATCGACTATATTCTATTTATGAAAACTTTAGGCAATATGAAAGTAGAGATCCAAAAGTTCCCGTGTCATTAATAGCCGACAAGATCAAGACATTTCTACCTGCATATGAAAGCGATTTTACAGCACATGCTCTAAACCGCGAGTCAAACAGTGGCTCATATTTGAATAATCTCCACTTTTTGTGCATCAAAGGAAGGCCCAAATATCTTATGAGGAGAGAACCATTTGTGAATCCATAACCGTTTATGGTATAGGTTTCAGTTGGTTTAAACCCGCTACAAACAGTTGAGTCTTTTGAATATTTGATATATCATGGTTTTTAGGTGTTTTAAGCCATGATATAAGTGTATATTCGAGTCTTTTGTAGTGTATTTCGAGTCTTTTCAGGTGTTTAATAGGTTCACACCCGTTTAGAGGACTTTGGAAGATTATGGAGCTTTTTGGGCAAAGATTGAAGTTGAAGCTGTGATGACAAGATCAGAGTGTATGTTCGACATGAGCATCGACCGACGCACATGTGCAACGATCGACACAGCTATCCAGATCACAATTCTTAGCGGTTTGATGAAGATTTAAAGATTTGCAGAATTGGGCCATAAGTTTTATTATTTACAAAGAAGACCCAAACCGTGTTAAGCACTTAATGTTAGGGTGTTTTAGTTTTATTCTTGTAACAAATTTTCATACTTTGTTTAGAGAGAGTTTATGAGCTTTGGGGCTAATACGAACCTTGTACTGCTTTTGGAGAAGATTTTGAACCCCTTTTCTATTATCTTACTCTTTTTAATGCAATATATTCAATCCATGTTGCTTGTTTCATTCAATATGTCTGAGTAGATTCATTGTTATGTTTAGGGATTCTCATAGGATTTTCGTGGCATGTTATATTGATTTAATCAGTTATGGAATTCATAACCTATTAGTTCTTCAACCTGAATTGTTCTTAGAGCTAGTTTCTAACTTGATCAATTGGAATCTAGATCTAAGGTTACTAAGTTGACACAAAAGTGTAATTTGGAATCTGAATTATTTAGGTTGAGAAAATTAGATATCCACACAGAAATTTGGTTTGGCTAATTAGTGAACAAATCAAACCTGCACTTAAGGCTAGTTTAATATGTAGGAATTGCAAAGAAATTTGGATTTCTAGGGTTTTAGACTTAGTAAATTCTCTCAACGAAATTTGGCTAATTTTACATCTGTGTTTGAGTTTTAGAACGATACTTAATTCGATCCTGACTGATTGTTAACCTGCATGACCTGATTTTTGAGAACTCCCTTGACCTAGCGCATTTAGTATTGATTACAAACTCGCTGCTATTTACTTTCTGCTATTGATTTATTTGCTTTTTGATTGTCTGATTCTTAGCTTAACTCGACGCTTGATTAGTATATCGTAAGAACTACTGAGTCTATGTGGTTCGACCCCCTATATACTACATTTGCATGTGCACTTGCAGTGTAACTTAGGGATATTAAACTCTGAGCATATCAAGTTTTTGGCGCCGTTTCCAGGGACTCTTTTGATTCTTCGATTTAGAGTTTAGAATAGGCTTTTCGTTTTTAGTTACTAATTTTTCGTTTTTGTTTTGTCTCTTGCGTGTTTAGGTTTGCGTGAAGATCAAGTGCATCGACCGACATCTTGAGCATCGATCGTCGCACTCACGAATATAAATGATTGACGCCAGCTTTCATCGATCGACCGTGAATTAGTTAGTGTATGCCGAATCGTGCACTCAGAAGCAATCCAAACAAAGAGCTCGTTTTCTTGTGAGTACAAAGCTTGGAAGGTTAGAGAGAATGAACATGAAAGCTCAGAAACCTGTGAAAATGTTGAATGCTAATGTTGTGGTGTTGATTGGGAATGAACATGATGTTTTGTGGGATTTGGAAAACAATGCTTACAACAACCATGGCCAGAGACTTGATGCGGATGGAAATGTTATTGTCCAACCAGTTGGTGAGAAACAACTTGTCAGTCCAGGCGCAGGAGGACAAGGAGAAGGCGCTAATGCACCAGTTGGGAGGACTCTTGCTGATTACAACAGACTTGATGAGTTCTATGCTAGCAGGTCTGCGATCGTACCTCCTCCCATTCAGAGGAATGAATTCGAGCTGAAGACTTCCTACTACACTCTTGTGGGACAACATCTCTTTCATGGAATCCGTTATGAGAAGTCTATGAACCATATCGAGAAGTTTAAACCTTTGGTCACAAGGATGAATCACAATGGAGTGAGCTATGACTTCCTGCACTGTAAGCTTTTCGAATACTTTCTTGGAGGAGATGGCTGAAGCAGATTCCACCGGGGACTCTGACAACTTGGGATGCAGTTAAGAGGAATTTCCTTAGATAATTTTATGATGATGCTAGATATGATCAGCTAAGAGAAGAACTTCTACAGTTCAAGCAGGGACCTACAGAGCCTCTTAAAGCCGTGTGGGTAAGGTTCATGATGTACCAAAGAGACTGTCCTCATAATGGTTTCTCTGAAGTTTAGTTGCTGGGCATTTTCTTCAGAGGTGTTGATTTGTGGTATCAGATGGCTTTGGATGCTGCTAGCAATGGAAACTTCAATACCAAATCTCCAGAGCAAGCTAAGGAGTTGATTGAAAACTTGGTGTATAACAATAGTACTAAGATTGCTGATTTAGAGAGGAAGAAATCAGGTGGAAAGGTTGATGGATCGCATATGGCAGATATGAAGAATAAAATTGATTATGTCCATAACCTTCTACTTGGGAAAAAGAAGGTCCATTTCGCTCAAGATGTTGAGGTATTTTATACTGAGGACTGTGGTTATGAAGAGGATGTGAACTACATTGGTGGGACTGGTTTTCAGGGTAACAAATATGGGAATCAACAAAGCAGATGTGGTTACAATGGAATGGGTTAGAGGAGTACCTTCACAGGTAATCAAAACTCTTCTGGTTTCACTCCTAAGCCTCAGTACCAAAATCCTTTTCAGAGAAACAACAGCCTTGGAAAGACTAGTAGCTTCACCATGAACTATGAATCTTCATCCTATCAAATTGCTCCTCCTCAAAATGAGCAGTCTGATAAGATGATGGGTATGTTGGAGCAGCTTTTGGAAGGAAAACATAAGAGTACAATGGACTTAAATGGGAAGATCGATGCTCTGTACTTGGATCCGAATGGAAAGATTGATGCTTTGAGCACTCATGTCAAGAAGTTGATATTCATGTTACACAGACTGCTGAATCTGCAAAGAGGCAAGATGGAACTCTCCTTGGGAGAACATATGTTAATCGAAGTACCAATGTAATGCAATTATGTTGAGAAGTAGTAAGGAGGTCGTTCATGCACTGAAAAAGGGTATGAGCTTGGAGGAAATAGTTCAAATTGAAGAAATGGAAGATGAAATTCGCAGATTGCAGAGTGCGTCGACCTCCGAACCTCCGCATCGGTCGATGCAAGACATAAATCCCGAGAATTCTTCGAGTGTTGATGGAGATTTGAACAAAGGACTCACGACCAATAGCGACGCAAAGGTCAACGCACCTAAGCCAAGCATCGACCGACGCATCCATAGCGTCGAACGACGCAATGGCCGTGCACAGAAATCAGATGCTGAAAAGCTCAAGACTGCTGATGAAAGAGTCTATAAGCCTAAGGTTCCCTTCCATAATAACCATATGAAGTAAAAGTACGAGCTGCAGTTGGATAAATGCAAGGAGATGATGAGAAAAGTGCTAATTGAAGTCCGATTGATTGATGCTCTTAAGACCACTCATGTAATAAAGAGATGTCTAAAGGACATTCTTTCTGGTAACATGGCTGATGAGGAAGGTGTACTAATGATATCTGAGGTATGTAGTGCTGTGATTCAAGGTAGGATTCCTGAAAAACTTAAGGATCCAAGGAGTTTTGTGTTGGATTTTTCTATCTATAGAGATAGATTTGAGAGGTCATTGTATGATCTTGGTTTAAATGTGAACCTTATGACCTTCTTTGTTGCTCAGAAGCTTGGGATGAACGATTTCATGCCTACTAAAATCTCACTGGTTCTAGCTGATAGGACTGTTAGGATCCCAGAAGGAGTGTCGGAGGATGTGCCAATAAGGATTGGTGACTGTGTAGTGCCTACAGACTTTGTGGTTCCGCAGTATGGAGACAACCCAAAGGATCCACTTATCTTGGGTAGACCTCTCTTGGCTACTGCTGGAGCGATGATTGATTGTAAGAAGGGAACAATCATTCTGAATGTTAGAGATCTGAAGATGAGTTTTGATATGGATAAGCTGGTGAAGAGGCCAACCATCGATGGACAGGTCTTCTATGTGGACACTCTTAGAGGAATTCTTTCATAGGACACAAGTTGAGGATCAGTTGGAGAGAGCTCTGCTAAGCTCAGTGCAGGAATTGGAACATCTGGAGGAAGAGCCTGCCATCTGTTATGCGAAATTGATGGATTCTACAGAGAAAGTTACGCAACTGGAAGTGCAGGACGAGCTGATGCATTGACCAACACACCATGTGCATCGGTCGACGCATGTCGTAGCCGATTGGGAAGAGGAAAAAGCTATGCAAATTGAACCAAAACAACTTTCATCTGAGCTAAGGTACGCATTTCTTGGACCTAATTCAACATATCCGGTGATTATTAATGATTCCTTAAACAACGCAGAGACGTCCTTACTGCTGAGAAAGCTACGCAAGTATCACAAAGCTCTTGGCTATTCTATTGATGAAATTTCAGGTATCTCTTTGGATCTGTGCATGCATAGGATACATCTTGAGGATGAGACAAAGTAATTAGTAGAGCATCAGAGGAGGTTGAATCCGAATCTAAAGGAAGTGGTGAAGAAGGAGATTATGAAATTGCTGGAAGCTGGAATCATTTATCTTATCTTTGACAGTGATTGGGTGAGTCTAGTACATGTTGTGACTAAGAAGGGAGGTGTTACAGTGGTTAAGAATGAGAAAATGAGCTGATTCCTACAAGGACTGTGACGGGACACATGATTTGCATTACAGGAAGCTGAATTATGCAACTAGGAAGGATCATTTCCCCTTGCCTTTCATTGATCATATGCTAGAAATGTTAGCTAATCACTCATATTATTGCTTCCTTGATGGGTATTTTTGTTTCTTTCAGATTCCCATTCATCCAGACGATCAGAGGAAGACCACCTTTACTTATCCCTATGGCACATTTGCATATCGCAGAATGCCATTTGGACTCTGTAATGCACCAACCACATTCCAGAGATGTATGATGTCTATCTTCACAAACATGATTGGAGACTTCATGGAGGGATTTATGGATGATTTTTCAGTCTATGGATCTTCATATCATAAGTGTCTGGATAATCCGTGCAAAGTGCTAATTCTAGATGTGAGGAAAAGCACTTGGTTCTGAATTGGAAAAATGTCATTTTATGGTCAGAAATGATATTTTTCGTGGGCTTAGAGTATCAGAGGCAGGGATTGAGGTAGATCACGCCAAGATCGAGGTCATTACCAGCCTACATGCGCCAGACTCAGTGAAATTTGTGAGAAACTTTCTTGGACATGATGGTTTCTACAGGAGGTTCATCAAGGATTTCACAAAGATTGCTAAACCACTAACTTCTTTGCTATGTGAGGATGTGGAATTTGAGTTCAGTGAAGATTGCCAGACGGCATTTGAACAGATTAAGCAAGCATTAGTGAGTGCTCCTATAGTGCGGCCACCAGATTGGGAGTTATCTTTTGAGGTTATGTGTGATGCAAGTGATTTTGCTGTAGAAGCTGTTATGGGGCAGAAAAAGGACAAAAAACTTGGTGCTATCTATTATGCCACCAGAACACTAGATGATGCACAGAAAAACTATTCCACTACAAGAAGGAGTTGTTGACAGTTGTCTTTGCCTTTGAGAAATTTTTCCCCTATCTGGTTGGATCAAAGGTTATAGTACATACAGACAATTCAGCTTTGAAGTACTTGATGCAGAAGAAGGATGCAAAGCCAATGCTTTTGAGATGGATTCTCCTTCTCCAAGAGTTTGACATTGAGGTCAAGAACAAAAAGGGAGTTGAAAATGGAGTTGTTGATTATCTTTCAAGGATCAAGGTTGAGGAAGACGTTCCTATTGATGATTTTCTGCCTAAGGAGAGTGCCAATTTTATTGAGACAGTGTGTTGGATGGATTTAGACAGAAATATGCAGAACTGTCGGATTGCAGAGAACGCATCGATGACGCATAGTAGCTTCTCAAAGACCTTGTTGATAAAGTGAGATACTCCATCACTTATCAAAATCCGAGACACTCCAAATCTAGGAAAAATAATATGCCCGATATGCATTGACCATTGTACCTGTGCGAAGATCGACGCACTCCCCCACGAGGTAAATACTCTATCTTTCTTTCTTCTTCTTTCTCATTTCATTTTTCCCCAAATCAAAAAAACATGAACCCTAAATCGCCTCCAACTCGATTTCGGTCATTTCTCAACCGATTTCGGTTATTCGAAGCCCTAACCTACTCGATTTTACCTCTCTTCTCATTTTTATCATCCATTTCATCTATTACAAAGGTAAGTGCTTTGAATCCCGATTTCTAGGTTTCGGCCCTAAGGTAAAAAAATCGAAATTGACAACGATTTCGATCGATTTATGCTGTATTGATGCTTGTTTAAGATTTATAGTTATGATTTCGATTTGCCCTTAAGCTTCCATGAACATATTTGCAAGTTTTCTGAAAATTTCCGATTTGATGATGAACACTTGCAATTCTGTAATTTAGGCTGGAATTAGGACGTATTTTGAGGAATTGAGACTGATTCTGGAGTTAATGATGGTTGCATGTGCTGATTGATAATGATTTGGTTGCATTTGTTGATCTTAGAGCTTTGACTTAATTTGCGAGATTGCTTTTTCTTGTGTCTTTGATCGCATATGGCTCCCATGAAGCGCATGAATGTTACATATGATTCAGATGTTCCTGTTGACTAGTTCACTCTCACCTCATCGCCTCCTATGGCTAATATGCAGGTAAGGCTGAGAAGGATAAGATTCCATGCAGAGGCAGTGGGAGAATGATCCCAAGACTGATACTGAGAGCGCAACTTGCACTGAGCGAGCGATTTCTGAGTACTGGGATGAGTATGACACATTGTTCTACAATGCCTGGGTGGATATGCAGATGAAGCCTACACAGTTCATTCATTACATAACAATGGAGATGCTGGGGATCAAACAGGATGTGCATAGGATTGTGCAGAAGATAGGCTTGGGAACAATGCCTATGAGATCTTATGAGCTGTATCCAATGTTGGCTACCTATCGGGTTTATTACGCAGATGATCATCGCAAAAGAGCACCTGAAGGGGTCATGACCTTTATGTGGATGGTGTCAGGTATCACATCTCAATTTTGGATCTCTACCGCATCTATGGGTTCAGTGTGGAACCTATCCGCTGCGCTCTTACTGCTGAGTGGGCAGATGCATATACTCAGTTTTTCTGGTCACACTTTGATCGTTATCATTCGCGTCATACCAACCAGACAACTATCCGACATCCGGTCCTGAGGTATGTCGTACGTGTTTTGGGGAACACGCTATAGTGCAAATCTGAGCCGAACAAGATGAGAAAGACCGAGCTGATGTTACTCTACACCGAGATATGCCATTTGCTCGAGGGTACTGCTTTAGGTGGCCCGGCGCCAGGACTGAACATGGGAGCAGTCTTCGCAGATAATCTCTGTACTTTGAAGACTAAGGTATTTGGAGGCAAGAATACTGAGTCAGTAGGAAACATGCTTACTCCCCTCTTTCAGCATTTCAGGATTCCTACAGATGGAAGACATGTTATGACCAAGAGATTGTGGATGGATGATGCTCATCTGAGGAGCACTACTTGGATGAAGGAGGGAAACCTTTGGATTTTCCATGATGCACAAGGCAGTGAGTGATGCGTGAAGCTTCCCTTAAGGGAGCTCAAGAAGATTGAGGCGCTTCTGGATTTGAGATTTCAGCCAAACCGGAACCTTCCGCGCAGAGTACCTTCAGTCGCCAACCCTCTTCGAGCTTATAGTTATGAAGGTTCTACCTATGCTGCTCCTTCACCTACGCTTGCCCGTACATCTGGAGCAGGTGAGTTCGTGCCTATATTGTATCCTAATCCACCTATGGATCCTGAAGATATTTCTCGAGTGGCTTCCAAACTATACTGAATGACAGACTGGAGGGCATTTGGGAGATGGTAGCTAGATGTTCTTGCAGACGCCAGGCGAGATTTCATGTTCCTACACCTCCTCTCGACGCAGACGCTCTCCTACTCATGAGACTAATGGTTCTAACCCTTATACAGGCTTTGATGACGAGTCTGATGAGTGATGATTTTGGTTCCTTATTCCTATGACATTTGGTTATGTACTCTTTCTTCTTTCCTTTTATTTTTAATTGAGTCATTTAATGTTTATTCTTGAGTCTTTGTCAGTCCTTTTACTTTGTAACTGATGTAGTGATGCTTTATATGACTATCTAGTTGATTTGATTATGCATTGTCTTTGATTTATGTAGCTTACAAGTTGAGTTTTTGTGATTATTCACGGAATAATGCTGTGTGCAAAAATTTACAGAAATATATACACTATGCGTCAATCGTTGCACTATTTGAATAGATCGACGCACCTATTCCGAAACATGCGTCGACCATTGCACGACTTGAGTCGGTCGACGCAGTTGCAAGACATGTAAAAATCACAGATCAGAAGTACATTTTAGTCTAAGATTCGATTCCACTGGGGACAGTGTGTTTCAAGTGTCGGGGAGGTGGTACTGATTCTTTTCTTAGAGTTTGTTGAATCTGTTTCATTGTGTCAAAACAGTTAGTAAGAAACTAGGACTTTTTGAGGAGATCACTTCACTTGCAGGAACTTATGTGACTATTGGATGCGCTTGTAGATAATCTCTGACTATTAGAAAACCCAACGCATATCAGCCTACTGAGGACACCATATCACTTCAGGTATTCATAGAATCCATTATTGACTTTGCCTTTAACTTGACTTAATTTTTCTCACCTAGGGGCTTGGTATACCTTGAGTCGGATTCTTCTGTTAGTTCTGAAACAGATTGTAAACCTGTCTAAGTATGATTCCCTTCTCCCCTTCCTTAAAGTACGAAGAAGAAGAGAGTATTAAACTGCGAGTAAGCTAGTAGCTTCGAAGTGATCACGAGAGTGGTAGAGACCCTTATTACCTCATGTGCTTCACGGAATGTGTCCAAAATACGTCCCAGTGTGGGAAGCGCACTGATACAAAATTATACATAAAGGGAAAAATCTGATACTAAGGAAGGACAAGGAGAAGAAAAGAACCAGAAAATGATATTATGGTGGTCAAATGCTAACAAAGTAAGATTCCATGTGTTCTTTGATCGATACTCACTAGGTGAGACCACACTTATTAGATTATAGAAGTCAGTATGGTGAATTTGAATGCTCTGAATCTGATTGAGGATTTTACTTAGGACAGTTGGAAAGTGGGGGAAGTACATATTGGTCTTGATGTCTGCAGTTTCATTTTTCATGTGGATTACTAAGGGGGATCTGAGTGTACTACTTCGACGATGAAATGAGTTTCTGAAGTTTTAAACTTCTTCTCATCATCTTGGTTTTCTGTTTTGTTTGAGGGCAAGCAAAGGCTAAGTGTGAGGGAGTTGATATATCATGATTTTTAGGTGTTTTAAGCCATGATATAAGTGTATATTTGAGTTTTGTAGTGTATTTAGAGTCGTTTCAGGTATTTTATAGGTTCACACATTTGGAGGACTTTGGAAGATTATGGAGATTTTTGGGCAAAGATTGGAGTGTTTGTTCGACCTGAGCATTGACCGACGCACATGTGCAACGGTCGACGCAGTTATCCATATCAAAATTCTCGGCAGTTTAATGAATATTTGAAGATTTCCAGAATTGGCCCTAAGTTTTATTATATATATAGAAGACCCAAAGCGTGTTTAGCACTTAATATTAGGGGTTTTTTAGTTTTATACTTGTAAAAACTTTTCATACTTTTGGCTAGAGAGAGTTTAGGAGTTTTGGGGCTGATCTGAACCTTCTACTGCTTTTGGAGAAGATTTCGAACCCCTTTTCTATTTTCTTACTCTTTTAATGCAATCTATTCAATATATGTTGCTTGTTTCATTAAATATGTCTGAGTAGATTCATTGTTAAGTTTAGGAATTCTCATAGGGTTTTCATGGCATGTTAGATTGATTTAATCAGTTAAGGAATTCATAACCTATTAGTTCTTCAACCTGAATTGTTCTTAGAGCTAGTTTCTAACTTGATCAATTGGAATCTAGATCTTAGATTTTTAAGTTGACACGAAAGTGTAATTTGGAATCTGATTATTTAGGTTGAGAAAATTTAGATATCCGCAAAGAAATTTGGTTTAGCTAATTTGTGAACAAATCGAACCTGCACTTAAGGCTAGTTTAATCTATAGGAATTGCAAAGAAATTTGGATTTCTATGGTTTTAGACTTAGCAAATTCTCGCAACGAAAGTTGGCTAATTTTACATTTATGTTGAGTTCTAGAACTGTACTTAATTCGATCATGATTGACTGTCAACCTGCACGACCTGATTTCCTGAGAACTCTCTTGACCTAGTGCCTTTAGTATTTATTACAAACTCAGTGCTATTTACTTTATGCTATTGATTTATTTGCTTTTCGATTACCTGCCAAGCTTAACTCGACGCTTGATTAGTCTATCGTAAGAACTCTTGAGTCTCTATGGTTTGATCTCTATATACTACATTTGCCTATACACTTACAGTGTAGCTTAGAGATATTAAACTCTTGAGCATATCAATATTTATAGAAAAACCTGACTAGGCAGCAAAGTCTTCCATTGTTTTTCGGTGATACCGTGCAGGTAAGATGATCCACCATCAAAGAGAATCATCACGCTGTCAACGAACATAAGGTGCGACAACTCCATCACAGCCGTATTTAGATGGTAATGAATGTAACCGGAGTTGTATCTCGACTGGAGAAGGTTTGAGAACACTTCCATAGCCAGTACAAAAAGGTAAAATGACATGGGATCACCTTACCTTAACCCTTGAGAACTCTTGAAGTGTCCCCCTGAAGCCCCATTAACTAGAACTGTGAAAGACGCGATAGAGATGCACTGATAAACCCACTTAACGAAAACATTCGGCACTTCCATTTCTTTTAAAGCGATAATCACAAACTCCTAATAGACTGAATCAAAGGCTTTCCTAAAATAAACTTTGAGCATGCCTCGGGGATCAATGTTGTAATTCCCCTTTCCTGTTTATCCGCTGATCGACGAGTTGACCGTCCAACAATCAAATAAGAACATTACCAGCTAAACCCGTGCAAGTCAAACGAGATGGGTTTGCTACATACGAAAGTAAGAGACGGTCTGGTGTGAGACAATGACTATAAACAAACCATCCTTGACTCCGTTTACCTCGTTTCCACGATACAAGGCTTTTCAACCTGTACCGGTTCCACGAGTTGTGTCAGGTTCAGACAAAATCTTATACCAGGGAACAATTCCGTTTTCAGTCTTTCAAAATGATCTAAATCTAATATTTTAGAGTTTTCTAAATATATTTACAGAGCTCCCCAAAACTGAACTGGAAAAGCATGATATCGTTTTGTGGACAAAACGTAGCCAAAGCGACCGGAATCTACTCCGAGTGTCCTACGCGTCCGCCTAGTTATACCAAATCTGAAAACACACAAAATGAGTCTAATGAGCAATGTAAGATTATCCAGTGAGTCGGATCCCAACTAAACAAGCTGATAAACAACTACCATAATCCCACCCAAACCCAAAATAACACGCAATAACAAATAATGAAGAAAACGGCTGATTACGTGCTACCAAGACGTGATGAGCTCCATAACATCCAATCATCAGATTAACAACACAAATCTTCAACGAAGAAAATCGAGAACACTGGGACACATGCCCTCGATTAGACTTGATCTAATAGCCAAGATCACCTCCCTTGTGCATTGAATCACATTTCTCATTCATTGAATCTTATGGAAAGGGAGATGAATGTTGTTTAGCTAGTGACACTTGTTGGGGTTATGTGTCGATACCAAAGAGAGCTGGAGATGTGTTGCACTTGGGGAGTTAAGGGGCATGAATTTCCATTCTTGTTCAATGTATCTTCTCACATTATTTGAATCCAAAAAGACACGTGGCAAGCGATGAACACATGTAGTGGTTATGTGTCATCACCACATTTCATACATCAAATTAGCTGAATCCGAGTCCCCAAATTCATGCACCAGGCACATAGCCAATTAGTGGCTGGCACATGGCACGGGGCGAGTGAGTGCCACGTGGCACAGGGCAATCATGAGTCCAATTTTTGACATTTCCCAAAATTCCCAATCGGAGCTTCAAACTTCATTTTTGTTTTACTCGATCTTTTAAAAATATTATGCATATTTTTATTAGTCCATTTCATCCTTATGTAACTCTGAAAACATTAAGAAAGTAGTTTTCATCTTTTTCTCGGTTTTGTCGGTTTCAATTCCCGACATCTCGTAATTCTTTCTAAACTTTTGATTCCAACTTTCTCCATCTTCTAAGTAATTTCTTTAATTAAAAAGATGATTAGTCGGCCTGTCATAGCTTCCCGACTCCATTTTTGGTAAAATTACCAAAATACCCATGAGCTTCCAAATTTACAGAAATGTTCTCTGGTGACTTTCTGTTGACTTCTAAACTGCACGATGACAATATCTTGAGACATGGTATTAAATTATTCCCCACTTATAGGAATTTGGCCCTCGAATTCACCATTCGATAAAAATCGAACTCATAAGCAAAACCTTGTAAGTCATACTGCTTCTGATTCTGATCCAAACTCTGCTCCATTGCTTACACTCTGATTCCCAACTTCTGATGCACAACATCTTGATATTCTGCTAGAAGAAATACATAAACCTTTTCCGCCATACCAATTTCTTGATTTGCTCGCTCTGAATTACCTTAATCTTGTATGGTTACCAATTCCACAACTAATCGCTTGAATTGATGCTTCTGATCCAAACTCTGATTCGAATTTCACTGTTCCATTACTTGATCCGATCCAAAATCCTATTGCTCCATGGTTAACCTGATCCCAAATTATGTTGCTTCCATCACCTGACCTGATTCCCAAATTCCATTGTTCCCATCTGATGCTTTGGTGATGTTGTCATCCACTACTCTTGTCAAAATCGAATTACCAATACCAAGCATGACTTTCCTTTTCCATGATTACTGAATCAAATACCTTACTGAGCCTCAAAAACGTACTTCCCAACTGATACCTCTGAGTCGATCCCTTGCTGACATTGATGCACCATAATCTCTTTTCTAACTCATCATGCTTATCTAACTTAGATCTGGCTGTCGTTGATACCCACATTGACTTGCTTGCAAACTCGGGTCAACTTTCACACTCATCTTGAAACATCATCTTGAATTTCGGGTTCGGGTTCGGTCTCATGTCCGCGTCTTATCGTCCATCACGTCATGTGTCAACATACTCAACACACTTGAATGGTTAGTCCCTTTAACTCATTCATCGATACTACTTCCTTATATAAGTTTTGTTAATTAGTTACATACCCAACACTCTCGTGTGGCTAACTAACAATAACTTATAAATTTGTATTACCGAAAATAAGCATTCTACCTCACTTGATTATCAATTTCGAGCTTATTTCTAATCAAATAGTCTTCCAACTTATTGTATATCAAGAGGATAACCGATAACTTATCATTCCATCTACACAAAATTGATAATCAACAACTTAAAATAAAAGCTATCACTCTAACCGATCAATATACTGATAGATTATGGTTCACCACCTAACAACCTAACATTTAATCAACACTTAATCAAACGATTTAGCAACCTAGCGATCAATCACCCAACAAATTTTCTAGCAACCTAGCGATCAATCAATGCATTAATCTAATCAATCAAGCTATTAGTCTAGCCTATTCTAATGCAAATGCAAAAACGATTATCTTTTAAGGGTCCTAGTAGAAACCGTCTTTTCAGACCATCATCTTTTTCACATCGTAACCGTACTGCATTCATCATCCCAACACAGGCATGCAATAAAACACTTCGTCACTTAAAATGACAAAAAACGAATCACCTAATGTCCACCACGTATATAAAGCATCAATATATCACATATGAAGTTTTAATACATAGGTCTGTCCGGCAGAGGCGGTCATACTTCCCCAAAAAGATACCCCGCTACCAAAAAAATTCGCTACACAATCAATCTGTCAGTGACATCAAATAAATGTCACGACGATACGCACATCACAAAGGTTAGCACCCTTACTTACCTAGGCCTAATTTAAAATCTCCAACATGAGTGGTACGCTCCGCATTGAGTACAATATGACTCATGTGGATCATAACCGGCAGGTGCGCCAGGAGGATGGACTGGGTGTGGTGGTGGTGGCAGAGAAACGCAATCTCGATAGAAGGGTCCATCAGGGCATGAAGGAGCAGAATGTCTTACTCGGCCGCAAAATGAGACAAGGCGGGAGCTGCATCGGTGGCGACGGCTGATACATCGGAACTGGCGCCTGATATGACTGGTAAGACTGACATCAAGCAAGGAGAAAACCGTGGCACCGCAGGATAAGACATGGAGGGTCCTGTACAGGAGGAGTGAGTCGGACCAATGGTAATGATGGACAAACAGCCGTTGGAGGTGGCTGAAGCTGAGTGACCCCAAACTCTTGAGTCTCCGATAAATTGAGCAGATAATCAACCATCATGTCCACCCATTGCTGATCCTGGATAGGCTCCACAGATTTCCTTGAAAATCAAAGTCTAGGAGTGGAGAGGGAATGGCGTCTTCATGAATGAATATTGGCGGGGCTGGTGTCATTAGTGATGGTGTCAATACAAGAAGAGGTGGCCTCCCTAAGGTCGGGAACGCTGGATGAGCACTACTGGGAGCCTAAAGTAGATCCATGTGCTTGAGATGGGGTAGTCCGGATGTAGAAATATCATATAGCAGCCCCGAAATGGTGGAGCGGCAAATGGCTTTGTGCCGGTAATGACATGCTCTAGGATAGGCTGCAAAATACAAGAACACTCTGTTGGCTGGAAGTATGAGCCTACTGATGTCGCTCATACTGTCGTCGCGACCACACACACCAATCCTCCTAGGGCAGCTCTTTTGTACAACCGCACAAAACACGAAGGGTCAATACATACCTAACAAAATTTCTAACTTACCCTTTTCCTCGGTTTGACGGACGCGGCTCGGATTCCTAATGGTTGCATTGGCGACACATTTTGACTTGATAAAACATTGAAAACATCGAAAAACCGGAATTTTCAAACCCATGGCGAACCATTCTCTGATAACACCTTTTGTAACACCCTCTTCCCGTTTATCCGCTGATCGACTATCTGACTAACCAACAACCAAACAAGAACATGACCAGCCGAATCCGTGAAAGTCAAACAAGATGGGTTTGCTACATACAAAAGTCAGATACGGTCCAGCGTGAGTCAATGGCTCGAACCAAACCATCCTTGACTCCATTTACCTCGTTTTTACGATACAAAACTTTTCAACCCATACCGTTTCCACGAGTTGTGTTGGGTTTGGATTAAACCTTATACCAGGAAACAATTCCGTTTTCAGTCTTTCAAAATTCTCTAAATCTAATTTTTAGGGTTTTCTAAATAAATATATGGAGCTCTACAAAACCGAACTAGAATACCATGAAATTTTTTTGTGAACAAATCGTAGCCAAAGCGATCCGAATCTACTCTGAATGTCCTACGCGTCTTCCGAGCTATGCCAAACCGCAAAAATACAAAATCAGTCTATTGAACAATCTAAGATTATCCAGTGAGTCGGCTCCCAACTAAATAGGCTGATAAACAACTACAACAATCCCACCCAAACCAAAAATAACATGCAATAACAAATAATGAATAAAACGGCTGATTACGTGCTACCAAGACGTAATGAGCTCCATAACATCCAAGATTAAATTAACAACACAAATCATCAACGAAGGAAATAGAGAACATTGTTGCACATGCTCTCGATTAGACTCGATCTATCTAAAGCGGCGCTAATACAAACTTTACACCATTGGGCCCCATATGCGAACTCAATAACTTCCACCCAGGACTGCTAGATGTAAACACAAATTCACACGACCTAGGACACCGTTCTCAGTCCATTAACACTCGGTGACTCAGGCTATCTCTAGATAGCCTAAGTTTCCATGAAGTCCAGCCTTATGACATGACTATGTATTCTATGGACTACACACCTACCGGCGTCACTCAGTAGATTAACACCATAACCAAAACCACTACCGCAAGGTATGTGAATCGACCAAGAACTACCCGAGGATCCAATCGGGAAGGAAGTACCAGAACACCATCTCTAGAATTGTGGGATCTAACCCACCGTATAGAGTCCTATCAACAATAACAATAGACAATCAGACTCGCTGGGACTCTATTACACAAGACCGACAAGAACAACAATAACACCAACTCAATCCTAGTACCCAGTTTATCCCACAAGTCCTACCACCAAACAACAACACATCTCGACCTATACGGTCCCGTACCTGAATATGTGTCTATAACCATACTTACTCTGTCCCGTACTGAAGTAAGTATCCACAAACACAAACTACTCGGCCCAACATCGGAGTAGATAAAAATCACACAATCAATGATCTACCCGTCCCAACACCGGAGTAAAACGATCACACAATCAAAACCGTCTACCCGGCCCAACACCGGAGTAGAACACAATCACACAATCAACAGTATACCCCGGCCCAACACCGGAGTAGATAAACACTCAATCAACTGATAAATACTTAGATTTAGTTAATTTTAATCTTTATCTTAAACCTAACCCCTTTCAATCCGCTAGATTAAGATTAGTAAGCTTACTAAACCGTAGCCCCTATTCAACTTATCTTAATTTCATAGTTTTAATTTACCCAATTATTTTACCGCTAGATTGGAGTTAGTACACCTACCAACTCACTAGATAGCTCAACCCAAAATTATATCTTTTAAACTCCTATTTCAATAGTTCTATGTTTAATTATCCCAATTCCGTCAGATTGAGATTAATAAACTTACTAATCTTCTGACGTCCCAATAATTCATAATTAATTGCTTAACCCCACTCGGTTATCATACTCTAAGGTTTGTTATGTGTTTTAACCATATTTTAATTAACTCATAATTTTCCCTATATAGATTCATTTACTTACGTTCTTATAATATATATGCATATATGTCATAGCATGTTGTTCTATATGAATGCAATAATCAACCACGTAATCAATCAATCAATTACCGATAAATGCTTTCTAACTTGCCATGTAATATTTCTCATCCGTTTAATCATTTAACTGAGTTATTCAATCAACCTAAACCGTTCGACCGGTTTCCAATAACATATATGCATTCCTATGATTCTACGGTATATAATTTTGGGATCAGTATGATTCTATCCTAAATGCAACATGCAACAGTTTAGCTAACTCACAGTGCGATAAGTGACTGATGGACGGACTGGCAGAAATTCTAAAACCCGATACCAAACCGAAGCTTCCTGAGCCCTTTCCCGAACCGCTCTAATTGAAACCCGTCCTTAATCGAGCTTAACTGATCCTTTACCCGAGCGTTGACCCAAAGCTTGACTTGGCATTGATTTGACCTTTAACTGCAGCTGACCTGAGCTTAACCGTTCTTTGACCCATGCTTTGACCCGAGAATTTGACCACTGGTTGACCCATACAAGCTGACCGCGATTAACCCGAGGCTTGACCGACTGAAGACCAGCGAGAAGAGGCTGACCGGAAGCGAGAGAAGGTGACCGACGACGAGGATTAACCGGCAGGTAGACGCCGGCGTTGACAGATGAGATTAACGGCCTATTGATCAACGGTTCACCGGCGATAGAGATCACGTTGAGAGCTTACCAATGGCGTGGATTCTCCGGCGATGGTGGATAACTTTCAGCGACATCATGGAGAGGAGGAGGAGGCTGCCGGCGTGAGGAGAGTAAAGGGCGGAGAACCGACTGAGCAAAGAAGAAGACGCGGCGGAGCTCCACCAGTGATAGTAGTTTCTGATGAGATCTCCAACGACTTCTTCTAGCGGCTTCCGACAATTCTGACCGGCGATTGAAGGGCTTCACACCTAGTATTCAGATCTGTAGATGGTATATGCTATAACACCAAGGATTCAAAGGTAAATAAAGGTTTATAGGTAGCTTTGGATGCAAGTAATATGAGAGAAAGGAGAGATGGAGTGGTTTCGCTGTGGAGGGGACGACAAAAAGGAAGAGGATATGGTAGCCCACGGTTTATGGGAGATATAAGAGTGTTTTGATGGTTGTTCGTTTAGTGAGTGAAGATTGAAGAAGATACATTTCCTTAAATAGCCAAGATCACCTCCCTTGTGCATTGAATCACATTTCTCATTCATTGAATCTTATGGAAATGGAGATGAATGCTATTTTGATAGTGACACTTGTTGGGGTTATGTGTCGATGCGTTTCACTTGGGGAGTTAAGGGAGATGAACTCCATTCTTGTTAAATGTATCTTCTCGCATTCTTTGAATCCAAAAAGACATGTGGCAAGCGATGGACACATGTAGGGGGTTATATGTCATCACCACATTTCATCCATCAAATTAGCTGAATATGAACCCCCAAATTCATGCATCAGCCATGTGGCCAATCAGTGAGTGCCACGTGGCACGAGGCAATTCCGAGCCCAATTTCCGACATTTCCCAAAATTTCCAATTGGAGCTTCAAATTAATTTTGATTTTTCCCCGATATTTTAAAAATATTCTCCATATTTTCTTTAGTTCGTTTCGTCCTTCCGTAGCTTCCAAAATATAAAGAAAGTAATTTTCGTCTTTTTCTGTTTTGTCGGTTTCCAGTCCCGACATCCCGTAATTCCTTCTAAAATTCTGATTCCAAGTTTCTCCGTCTTCTAAGTAATTTATTTAATTAAAAAGAAGATTTTTTGGCCCGTCAGAACTTCTGGACTCTATGTTTGGTAAAAATAACAAAATACCCTTGAGCTTCCAAATTTATAGAAATGTCCTCTTGTGACTTTATGTAACTTCTAAACTACCTATTGACGATATCTTTGAGATAGAGTATTAAAAATTTTCTCTCTGTTGTATCCCTGCACCAGCTTAGTTGCTAGTATGACATTTTCCAAGAGAAATCTGTCGGGCAGAAATGCTGATCGAGCTGGCGAATTGTCCATCGAGAGCAGTGGTTTTAGCATGCTTTCTTTTAATTGAGATATGACCTTATACACTGTGTTTAAGTATGAAATAGGCCGAAAATCTGTTGGTGAGGACGCATTGGGTATCTTGAGAATGAGCACAAGTGTAGTTGCATTCCACTATGTCAATAACCTTCCTCAAATGAAGAATTCCACTATGGCGTCAATCAGCTCTGGTCCCATCACTAACAAGCAAGATATGAAGAACTATGCGGTATAGTCATCATGGCCGCTTGCCTTATTCCTTGGTAGGGAAAAAAAACTACCTTTATTTCTTCTTTGGTGAACATCAAAAATCTATTTTGGTAGATGTACCAGATGTAGCCGAGAAGCAAATACCCAAGTCGAGAAAATCAGGTTTTCTGATTCCTCCCTCATGGATAAATTTTGGGTTCCGACAGGTGATTCAAGCCACTCCAAAGACGAGCAAGGGGTCTTAGTTATCAGTCCAGCAAAAAGGTGGATCAATATGAAACTGAACTGGAACCACACTCGTCAGACATTAGTTCACGTGAATGTGATCAGAACATGGTTCTAACAACATATTCCATGCGGCTCGAGAATGTGGAGTCAAATATGAGGAAGTATAAGAAAAAGAAGAAGGATCGGGGCAAGAGCCCCAAAATTTTTTAATTTTTATGTGTACAAAAATCTTTTGCTGGAATGTCTGAGGCTTCAAAAAATTAAGTCATCGAAGCGGATTTAGAAGTTGGTACAAGTTCAATATACCACTTTTTGGAGGAATAATCCAGACCCATATTAAGAAGCTGAAGAGCACAAATCTCCTAACTGAGCTGCTGCCAGGATGGTCTCTGGAAGATAATTATATAAAGTAGGATTTGGGAAGAATCTAGGTTATTTGGCACCCATCGGTTTAAGTAGTAGTAAGTAAATCTCTTCAGATGATTACTTGTAAAGTTAAGTTCACGGGATTGCAAAATTGGGTAATAATCTACATTATTTAGGCTGCAAATGAGGAGTTATCGAGAAGGGATTTCTTGACAGAAATACGAACAATGGCGAGTTCTTTGGACAGTTATTCGGCTTGGATGGTTCTGGAAGACTTCAACCAGATCCTCAGCCCTAACGACCATTCAAAAGTGGTTAATCACCAGAGCATTTCGTGAATGCCTTTTAGAGTCAGAGCTAGAAGACATAACTCGTAGAGGTAATACCTTCACATGGTGGAATAAGAGTGGAGAAAACCCGGTTGCGAAGAAAATAGATAGAATCTTAGTAAAAAATGCATGGTCAGTTCTTTTCCTTCAACTTTTGGGCATTTCGGTGAACCGGACTTCTCGGACCACGCTTCCTGCAAAGTGTCGTTCTCCTTGGACCTGCAGAAAAATAAGAAACCATTCAGATTCAACAATCTGCTATTGAAAAATGAAAAGTTTGTGCCGATAGTGGCTTTGCACTGGTTCTCTTGTAGTGTAGTGGGATCTTCAATGTTTAGACTCTCTAGAAAGCTCAAGCTGTTGAAAAAAGAGATCAAAGAGTTTAGTAAAGACAACTACTCAAACTTGGAAAAAGAGTAAGGGAGGCGCACGATGATCTTATTCATAGTCAAAGAATTATGCTCTCTAATCCTTCAATGAAAAATGCGGAAAAGGAAATTGAGGCAGCTCGTAAATCGTTGATATTATAACAAGCTGAGGAAAGTTACTATTGTCAAAAATCTCGCGTATTCTGGCTTCAAGATGGGGACCTTAGCACACCTTAATTTCATCGTATGACTGATGTTAGGCAAGCGATAAACTATATTCACTTCTTTATAGCTCAGAATGGAACGCGTATTGAGTCCCAAGATGGTATGTTGAACCATTGAATCAAGTATTTCTCCAACATGCTCTGCCCCGTCCAACATGCCTATCAGCTTTTGCAAAGTGATATGGATCTTTTCATCCCACATAGGTGTTCAGAGCACATAAGCAAACTCTCAATCAAGTAAAATTGATTCGACTGTGAAAACCATAGCAATGGTCAACCCGGCACAAACAAACACTGATTCTAGCATTATTACTTTGACCGTGACAGCCAAATTCTTGGCCACTCCGGCGAAACTTAAAGTTGAATCGACTGTGACAACCACTATGTTGGTCAATCCAGAAGAGAATGGAACATATTCAAATATCGCCAATTTGATCGTGAAGGAAAGAATGTATTCAAGCCGGTTATTAGTGGAGAAACCATTCTACCTAAGCAAAAGAAGGATACATGGTCTGACCACTAAGGTCAACTAAGATTCTTCAGAAGAAAGGTACACCTTTCACACTACCTTTAGGGGAGGCATGTGTTAAGATACAAAATCCGGTAATCGAAAAAGAACAAAAAGGTGCGGGAATGCTTTCATTATTAGACAATTCTACGCAGATCCTCCGTCCCAAGGTACAAGAAATAATATCATAAACGGAATATAGAGCAAGCAGTTCAGGGATGTCATAATTTCTAAAATTGAAAGCCACTCGTTCTTGTTTTGTTTACCTAATGCGTACACAAGAAAGAGAGTTATCACTCAGAGAATATGGCAAATCGACGGCAAAACCATGTTTGTTGCTGACTGGGAGCGTGAAGTGATTCCTGCTAAGCCAAAGCTTTCTTCAGCTCCTATCTGGCTAGAGCTGAGGAATGTCCCGCTTCAGTTCTCCAGCGATAAGGGTCTGGAGCGTATAGCGAGCTAGGTTGGATACCCGAAACATCTTCATCCCACCACGACCAACAAGACAAACTTAGAGGTCGCCAAAGTGTTTACAATCATTGATCCAAGGAAACCACTGTTTGAATCAAAAGAGATTGCCCGTGTTCTGGTCTCAAGCCCATGAATGCCACCCATCTGTGATTTTTTCAAGGAAATTGGACGCTCGGTGAGGCATTTGCAAAGCTGCACTTACCAAGGATAGCCAATTGATTAATACAGTTAGTAATTCCTTGAACATATTCATCAATCGACTTCGTACCTTTGGTAAAGTATTTCAATTGCGTTTTCAACTGCTTGATATGACTTGCCTAGTTTCGTATAGGTCACAGTGAACTTTTTCCAGATCTGAGTCGCCTTCGTTGAGTGTGGAATAAGAGGTCGTAACGGCTAATAGCACCAAGTAAAGCGTTGTAAATCAGGTTATCTTGGCGGTTTCACTTGGTGAAGACTGGATTTGGAGTGACGACGTCATGGAGAATGATTGAAGGAACTGGCATTGAGAAGGAAGGAGCGAACTTGCATACTCCACAATAGAAAGTTGGCATTAGTCAATTTGTGACATGATTCATGTTGATGTTAAGAATAACATCGGTGTTGAGAGGCACAATCTTTGGATTTGCGGGATCGACAATGAGATTGGTTGTTATTGGTGATGAATGCGTGTTTGAAAAAGAAAAGAAGAAAAAAATTTGGTTTTAGAAAGAATGGATCTTGATACCATATAAGAATGCTTATTCAGTATAATGCTTAATGAGAGAGTACATCAATTAATACAAATATGACTGGTGTCATAACTCTCATTTAACTACGGTAGAAAAAAAATATTTGCTCCCCTCAGATGTTTGATAATGTCTTCGAAACTCGGTCGGATGAGAAATCGATAACATGTACGCTCCGGGGATGTGGAGCAGATCCGAGAATCAGTTTTCTTGTTCCCGGTAGGCTTGACCGTCCTTGGAATCCTCCGCCGGGCTATATGACCTTGTACGAGTCGTATTTTATCAACACTGATACTGGGGGAAGTCGTTGTTGGTTCCCACTTCCCGACCTGCTGATATCTTACTGCCATCGCCGGGAAATTGCCATTTCTCAATTATCTGCTGTCGCGGTTCGTCATATGGTTGGCCTCCTTGTGCTTGGTGCTGAGATCGATGTGACAATCACCGTCGGTTTCTTTGAGGAAGCGACCTCAATCAATCGGATGTCAAAGACCAGTCCTGGTTGTTTTGCAGTTAAGATGAAGAGTGGCCATCGAGTGGTGACAGACGCGCCTAGCAAAATTAATAACTGGCAGCGACATTACTTTTATGTCGAGATGTCTCCCTTGGTTGTTCCTGACGATCTTAGAGACCTTATCCGATCGTCATGGAATACAAAATTTGGTAGATGTCGTTCTGATCTTGCCAATATAAATGTGGATGATTTTCTCAATTCCGTTTTGTTTTTGCAGTGCATCATCCGTTTCTCAAACCGTTTCCCGATCACTTCTTTCAGATTCTTCAAAAGATCCAGTCCCTCGGTCTCCGTAAGTGGTCAGATTTCTCTCGAGATCGGATCGGCAAGTCTCTCCCTCGAATTTCCAAAGGTACTCCTATATCGATATTGATATTATTGGAGTCGGTTTACTGATTCCTTTTCTCTTTCCTTTGTTTCTTTAGTGAAGTGGAATACCAAGACAAAGGTTACACCCGAACAGCTTGTGAAACCGAGGAGGATGGGCAAGGTGAAAAGAATTGAATCGGTTGATTATTCGAAGAAAATCTCGTCCAAATCTTCGTCCCCTGCCAAACCGGTAAAGGAGAAAGATGTATCTGCATCGTCTCAAGGCGGAAGTCATCTGGCAGACGCGGGAGATAAGTCGATCGTTCCTCAGGCCGCGGCGACTGTCCAACCGGAGGCGACGGTCCCATCTTCTAAACTTCCGCCAAAGGTTCCATCCAGGAAGCGACCTGCGGAAGGCAGAGCCGACCAGGGAAAGTCGACAAAGAAGGCTACTACAACCGATAAATCTGTTATCCCTGATGCGGCGGCTACCGATGAGACTGAGAAAAGCCTGGACCCGTGGAAACGTTTTTATCAGGAAACCGGAGATGTCGTCGATGCTTATGGTAACACAAAACCCTTCGTTTCTAGCAAGGAGATTGTTCATGTCCGTCCTCGAGCCCCTATAAAGGAAGGAGATTCCCGACCCTCGATCCATAACTTTGCTTACCAGTATGAGAGCGAGGTCCCGCTAATTGACAATCCGCGGGCGTGTTTTGACATGCTGACTTGTGTCCGTGGAAATGAGAGAGATTGGCCGGTTTTGCGGGAGCTTCCACACTCATACGCCATTCTTCGGCTGAAGCACGCCGAAGCAACAGTAAGTCCTTTTTGTTGGACGTCGTTTGTTGGTCTTTTCTTTTTGTTGATAAGAAATCCTTGTTTTGTTTTCAGATGATTGCGGCGTCAAATCGTGTGGCTCTCGAGAGTTCTTGGAGCGCTAAAAAGATGGCCGACGCGGTAAGTAAGCGGGATGAGCTTCTCAAGAAAGTTAAGGAGGAACAAAAGGTTCTATTGGCGAACAACGCGGTACTTGTGGATAAGTTGCGTGGTGCCGAAAAAGAGTTGAGCCTCGTTAAAGAGAAGTCGAAAGTCGACCTTCTCAAGTTGCAAAAGAAGATGGAACATCAGCAAAAGTTTTACTCCGACATGATTCGGAAGGAAAGAGACAGAGTCGAGGCCGCTGTTAGGGCGAAAGCACAAACTCATTTCGATCTCTTTCAACGGTATGTGAAGGATCAGGATGTTGCTGTTGCCCTGCAGGTTGAGCAAGCTCAGATTTCTGGTTTAAAGAACTGCTTGATAAAGCTTAGCGGCGAAGGCGTATCGTTTCCCCAGGCTCTCTTGGATCAAGTTGCTGCCGACGAAGTTGCGGTGAATGCCAAGATCGACGAGACAGAGGTTGTGACCAAGGAAGAACTCACGTTTGTTCTTTCTCCTATTCACCATCCTCTTCTCAACCTTCTCAATGATTCTCCTCCTCCCGTCCCGTGTGCTGTTGATGAGTTCGGAACAAATCACGGGGTTATCCCAGAGGTTGTTCCTGCGGATCTTGTTCGATCCGTTGGCTCGGAAATAGCGACTTTGGCCGGTGTCTCTGGGCGTCAAGAGGAGTCCGTTGAGAAGGAAAAGTCGTTGTCAGAAGTCTGATAACTTTTCTCTGTAGTTTTCTATGTATCAGTTTAATTTTATTGTTGTTTTTTTGTAAGACTTTTATTCCTCTTGTTTCTGAGGAAAGTTATGCCTATCGGATGATCTTCTATTGCTTTCTCCCTTTTTTTTGATAAATCTGGATAGTGAATGAAGTTGGCTTTACCTGTTTTTTTTTATGAATTTAAACAAGTAACAACTTTCATTAAGTCGTGCCATAGTATTAAATTTGTTCTTTGACAATCTTTAAACAAATGGCGACTTTTAAGTTATTTTTGCCATAAGGCAGTTTGCGAGGTGCATGCACCTCGGCTTTATTCTAGGGGCGGGTGACTGCGCGGTGCTCGTGGCCCGACTTATTTATCACCCACCGCGAAGAATGTGCGAGACGGATCTCGGCTTTATTCTAGGGGCGGGTGACTGCGCGGTGCTCGTGGCCCGACTTATTTATCACCCACCGCGAAGAATGTGCGAGACGGATCTCGGCTTTATTCTAGGGGCGGGTGACTGCGCGGTGCTCGTGGCCCGACTTATTTATCACCCACCGCGAAGAATGTGCGAGACGGATCTCGGCTTTATTCTAGGGGCGGGTGACTGCGCGGTGCTCGTGGCCCGACTTATTTATCACCCACCGCGAAGAATGTGCGAGACGGATCTCGGCTTTTCCTTACCACGATGTGCACCTCGTGCGCAAGGAAGACCACGCCCCTGGCCAGGAGGCATGATGCTAATGATTCGAGTCGTTTGCTCGTCTTTTTGCGAGTTGATACTCGGCTTTTTGCGAGTTGATACTCGGCTTTTTGCGAGTTGATACTCGGCTTTTTGCGAGTTGATACTCGACTTTTTGCGAGTTGATACTCGGATTTGTTAGTATCATCAAATATTTGAATATTAATGAAAGGACTTACCTGATTTTTGGCTTTGCTTGACTTTCAAGACGGTAAATTATCTGAAAAAATAAGGATTTTATTAGATTTGTGACTGTGCCGGTAAAGGCTCCCTACGTATCTCCCGAGGAAGAATCAAGTCACTCGTAGTTCATAATACATAATCTTTTTTTTTTTTTTTTTTTTGGGCCTTGCCGTCTTAGTGGTATTCCTTCAGGCTTGCCGAGTTCCAGGATCGAGGTAAAGCCTTGCCTTTCATTGACTCAAGCTCGTAGACTCCCGGTTTGACGACTTTTGTGACTTTGTAGGGTCCTTCCCATTTCGCCCCGAGTTTCCCTGCTCTCCACTCCTTGGTGTTTTCGTAAACTTTGCGGAGGACGAAGTCACCGACTTGAAAATGGCGTTCCTTGACTTTCTGGTTGTAGTACCGAGCTGCGAGCTGTTGGTAGTTTTGAATCCTGAGTAGGGCTCGATCCCGTTCTTCCTCTAGGGTGTCAAGAGCTTGGATTAGCATCTTTTCATTGATCTCGGTATGGTGCGGCATGAGAGACCGGCGGAGAGTGTGAACGTTAGCTTCTGCTGGTACCATTGCTTCTACGCCAAAGGCTAACGGGAATGGGGTGGCCCCTGTTGCGCTGCGGGGTGTCGTTCTATGCGACCAGAGAACTCCGTCTAACTCATCTGCCCAAACTCCTTTTTTGCTTTCAAGGCGTTTTTTGATGCCGGCAATGATGGTTTTATTTGTAGCTTCGGCTTGGCCATTCCCCTGAGGATACCTCGGTGTCGACTTGCTAAGGCGTATATCCCACTTCTTGCAGAATCCTTCGAATACTTTCGAGATGAATTGTGATCCGTTATCTGTGACGATCTCATAAGGTAGCCCAAAACGACATATTATGTATTTCCAGACGAAATTTTGAACCTGGACATCGTGGATTGCGACGTAAGCCTTGGCCTCTATCCACTTTGTGAAGTAGTCGGTCATAATGAGCAGGAAACGTCTTTGATTGGATAATGGTAACGGTCCAACGATGTCCATTGCCCATCTCATGAATGGGTAAGCCGCGGTTGATGTTGTGAGTAACTCTGTAGGTCGATGTATGAATGGCGCATGTCGCTGACACTTTTCACACTTGTTAGAATAGGTCTCGCAATCGGTTATCATAGTCGGCCAATAGTGACCGTTCAACTTGATTTTGAGGGCGAGAGACCTGCCTCCGGAGTGGTTTCCGCATGCTCCAGAATGCGTTTCTTCGAGAACCCGACTTACTTCATCTCCGTTTATGCATCTGAGGAGGATCTTGTTAGCAGAATACTTGTAGAGGATACCTTCATGTATAGTGTATCGCGCGCTCTTGACTTTAAGTCGTCGTGCTTCCCATTTATCTTCTGGGAGCTTTCCTTCTGTCAGGTAAGCTCTTATCGGAAGTCGCCAGTCTTTATTGTCGCCGGTTAGGACAGCGATGAGGTCTGTGCCCTTTGCTTGAATATTGTAGCATATGTCATCTTTACCACTCGAGATTATTTCTTTAGGTTCTTCTTGATTGCTTTCAGGGGGCGGGATGCTTGGTTCATGGATCGTTTCTACTGGGATCCGTCGACTGAGATTGAGATTAGATGCCAGCGACGCGAGTGCATCTGCCGGGGCATTCTCCTTTCTTGGTATCTGGACAATGTCGAAGAATTCGAAGGAACTGGTGAGTTCCAACGCCGTCTTTCGGTAAGCCTCCATTCGTTCATTTTTAGCTTCGTAGTCGCCGTTGATCTGGTTGGCTACAAGCATGGAATCACAATGGGCCAAGAGATGTCGTACTCCGATTTCCCTGGCTAGTCTGAGACCGGCTAACAAAGCTTCGTACTCGGCTGTGTTGTTAGACGCCGTGAAACCCAGTTTGAATGACTGCTCTAGTATCTCGCCGGTTGGTGATATGAGACGTATCCCTATCCCGGCTCCTTTTTTGGATGAAGCCCCGTCAACGAACAATTTCCAATTTTTGTCTTCTATCTCGGTACCGACATCCAATTCAGGCGATAATTCGACAAGGAAATCAGCTATCACCTGCGACTTGGCGGTTGTCCTGTTTCTGTACTCGATGTCGTACTCACTTAACTCTATTGCCCACTTGGCTAGACGGCCAGACTGCCCTGGGCTATGAAGTATCGTTCGAAGAGGTTGACTGCTTAATACGGCAATCGGATGTGACTGAAAATATGGTCGCAGCTTCCGTGCCGAGATGACGACTGCGAAAGCCAGTTTTTCCATTGCAGGATACCTGGTTTCGGCTCCGTTCATCGTTTTGCTGACGTAGAAGATCGGCTTCTGTTCCCCTCGATCTTCCCGAACTAGTACGCCACTGACTGCTGTCGTTGAGACGACGATGTAAAGCAACAATGTCTCACCATTCTCGGGTTTAGACAGTATCGGCGGGTTCGACAAGTAGTCCTTGAGCTGGATGAATGCTTCCTGACACTTATCGTCCCACACGAATCTTTTGTTCCCTCGTAGGAGCTCGTAAAAAGGCAGACATTTATCCGTTGACCGGGATATAAACCTGTTCAAGGCGGCTATGCGGCCAGTAAGGCGTTGTACCTCTCGAGTGTTCTTGGGGGATGGCAAGTCGATTATAGCTGTGATCTGTTTTGGATTGGCTTCTATTCCTCTCTGGGTTACCACGTATCCAAGGAATTCTCCTGATGTTACTCCGAATGTGCACTTAGTTGGATTGAGCTTCATGCCGTACCGGTTAAGGATGTTGAAACATTCCTTTAAATGGCCGACATGCTGAGAGGCAATCAGAGATTTTACTAGCATGTCGTCGATGTAAACCTCCATTGTCGTGCCGAGTTGTCCTGCAAACATCCGGTTTACCAGCCGCTGGTAGGTGGCGCCGGCGTTTTTGAGACCGAAAGGCATGACTTTATAGCAATATGTGCCGCAATCAGTGATGAAGGCCGTTTTTTCTCTGTCATCTGGGTTCATGAGGATTTGATTATACCCTGAGAACGCATCCATGAATGATAGCAATTCGTTCCCTGCCGTTGCCTCAACAAGTCGGTCGATATGCGGCAGCGAGAAACTATCCTTGGGACAAGCTTTGTTGAGATCCGTGAAATCGACACATACTCTCCACTTCCCGTTTTTCTTCTTCACGACCACTGGATTAGCCAACCAATCGGGGTACTTGACTTCTTGGATTGAACCGGCTTCAAGTAGCTTCTCTACTTCATCGTTGACTGCTTTAGCTCTTTCAGGGCCGAGTTTTCGCCTCTTTTGCTTGATTGGCTTGTAAGTCGGATCGACATTCAGCTCGTGAGTTGTAATGGTTGGATTGATACCATTCATGTCCTTCATTGTCCACGCAAATGTTGTAACGTTTTGCTGTAGGAAGGCGATCAGTTCCCTTTTGATGTCGTCTGGCAATTCTGCGCCAATGCCTACACACTTGCTTGCATCTGATTCGTCGATGATGACTTGCTGGATCAGTTCTTTCTCCGGTCCTTTTCTTCCGTGTTCCGTGTTGATCATGCATGAAGGCACTCTTATCTTATGTTCTCTCGCGAAACACGATCGGCTCGCGCTCTGGCATCCTTTGACTGTCTGGATTCCTTTAGGTGTCGGAAATTTCAGACATTGATGGTATGTCGAGGATACCGCCTTCATGCTATACAGCCATGGAGTTCCGAGGATTACGTTATAGATGGTTGGCTTGTCAATGACATGAAACCTCACCAATCTGTTAACTCCTCCTGCGAAAACAGGCAACTTGATCGTTCCAATTGTGTATGTCGTCTCACTTGTGAACCCGGTGAGCGGCTTGGCCTTCTGCTTGATATCCTCCTCCTTAATATCCATCTTTTTGAGTGTATCTAGGAAAAATAAATCTATCGAGCTCCCGGTGTCCACCAGTATTCGAGATACTTGGCAACTTCCGATCAGAAGCTCAACCACTAGCGGGTCGTTATGAGGGTAGTGAGTTCCATAGAGATCCTGGTCGGTAAAGATGACGGGCGGATCATCTGACAGGATTGGTTGAGGCGCCTTTTGCGCGGCTAATGCTAGGCGTTCGTAGACCTTGATTGACCGGACCGAATCATTTACGGAGATTAGACCTCCCATGATCATGTTGATTCTTCGGATGGTCTTGGGGTTTTCTTCTTCGTCCTCCTCTTCTTCTTCTTCACGGTTACATTTCAAAGCTATGCTTTTGATACGCCGTGGTGGTTTATCCTGCTTAGGAGTCTGCTCGTCGGCTTTGTCTTCCTTCTTTTGTCCCGATTCTTCCTTTTTTAACCTTTCGATGGCCGCCTTGATCTCTTCATTGGAAAGTCGGGAGTAGAGTGCGTTTCTGAGATTCCGACATTCAGCCGTGTCATGTGACGTAGCTTGATGGTATTCGCAGTACTTATACCCCGTAGCGGAAGCTGCTTGCTGCGCCTTCTTTGCCTCTTTACCCCTTTTATTCCACGGTTTTGATGACCGGGACTTGTCGGTGCCGTCCACAACCATTGTTTTGGCGCTTTTACTGTCGTAGTGCTGTCTGGGTTCTCTTTCTTCCTTCTTATCTGCTTGTTTGCCGGAACCGAATCTCTTTGCTAATGCGACCTTCTTCTCTTCCAATTCCACGAACTTGTTTGCCCGATGGAGTGCGTCTTCGATGGTCAGTGGCGGGTTGATGACTAAATCTTGGTAAAAAGGCGACTCATGCCAGACGGCGTTTGTCAGGGCCGCGATAGTGAACTTATCTGGTGCCTCAGCTCGTGTCATTACTGCCCTGAACCTTTCTATGAAATCTTTCAATGTCTCCTTCTTCTCTTGCGTCATCGACATCAACGCGCTCAGCGAAGTGTCCTTACGAATGTAGGCAAAGTGATGCCTTACGAATGCCCATGTGAGGTCGGAGAAACTATCGATTGATTTAGATGGGAGTCGGGAGAACCAGTTCAGCGCATCCCCTTCCAGGGTTTCAGTGAACAGTTGGCAAAAACCGATGTCACGCTCCCCACAGTCGGCGCCAATTGTGAGATCTCAACTCGGTCTATCCAAAGATAGAAAGAGTTTTAGGGTTTGTGAATCAGGGATTCTAAAAGAAGGATTAATGAACACGGTGAGAATTGGGAATTTAGGGTTTATAACCGGTGTTTCCAAGCCGGAAGTCGGTAAGAAAAGATGTTAATGTCGCCGGAGAGATATTTAGGTTAAATTCGCTCTAAAAGTCTCTCAGGCACAAAGTAATAAGAAAGCGTATCTTTATTGAATAATGAAGTCGCCTTTTATAAGGTTACAATGTCGGTTAATAATAATAATTAGGAAAACGGATAAATACAGATATTTTCCTAATATTCTGATCTTCGCCGGGATATGCGAGATTTCCATATCTCCAAGTCGTTATGCGCCGTCTTCTTTAGTGACGCGTATCTTCCAAAACCCTAATGTAAGTGGGCTGCTCTAAGTCGGTAATACTTAGGTTTTTACCGTCTTGGGCCTGCTTTCCACTTTCCATTTTGGGCCGACCTAAACTCATGATTAGGCCTTTTTAGGAAAGTGCTAAACTTGACTCCAACAATATATATATATATATATATATATATATATGATGTCAAAAAAAAAAAAAAAAAAAAATATATATATATATATATATATATATGTTCAGGTGCGTGTTAAAAAAATATATATGTTCACGTGCATCCTTCAAATCTAATACACAGAAAAGTACGTGCAATTATTATGATACTGAACCCAATAATATACGTTTCGTAACAAATCAAACATTTTAAGGTAAATTCTCTTATATAGATGATAGATCGATGAGATAGAGGGCATTATCAAGAAAGAACGACCCAAAAAAAAACATTAAAAAGGTTTGGTTACTAAACTTAATAACTGAAAATGATTTGATAAGAAAAAAATGAACTGAGAAGACATTCTGAAAAATATGTATGTAAATCAAATTAATGCTATAAGACTTTCTCCCCTAGTTAACTTCCATGTACGTTTGTTGACCCAAAAAATTTTCCATGTACGATTAAATTAAACTACAAGACAGTTATGTATAATATATATTTAGGAGTGAATAAATGTAGTATATTTTATATATGTTCTCGCCACATTTGTATTAAAATGGTACGCTCTCGTTAAGCATTAATTAGTTATTTTTATCCCGCGCACGCGCAGAGGTTTGTCTCTCGTAAATGAATACTTATAAGGGGTGTGATTGGATGAAATTAGAGTAATTAAGAGAAATTGAAAGGGAAAGGATAGAGAGGGAAGAAAAAAAAGAGATTAAAAAGGAAAAAGTAGAATTAAAAAGTGAAAAAATTTATGTGATTGGTAGTTAGTAAAAGTATTTGAAAGTAATTGAGAGAGATTTATTAAAAACATATTTTATTATATTTAAACTAATATAATAATAGAAATACAACAAAAAGAAAATCAATAAAACATAAATCAAAAATTATTTTAAATCACACCTTAAATTTAATTTTGGAATCACAAACTAAAATTAAATATTTAGTACATGTTCAAATTTATCGACGATTTCGGAGTCTACGTTGATTTTCTGAACAAATTTGTTCAGCAATCTATCACGAACTATCCGCATATATATATTCATGTCTCTGATTCTTCTTCAACTATGGCACCATTGTTGTCTTCATGCTCATCATTTTCATCTACTTGTGGTTGTGCACAATTATATTCAATATTATTGTTTTCGAAATCCGAGTCTTTAAAATTATGTTGCCGAATAAAATTGTGCAAACCCATCGTAGCGAACACAACATTTCTTTATGTAGGAATATCATACTTTGGAAATTCATTAAGGACCCTCTATTTCTTCTTCCATATTCCAAATGTTCATTCTATAACAGAACGTAAGGACGCATGCAACTTATTAAACATTTCTTTACTGTTCTGAGGAGGTTCACGGTTGAAAAACTTTTGGAGATGATATGTTGTCCCATCCCCTTGTTCTTGTCGATATGGAGCTAAATATCCACGCCTGTTAGCATATCCAGAATCTACAAGATAATATTTGCCTTCTGGAGGTGCATGAAACATTGGATCATCTCGTATCGCAGTCGCCAACACTCGTGCATCATGGGCAGATCCAGCCATCCCGACAAAACTATATGTAAAAAGCATGTCAAATTCGCATATAGCCAGAACATTAAGACTTGCAATTCCCTTTCTGTTTATAAATCGGAGACCTTCTCGACATGGTGCCACCATTACTGGCACATGGGTTCCATCCAGTGCACCGATAAATCCATTAAAATAAGGCCAATAAGTTTGCTCTCTTTCTAATCGGTTGTATATAGCCATCAATTCTTTGACTGTTCATGGATATAGCCTCACGTTGGAGATGAACACCAAGCATGTATGGTGAATAATGATCATCTTGCTCCACATAGTGTTCGCCATATATTTGATCAAGCAAATCTTTAAACGGAAGAGGTTTATTTTGCAATACAGTTATATATTTCTGATTGCTCCTGAATTCCTGTAAAAGATTATGATACATTATCAATAATTAAAATAAATATTTATTATCATTTTAAAAAGATTAATAATATTTAAAACATAAAAATAAACAATTATAAACGAAATAATTGAACAAGCTTTAAAAGTGTAAAATTACCGCGCATCGATCTTCCCACCATGTCGGTAACATCTCGATTTGTCCAGTCGTGCGATCAACGTGAACACCAGTACGTTTACTTAATATATTATTGTAGTGCCACAATCTTCTCAAATAATCAAGTTTGCTTTTCATCTCTGGTTCCCAGTTAACCCTCTCTCCAACTATTTCGTAAAAAATTTCTTTTATTCTTCGCTTACCAGAAGTTAATGGTAGTTTAATTGTATAGTCTTCCGCTTCCAGTTCGCCGATTACAAGTTCTAGAAAAGTTCGAGTGGTTCTAGGAGACCATTTAAATTTCGGCTATGCACAAAAAATATTTTAGGAAATAATCATTTTAAACCTACTAAAGCATATTTATGTGATATTAGAATTGATGGATGTTAAAATAAATTTACCCTTCGTGTTGGTACATCACCGGTCATTCCTCCACGAGAATTCGACGATCCTTTTCCAGCATTTCTACCACGACCTCTATTATTTGTTCTACGAGAATTTGTTGATCTGTTTGACATCTGTATAACAAATCAAATTTATAATATTAGTTATATTTAAAATTTAATTATAAACAAGTATAAAAGATTAATTATGTATGAGAGTATAAATTTTTTAAATTATTAACTAAAATATGTTATGATTCATATTTTATGCCTAAGTTTTCAAAATTATTCCATTATTTCAAATTCTATATAAATTTCTGGTTTTTATAGGTAAGAGATAACTAATTTTTTATGATTTTAAATTTAAAATCTACCGTTTATTTTGTATTTTGTTTTAAATATATTTTTTTATATAGTAATAAACCACTTGTATCCTAATTTTAACAATAAATTACATCTTTTAATAACTAAATATTCCATTAATCACACTTAATTTATTTTTAATGAATTCTTTTACTTAAATATTTAAAATTAAGGATCATTTGGTAAATTAACTTACAAAAGTGTTGTTTTAAACAAATTAAATAAAAATTTAGTTTTATACCAAATACTTTTGTACAATATTTCTCCAAATTTATTTTGTAGTTAAAAATTTTGTTGAAATAATTTAAAGAAAAACTGAACCTCTTTTAAAATTAAGTGAATTTTTTTGACATAAACCAATAATACTTTCTTAATTAATGTCAAAACTATAAATAATAGAACAAAATTTCATAAATAATATGATTTTTAAAAATAATATACATAGATTCTTCTAAATTATATATATATATATATGCAATTACATATATATATATATATATATATATATATGTATGTTAAATCAAAATATAACTATATATTAAAAGATTAAAATACTTACATCTCAGAAGATAATATGCTTGTACTTGTCCCAACAAAAAGATTGCATGAATATAAAGTTTTTTTCTCCAAAGCTGGAAAAAAAGACTGAAGGCGTGTGTAAGTGTGTTGGAATGTTTGCTGATGAAAAAAAATGAAGACGTAAAGGATTTATAAAGAAATTTTGATTTTAATTTAAATAATAAAAATAAGAAAATATTCCCACTTTGAAATGGGATAGCGTTTGTTGGTACTGGATTTCCCTCTAGAAAATCCGACCCATTAACAGACAATACAAAGGCCCGTAATTACAAGCCCGTTCCAGAATCAAAGACAAAGAGGAGAGCCGACTCCTTTGTTGGGCCCAAGCGAATAAACGCCTTGACAAGGCCCGGACGATGACGAAGCCGGAGACAATCGAGCTCGAGCTCGGCAGAAGATGACGTGGAGATAGAGCAACTCGGTCTTCGCCAGTTCAACTGATCCACAAAAATCTCGGAGATCGTTACGACGGCGAGGCCGAAATATCGGGACCAGAAGATCAAAGTCGAGACTATTTAAAGAAGAAGTGGCGATTCATTCGAGAGACTCCAACCCTGGCTAAGAACACTTCGACTAGATAGCTCGATTTCATACTTTGTACTCTCTTTTCGATTGTGTTTGTTCTATCTCGACGATCAATCTCAATAAAGTCTTTGATTCATAGGAAACTATACCATTTCTATATCCTAAAGTCCAAATCCACGAATACAAATTCTTAGTGTGAATCCCGGATCTCACAGCGTTACTCTTCTTTCCATTGGCTGGAAAAATTTCTCTGGAGACATAATGATTACTACAACTGAAGGAACTTGGGCCAATTCTAACAGTTTCTGAATTCCACAAGTTCTAAGCCTAGGATCTAGGGTTTAGTTAATTGAATCATTACCGATGATCTCGTGTTTACCTGGAGATTTACAGCGGAACATGGTCAGATAAACGAGATCTCTAGAGCCTCAATTACTGCGCCTCTACCGTAGTCCACACGCACACAAGCTGGAATCCACCGGGATGCTAGTGCCGGGATCAAAGATCTTCTTGGGATTCCTGTGTTTTAAGAGGTGGCTGTCAAAATGAACATCCTCCTCAAATTCGTGGCTAACATCATATATATAGCCCCTTGAGAAGACCTAATTAATCCCTGGACCAAACCATGATTAATTAAGTCATGAACCGAAATAAGAATTTCGATCCGTCCATAGTGTCGATCGACACACTGCTTAGTGTCGATCGACACATCCTCTAAAACACAATATTCAATGTGTATCCAATACACATTGACTAGACCATTTACCAATGATCAATCCCTTATGAAGTACATCCAACTTGCTTAGGTGTGTGACCCTGTAGGTTCACATAATACTAGCAATGAGTTACAACTCATAAAGTCATAAGCGGCTTCTAGCAAAACATTATGACCACCTAGTATCACATGAATTTTCCGATCTCGACAATACAACTATCTATCAGAGTAAGTACAATATGATTTCAGGACATAATCCCAACAATCTCCCACTTGTACTGGAATCATCTATTCCCATAATCCCTTTATCGCTATATCTCGATATGGCATAAGGCAAGAAACTGTGTCATCCTTATTATAGCCAACATCACGTTCATCGAACTCCTGATTTATACTGATAAAACAAACGACTGACAATCACCTCGTTCGAGCACGGCCATGCATTTTTCTCAGTATCAAATCTTCGATGGACCCTGAGATATTTATCTCCTGTTATATAGGAGGGACAAATCCCTTCTTGTTCTATCTCTGTTTCTACACACACTTCATGATACGCCTAAGCAATGCCTTTATAGTCGCCAGTTACGGAACGACGTTTGACAAGGTCAAAGCGTACCAATTCACATGCTAGAAAGCATGATGAACTCAGGTCTAAGGACTATACTCTATAGTCGTAATGAGAACTTCTCATGACACTGATATAACTATCCTGTAGAGTTCTCATTAGCGGGTCATGTCCGATCATATGTTCACCAACATATATCTATGTGACTGACGTTGATACTCATATCAATGACTCCATGAAACTTAGTCATACGTCACCTCACATACTAGTCTTAACGGTTGTTAGTGTCCCACTTTAACAACCTACGACCAGGGACAAACATAATTTTATGTCGTCTTTCACTCATAGGGTTTCATGATCAAGTCCTCAACTTGATGACCTATAAAATGAACATAAAATACTTTGGGACCATTATTTAATTATCCAATAATCAAATAATGCTGATGTCAGTTTTTCATAAACATGACCATAGCATGTCTATGTGAGCATCATAACTATCATAACTCCCACTAGAATCAAGACCACGTCTTCAGATATCTAGTACCTACAGCAACGGTATGAAACTCGTGCTTAGGTTGTGAGAGAGGTTGCGGTGTTCTTGCTTGGAACCATTCCAACAAACTACACCGCTATTCATTAATAAGCACTATTCTACGGTGCCCTGCTTGGAGCCCTTCCAACAGATAGCACCGCTACACAGACAAAAAGACATAACCAGGTGGGAACCGGGAGTCGTCTTTGTCCGTCAAACTACTCTTAACATATTCGTCCCTTCCTCAGTTGAACAAGAACCTATCCTTAGTGTTTCTCAAACACTTGGGGATATTCCTTACAACTTTCCAGTGACTTTTACCGGAACATATTGATATCTTCTCGTCATGCTATATGCGTAAGCTGCATCTAGACGAGCGCAAAACATGGCATTTATGATGGATTCTATTGCAGAAGCATAAGGAATCACACTCATAGATACTAGCTCAGCCAATGTCCAAGACAATTCTTCTTGCTAAGATTATTGCCACAAGACCTTTGGGGTGAAGCCATTCTTGGAATCATGCATATTGGAACTGTCCAATTCCTTATCAACATAAGGATTCTGACACGATCCAATTAGCCTATCCCAATCCATTTCAATAGATCCTTATTCCAAGAACTCACGCGGCTTCTCCCATGTCTATCGTTGAAAATGACTTCCGACCTAAGTCACATAAGACTTAAGCGACGGAACGTCGTTTATGAGAATAAGTATGTTATATACATACAGTGTGAGAAATGCAACTACGCTCCCACTAGTATACTTGTAAACGCACGGTTCCTATTCGTTCCTGATCAAGTCAAAACTTTTGACCGTATTAACAGAACGTAGATTCCAACTCCAAGGTGTTTGCTTCAATCCAGAAATGGATCGGTGAAGCTAACATGCGTACCTAGCAAATTTTCGGAGTTGGGGCTCACCATCGCTCCTTGAATTTCGCAAGCTCGTCACTTTTCAATGATCAACAGATCATGGCAATCGGTCACGAGAAATCACTCTCGGGTTAGTGACGGATCCATTCGGATCTGTGAACTTCAGGCTCCACAGGTGTAGGTCCTACAACACTTTATAGATCCAACCGCTGCTCTCCCTCAACAGGTTGAGCAGCCTCCTGTGTTTCTCGAATTTCTTCGAGCTGTACTTCAACTCCCACTGTTTTTCTTGGAAAGAAACTTTCTATCTAGAAAAACAGAGTTCCGAACAACAAAACTTTGTTCTCAGATTGGTTGCAAAAGTAATAAGCCTCGGTTTCCCTAGGACAACCAGCGAAGTAGCACTTATCAGATTTGGGTTCAAGGTTGTCTGTTATCAACTGCTTTACATAAACCTTACATTCCCAATTAATCAGGAAAACATACCTGGAAAACTCTCAGTCCACATCCAATGTGGTGTCTTTCAGCTGATTCTGATAGAAACCTATTTGGCGTATGTACATACATTTCTAGAGCGTATTCCTAAAAGGATAATGGAAGATTCATGTGACTCATCATTAATCGGAGCATATCCAATAGGGTCCGATTCATTCTCAGAAACACCATCAGGTTTTCCAGGAGAAATGAGCTGTGAGACGACTTCACACTCACTTAGATGATCACTCAATTCTTGACTCAAGTATTCTCCTATGCGATCTAATCGAGGATCTTTAATACTTCTGTCATATTGGTTCTATACTTCATTCTGGAACTCCTTTGACCATTTCAAAGGATTCCGACTCGTGTCTCATCAAATGAACACATCCATACTTACAGAAGTCATCAATAAAGGTAATGAAGTACTGAAGTTTTCCTCTGGCACTAATGCTCACCGGGCCACATACATCAGTATGAGCAAGGCCCAATAAGCCTCTGGCCCTTTTCTTTAGCTCTGCTAAAGAAGCCTTAGTCATTTGGCCCAGTAAGCAGAATTCATATCTCATATGATTTATAATCAAATGAGCCCAAAGGCCCATAACTATGGATCTTCTGAATTCGCTTCACTCCATGTGGTTTAAACGACTATGCTAAGGAAAAATCGAGTTCGAGTCTTCAGACTTAAAACGTTTGGTATTTATGTTATTTACAGGCGTACATTGGTTTAAGATATAAAACCCATTTCAAAAGGGGTGCTACTATAGAATATTTCATCAAGATCAAAAGAGCAAAACTTGTCTTTTATCAAAATGAAAAACATCCAAATTCTTATAAGAAAATGAAAGACATCTAGGTAAGCAAATCATTGCTAATTGTACGACTCGCCATCACCCAAACTTCACCAAAATCTGAGTGGACGACTCGCCATCACCCAAACTTCAGTTATCTAGGTAAGCAAATCATTGCTAATTGTACCCAGTACAACTCTTGGTCGCAAATAAGAAAATCCATGTCTCATCCACTCTGATGTCTCTGGGCCCAGAACTTCTGATAGCCCAGTCAAGTAAACCAATCTCTTCAGTCTTGTGATCATTGACAGTCGCACTGCAAGTCTATCAATGATCACATGCCTTACTTATGTAATTGTAGATACCAAGGACTCCAAGACTATCCTGATGGAACTTTGGGCCAATTCTACCGTATTCAGAATCCTCGCGAGTTCCAGATAGCCTAGGATCTAGGGTCTAGTTAATTGAATCACTGATGGATCTAGCGTTTACCTTGTTCTGGCAGCGGAATAGGGTCAGATAAACGAGATCTCTTGAGCGCCTCAGATGCTGCGCCTCTATCGTAGTCCACACGCACACAAGCTGGAATCCGCCGGGTTGCTAGCGCCGGTGCTCGGATCTCTTTGGGACCTTAGTTTCTCTGAGGTTTCTGTGTTTTCTCACTGAGAAAACACTCTGGGCGGCGCAGAACCAACAACCTTAGGTCGAGATATAAAACGTGTTTATATACTGACCTCGAGGTAAACCGAAAAATCAGTTTCGGTTTCGCCATTGTGTCGACCGACACACTTATTGGTGTCGATCGACACACGTCCTGTATCGACTGACGCACCCAATGGTGTCGATCGATACACCCCTTTGAAACTTATATTCGATCTGTATCCAATACATATCGATCAGACCATATGCCAATGATCAATTCCCATGCAGAGTATATCCAACTTGCTTAGGTGTGTGACCCTGTAGGTTCACACGATACTGGAAACGAGTTACAACTCATTTGTCATAATTGGTTTCTAGCAAAACATTATGATTACCCAGTACCACATGAATTGTCCGATCTCGACAATACAACTATTTCCAGAGTTCGTACAATGTGATTTCAGGACATAATCCCAACAATCTCCCACTTGTACTGGAATCACCTATTCCTATAATCCCTTCGTCTCTATATATCGATATGGCATAAGGCAAGAGACTGTGTCATCCTTATTATAGCCAACATCATGTTCATCGAACTTCTGATCTATACTGATAAACAAACGACTGACAATCACCTCGTTTGAGCACGGCCATGCATTTTCTCAGTATCAAATCTTCGATGGGCCCTGAGATATTTATCTCCCATTATACAGAAGGGACAAATCCCATATTGTTCCATCCCTGTTTCTATACATACTTCATGATACGTCGAAACAATGCCGTTATAGCCGCCAGTTAGGAACGACGTTTGACAAGGTCAAAGCGCACCAATTCATATGCTAGAAAGCATGATGAACTCATGTCTAAGGACTATACTCTATAGTCGTAATGAGAACCTCCCATGACACTTATATATAACTATCCTGTGGAGTTCTCATTCAGCGGGTCATGCCCGATCATATGTTCACCAACATATATCTATGTGACTGACTGCGATAATCATATCATTGACTCCATGAAACTTAGTCCAATAGTCACCTCACATACTAGTCTGCGCGGTTATTAGTGTCCCATTTTAACAACCTTGACTAGGGACAATCATAATTTATGTCATCTTTTACTTATAGGGTTCCATGATCAAGTCTTCAACTTGATGACCTATATGATGACAATAAAATACTTTGGGACAATTACTTAATTATCCAATAATTAAATAACACTGATGTCAGTTTTAACTTACATGAACACTACTATAGCATGTCTATGTAAAGATTATAACATAACTAAAATTACTCCCACTAGAATCAAGATCATCTCTTCAGATATCTTATACCTATAACAACAGAATAAATTTCGTGCTTAGGTTGTGGGAGAGCCTGCGGTGTCATTGCTTGAAACAATTTCAACAAACCACACCGCCATTCAGATAAGAGCATTACTCTACGGTCCACTGCTTGGAGCCTTTCCATCAGATAGCACCGCTATTCAGACAAGTAGACATAACCAGGTGGGAACCGGGAGTCGTCTTTGTCCGTCTAACTACTTTCAACTGGTACGTCACTTCCTCAGTTCACTACGAAACTATCCTTAGAGTTCTTTAAACACTTGGGATATTTCTGGCAACTGATCAGTGACTCTTACCGGAATATTTTGGTATTCTCTCGTCATGTTTTATGCGTAAGCTGCATCAAGACGAGCGCAAAATATGGCATTCATGATGGATTCTATTGCAGCAGCATTAGAACTCACACTCATTAATATCAGTTCAGATAGTGTTTAGAAACACTTCTTCTTGCCAATATTATTACTAGCTCAGCCAGTGTCCAAGACACTTCATCTTGCTCAGATTATTGCCATAAGACTTCTGGTATGAAGCCATTCTTGGAATCAAGCACATTAGAATTGTCCAATACCTTATCAACATAAGGATTTTGACACGATATAATCAGCTTACTCAATCTATATCAATAGATTCTGATTCTAAGAATTCACGCAGCTTCTCCCATGTCTATCATTCCATTTGACTTCCGACCCAAAACTTGAAAAGACTTTAGTGTCGGAACGTCGTTTGTGAGATTCAAGTATGTTAACTACATACTGTGTGAGAATTGCCATTACGCTCCCACTAGTCTTCTTGTAGACGCATGGTTTCTTTTTCCTTCTGATCAAGTCAAAACCTTTGACCACTTTATCAGAATGTTGATTCCAACTCCAAGATGTTTGCTTCAATCCAGAATTGGATCAATGAAGCTAACATTCATACCCAGCCTATTTTCGGAGTTGGGGCTCACCATCGCTTCTTTGAATTTTGCATGCTCGTCACTTTTCAATGATCAACAGATCACGACAATTGGTTACGAGAAATCACTCTCGAGTTAGTGACGAATCCTTTCGGATCTGCGAATCTCAGGCTTCACAGGTGCAGATCCTACATCACTTTGTAGATCTTACCGCTGCTTTCCCTCAACAGGTTGAGCAGCCTCATGTGTTAATCGAATTTCTTCGATGTGTACTTTTACTCCCACTGTTCCTTTTGAAAGTACGATCTTTCTCAAAAGACACAGTTCCGAACAACAATACTTTGTCCTCGGATTGGTTGCAAAAGTAGCAAGCCTTGGTTTCCTCAGGACAACCAGCGAGGTAGAACTTATCAAACATGGGTTCAAGTTTGTTTGTTGACTACTGTCTTACACAAACCTTGTAATCCCAATTAATCAGAAAAACAAATTTGGAAATCACCCAGTCCACATCCAATGTGGTGTTTTTCACTGATTCTGATAGAAACCTTTTTCTGCGCAAAGACAGACATTTTAGAACGTATTCTTAAATGATTATGGAAGATTCCTGTGACTCATCATTGATCGTAGCGTATCTAATAAGATTCGATTCATTCTGTCAGATGATCACCCAATTCATGACTCAAGTATTTTCCTCCGCGATCCAATCGAGGATCTCAATACTTCTGTCAAATTGGTCCTACACTTCATCTTGGAACTCCTCAAGGGATTCCTGCTCGTGTCTCATCAAATGAACATAGCCATACTTATTGATACCATCAATAAGGTAATGAAGTACAGAAGATTTCCTCTGGCACTAATGCTCATCGGGCCGCATACATCAGTATGTGTAAGGCCTAATAAGCCTCTGGCCCGTTTTCTTTTAGCTCTGCTAAATGGGCCTTAGTCATTTGGTCCAGCAAGCAGGATTCATGTCTCAATTGATTTACAATCAAATGAGTCCAAAACCTATGGATTTACTGAATCCGCTTTACTCTTGTGGTTAAATGACTATACCAAAGAAAATCGAGTTTGAGTCATCAGACTTAAACCTTTAGTATTTGTGTTATATTTAACTTCTGCTGGTTTAAGATATAAAACCCATTCTAAACGGGTGCTACCACAGAATATTTCATTAAGATCCAAAGAACTTGTCTTTTATCAAAATGAAAAACATCCAAATTCTCAAAAGAAAATGAAAGACATTTCTGCACAAGGCAGATACATAGTAGCAATTACTTAATTTCTAAAACCAAGTATGAAAGGTTCCTACAAGTGAAGAATCTCTACGGCTTATGTAGCAACCATTGCTTCAACCAGACACGTAGTTCCACTTGTCCTTTCTTCAACGTTCTACTGTCGCTTAGGTCCTGCATATTTTAAAAATATCAGTACCACAACAAGTATCCTATACTTATGTAGAACTTGAATTAATAACACAACACCTGAAGAAGAAGTACCATACATCTTCTCCATCTCTTGTGAATCTTCCAAGAATTTATTGCAATCTCTCTTCCAATGCCCCGACTCATTACAGTAGAAGCACTTACTAACACCAGATGGGCTTGACTTGGGCTTAAAAGATGACACAGGCTTATCCTGATTCCAAATCTGGACGGCCTTGCCTTCACCCTTGTCTATAAAAGATTTCTCAAATCTTTTTCCCCTTTTGATGTTTTGCTCTGCTGTCTTGAGCATGCCATGCAGCTCAGTCAACGTCTTCGTCAGGCCTTTCTTGATATAGTTCTTAATGAACTTATCATAGCTTGACGGCAGTGACTGCAGAATGATGTCAGTAGCCAACTCTAAGCTGACAGGACATTCCAGTTTCCCCAGGTTATCAACGTAACCCATCAGTTTAATGACATGAGGACTTACTGGAGCATCCTCTGGTAGCTTGCACCCAGTGAGAGACTTCACCATCTGGAATCTCTCAACTCGTGCCAGATCCTGAAATTTCAGTTTCAGGCTGGTGATCATCTCTATTGGCGACTCCATGTCCTCGTATTGACTTTTCAAGTCCGAGCTCATGGTAGCCAACATCAGACCACGCACATCTACCACATCAATATAATGCTTATTCCAAGTATTATATGCTGCATGCGAGCGATTGGTCCCAAGCCTTTCTGGAAGAGCCTTTTCAAGGACATAGTCCTTGCTCTCCTGCTTGAGAATGAATCTCAGATTCCGATACCAATCCAGGAATTTGGATCCATTTAGCTTGTCCTTTTCCAGGACGGATCGCAACGAGAAAGTAGTCATAGACATAAGCTGAAATCCAAGAAAAACAAAGATTTAGTTATGTGTATGATGAGAAATCTTATCGAATAAGAAAACTCACATTATATTCAAACAATGTTTCCTCTATGAATATAATAATCCAAGATCCATACTTCACCAAAATCTGAGTGGGCGACTCGCCATTACCCAAACTTTAGTTATCTAGGTAAGCAAATCATTGCTAATTGTACTCAGTACAACTCTTGGTTGTGGATGAGACAAACTATGTCTAATCCACTCTGATGTCTCTGGGCTCAGAACTTCTGATAGCTCAGTCAAGTAAACCAATCTCTTTAGTCTTGTGATCATTGACAGTTGCACTGCAAGTCTGTCAATGACCACCTGCCTTACCCATGTAGCAGTGGATACCAAGGACTCCAAGACTATCCAACAAACGACACGAGTTTTGACAGTAGACAAGATTGGGCAAGACATCAATGTTACTTGATATTTAGTTGAGGAAACTAAACCCAAAAGTTTAGCAAATCAATTTCTTAGGTCATGTAATTGTTGATGTTAATGCACTGCAAGTCCATCAATGTTATTACCTGCCTTACTCACGTAATTGTGGACACCAAGCTCTTGGCTAGACATCACACAACGAAATGAGTCTTGACAGTTGACCATATTGAAGCTAAGCTTTAATCAAGGTTTTGGTCGAGTTTGGTTTCTGCAAATTCAAGGTTCAATAACCAGAATTCCGAGCACTGTGTCGATCGACGCAGACTCTGTCTGTCGATCGACATAACCAAACAAAACCGGATTTCAATGACCGGTTAATTCAATTAACCCGGTTCATCGAACCAGTTATGTCGATCGACGCAGCCCATGTGTGACGATCGACATAGACCTAAACCGCAGATAGTTCTTGATAACCGGTCCAATTCAATTGAACCGACTTATCTGATCAAACTGATCTTAACCAATCGGTTTATACTAATTGGGATGATCAGTTCAATCCAATTGAACCAATTCATCCAATTTAAACCTTTTAAACCAGTTTCAACTGATTGCGATAACCAGTCCAATTCAATTGAACCGACTTATCCAATCAAACTGATTTATCCCATCGGTTCATGCTAATTGAGATAATCAGTTCAATCCAATTGAACTAATTCATCCAATTTAAACCGATCTATTCGGACTTAACCAAGCATGATAACCGGTCCAATCCAATTGAACCGATTAACCATTCGCTCGGCCTGTGTCGATCGACACTCAACCTGTGTCGATCGACGCAGTAGGCCTTTTAGGTTTTCTTCGAGAAAACCCTAGCCGCCGAATATTGGTCTGTGTCGACCGACACTCAAACTGTGTCGATCGACACTCGACCGTGTCTGCTCTGTGTCGTGTTGGAATTGTGTCCAGTAATCTCGGTACTGTCTCTAGAAAGTAAGAGTATGTCAATGATCAGACATAAGTCATATAATACTGGGGGTCATGATGGCTTGCTAGAGTCCGCTCATGATCTATAAGTCTTGGACTTATTGCCTTTATTATATGATCCCATATGGGTCACACGCCTAAGCTAACAGGAAAATGTGTAGGAACGGTTTAGCAGAAGTACGGTAAAAGTGCTAGGCAATTACTGTACTTAGAGAGAATAAAACAGTTTAGCCACTGTGTGTCGATCGATACACAAGGTGTATCGGTCGACACAGTGCGCGAATGCCGTCTAGTTAATTGGTGTTTGGGCCAAATGGCCCAAACGGAATCGGACAAGTTTTATAAGGTAAAACTCGAGTTTCTGAACAATTAACCCTAGTCCCAGCCGAAAACTCTCTCTCTCTCTGCGCCGAGTTCCTTGTGGTCTAGCAGCCGTTTTCTGTGATCGCGTGTGTGAACCTTTGGAGGATTCATCCCTCGGTGTTTCTCTGATCTCAGACATACCATCTCTTTCCGCTGCAAACAGGTATAAGGTGAGATCATCATTTGTTTCTATTCTGAGAAGAACCTAGATCCGCATGTTTAGGTTGATATGAATCTAAGAATTGAATCAGGATCAACTAAACAATCCTTCAGTGGTATCAGAGCCAGGTTCTGGTTTTTCTTGTTTAGATTCAAGTTTAGGATTGTTTTTCTTGTTTAAAAGTGTTTTGAATCAACTACTGATAAGAGAAACCACTTAAGTAACAAGAATTGAAACCTAAACACACATAAAATCGCAGAAACCAAGCTATATGATTTGGTAGAATGCGATTTTCAAAAGTCAGTATCGGCCAGAATCGCATGGATCGATCGATACGATCGCATGGATCGGTCGATACAGTCTATCGGCTAACCCTGTTAACGCGTGAAAGCATCGATCGATGCAGGATCGATGCTGGTTCGATATTGGTGCATCGACCGATGCGGTTGGTGCACATCGATCGACACGGTTAGGGTTTTGGCTCGGTTCCGTGCATGCGTGAGAGCATCGATCGATACAGGATCGATGCACGATCGATGCAGGATCGATGCTAAGAGCATCGACCGATGTGGTTGATGGATCGATCGACACGGTTGGTTCATCGATCGACATGGTTGGTTTAAGGCTCGGTTTAATTTTTGATTAAAATTAATTCGTCCTGGTTTAATAAACAGATTTAATAATTTTATTAAGTCTGGTTAAACCGGGACAAGAAATCCAATGTCGAAAGAATTATTGGATTTAGTGCCTAAACCAGGATTTTCTAATTTGATTTGGTTGGACCAAATAAATTGAGAAAATCCGGTTTAGTAAATAACCGGTTGACAATTGTGGTCATCGTAGTAATTAAAATTTGGTTAGACCAATTTTAATGAACCAGACCGGTTATGTCATTTAATTGGACAATTGGGTCATGTCTTGGACATGGACCAATTCTTGGGCCTCGGGCCAAGAAGTTAAAACAATTGGGCCAATTATTTGAGTCTTTCTTCAGATTAATTTAAAATTTATTTTATAAAGAATATAAATCGATTTTAAATTAAAGTTTCCGATATTTTGAAATTAGAAAGTTTCTGAATTTATAGAAGTTTCTAGATTTGCATGATTCGGATTTTAAGAAATTTCTAAAGTTAGAAAGTTTCCGGTTTTAGAAAGTTTCCAATTTTAGAAAGTTTCCAAAAATAGTAGGTTTCCAAAAATGGAAAGTTTCCCGAAATAGTAATCTTCTATTTTGGGAATGAATTTTTTAAATAAACCTACGAACCTCAAATAATATCAAGCGTTGGATGTCTTGTCCATTCTATGTCAGCTGTCGAAGCCCATTCAATTGTATTCATGGCCTTACAGTGTGAGGGTGTCTGCTTTTGCGTGGATAAGACGGTTTGTGATTCATAAATGTCATTGGGAGTCCCAGACATTAATGATTACATAACTGTATAGTCTGGTTTTCTTGACTGGGCCATCGGGAGTCCCGGGCCTTGAGACATCAGAGTGGATTGGGCCTCGGGCCCAGATTCACAACCAAGAGTTATATCACGGATATAATTAGCCGATATAGGGCTTACCGATATAAGCTAAGGTTTGGTGACGGCCAGTGGCCCACTTTAATCTTAGTTATATGTGGATCTTGGAATCATTATATTCTATTGAGGGTAACTTATGTTATTGAATATAATGCGTGATTAATCATATTAAATTTAATACGAGATTAATCATATTGAACATTTTAACTAATAACCTTTTTATCTATATATTTCAGATATGACTACTACAAGCACACAAAACACATTCTCGATCCGGTCTGTTCTCGAAAAGGAGAAGCTGACTGGAACGAACTTCCTGACGTGGTCAAGGAACTTGAGGCTAGTCCTCAAGCAGGAGAAGAAGGATTATGTCCTTCGTGATCCTCTCCCCGAGAGGCCTCCTGCCAATGCCGCCAGGACTCTGCATAATGCTTGGGAAAAGCATTCGTCAGATGAAAATGATGCCTATTGCCTGATGTTGGTGACAATGACTCCTGAGCTGCAAAAACAGTTCGAGAGTATATTGTCACCCATCGAGATAATGGCAAGCCTGAAATCGCTTTTTCAGGAGCAGGCTAGGACTGAGAGGTTTCAAACAGTTAAGAACCTCTTGGACTGCAAGTTGGCTGCGAATGCGGCAGTGAGTCCTCATGTCTTGAAGATGATGGGTTATCTCGATCATCTTCAGAAACTCGACTGCCCAATCAGCCAGGAACTTGCCTGCGACATCATTCTGCAGTCATTACCTGCAAGCTATGATCAGTTCATTCTGAACTTTAACATGCATGGCTTGAGTAAGACATTGCCTGAGCTTCACGGAATGCTCAAGACTGCGGAGCCCAATTTGAGGAAAACCGCCAAGGACCCCAATGTGCTTATGGTGCAGAAGGGCAAGGGGTTTAAGAAATCCTCTGCTAAGGATAAGGGAAAGGCCAAGGCTGTCCAAGTCGCGGACAAGGACACGCCAAAGCCCAAGCCCAAGTCCAAGGCTGGGCCAACTGACATATGCAGGTTCTGTAAAGAACCAGGGCATTGGAGGAGAGAATGTAAGAAATTCCAGGAAGGTCTAAAGGAATTGAAGAAGAAGACTTTTGAAACTTCTTCAACAGGTATTTTTGTTATAGAAGTTAATACAACTACTTCTGATAATACCTCATGGGTTATGGATACTGGTTGTGGGGCTCATATTTGTACTAATATGCAGGCACTCAGCAACAGTAGAAGGCTGAAGCAAGGACAAGTGGAGCTACGAGTTGGGAATGGAGCGAAAGTTCCAGCGCTAGCTGTAGGCACTTACTTGTTGTCTTTACCTTCGGGATTGATTTTAGAACTCAATAATTGTTATTTTGTACCTGCTATAAGCAGAAATATTATTTCAATTTCTTTGTTGGATTTGGAAGGTTATGATTTTTCAGTTAAGAATAAATTATGTTCCTTCAATCGCAACAATTTGTTCTATGGTTCTGCCCCTCTTATGAATGGGCTTTACATACTCGATCAATCCGCACCAATTTATAACATTAATACCAAACGGTTCAAACCTAATGAGGAGAACCGAACGTTTCTATGGCATTGTCGTTTAGGGCACATCAGCGAGAAACGCATCAAGAGGCTCCATTCGAATGGACTTCTTGGCTCATTTGACTTTGAGTCATGTGAGAAATGCGAATCCTGCATGATGGGCAAAATGACACGGGCCCCCTTTAATAAACCTAACGAGAGGGCCAGTGACTTATTGGGCCTGATACACACTGATGTGTGTGGCCCAATGTCCACAAATGCAAGAGGAAACTATCAGTACTTCATTACCTTTACTGATGATTTCAGTAGGTATGGATATGTTTATTTAATGAAACATAAGTCTGAATCTTTTGAGAAGTTCAGAGAATTCCAAAATGAAGTACAGAACCAACTTGGCAAAAGCATTAAGGCTCTTCGGTCCGACCGAGGAGGAGAATACTTAAGCCAAGAATTCAGTGATCATCTGAGAGAGTGTGGGATCGTATCCCAACTCACTCCTCCTGGAACACCTCAATGGAATGGTGTGTCTGAGAGGAGAAATCGGACCTTATTGGATATGGTTCGATCTATGATGAGTCACACAGACCTTCCAATATCCCTTTGGGGATATGCTCTGCTAACAGCAGTGTTCACTCTAAATAGAGCGCCATCGAAAGCAGTAGCAAAGACACCATATGAATTATGGACTGGAGAAGCTCCAGTGCTGTCTTATCTAAGAATTTGGGGTTGTGAAGCCTATGTCAAGAGATTAATCTCAGATAAGCTTACACCAAAATCTGATAAATGCTACTTCATTGGTTATCCACGGGAAACCAAGGCTTATTACTTCTATCTACGTTCCGAGAACAAGATCTTTGTTGCCCGGGATTGTAACTTTCTTGAGAGGGAGTTTCTCTCTAAGAAAGACAGTGGGAGTAAGGTACTGCTTGAAGAAATTCAAGATGAACAGGATACTGCTCAACCTAATGAGGAAGAGCAGCAGGAGGACCTACAAGAAATTGTAGAGCCTGAACATGTAGTACCTGAAGTTCGAAGATCCGGGAGGATCCGTCACGAACCCGAGAGATATCAAGGATTCCTCGTGACTGACTGTCATGATCTTCTGATCATTGATGGTGATGAACCATCGAACTTCAATCAAGCCATGATGGGCCCAGATTCCTCTAAGTGGCGCAAGGCCACTGATTCCGAAATGGACTCCATGTCGGTCAACCAAGTGTTTTCGTTGGTTGACTTACCCGCTGGTGTAAAAGCCATCGAGTGCAAATGGATCTTCAAGAAGAAGATTGACGTGGATGGAAATGTCCAGATTTATAAAGCCAGGTTGGTGGCAAAAGGTTTCAGACAAGTTCACGGTGTGGATTACGATGAAACCTATTCACCAGTGGCTATGATGAAATCTATTCGGATTCTACTAGCAACTGCAGCTTTTCATGATTATGAAATTTGGCAGATGGACGTGAAAACCGCCTTCCTGAATGGTATTCTGGAAGAGGATGTGTATATGACACAACCTGACGGTTACATAGATCCAAAAAATGCTGGAAAAGTATGCAAGCTTCATAAATCCATTTATGGATTGAAGCAAGCATCGAGGAGCTGGAATCTTCGTTTTGATGAAGCGATCAAGCAATTTGACTTCATCAGAAACGAAGAAGAACAATGCGTGTATAAGAAATCTAGTGGGAGCAAGATTGTATTTCTTATTCTGTATGTCGATGACATACTGCTTCTCGGAAACGACGTTCCAATGCTGAAGTCCGTAAAGGACTGGCTAGGAAGTTGTTTTTCCATGAAAGACATGGGTGAAGCCGCATACGTTCTTGGAATCAGGATCTACCGGGATAGATCTAGAAGGCTGATAGGCTTGTGTCAAGATTCATACATTGACAAAGTCCTACAAAGATTCAGCATGAAGGATTCCAAGAAGGGCTTCACGCCAATGGTACATGGCACAACGCTAAGCAAGAAGCAGAGCCCTACGACGGCTGCTGAGCTTGAGCGCATGAAGAATATTCCTTATGCATCTGCAATAGGATCTGTCATGTATGCCATGACCTGTACTCGTCCTGATGTTGCTTATGCATTGAGCATGACGAGTAGATACCAGTCAAATCCAGGTGAAAACCATTGGATTGCCGTAAAGAATATCTTGAAGTATCTAAGACATACTAAGGATAAGTTCTTAGTGTACGGTGGAAGTGATGTGCTTAAAGTCAGTGGATTCACGGACGCAAGTTTCCAGACAGACCAAGATGATTTCCGGTCACAGTCCGGTTATATCTTTTGTCTGAATGGCGGTGCAATCAGTTGGAGAAGCTCCAAGCAAGACACCGTTGCTGATTCCACTACAGAAGCTGAATATATCGCCGCCTCAGAAGCTGCGAAGGAAGCTGTTTGGATACGAAAGTTCATTATTGAACTAGGTGTGATACCAGATGCGGCTGAGCCTCTGGCACTGTTATGTGACAACAATGGTGCTATAGCTCAGGCAAAGGAACCAAGATCACACCAGAAATCCAAGCATGTTCTAAGAAGATTTCACTTGATACGTGACATCATTAATAGAAAGGAAGTCAAGATCAGCCGAGTTCAGACAGATGATAACGTCGCTGATCCGTTGACAAAGCCACTCCCAAGGCCTAAGCTCGAGTTTCTGACTGAAGCTGTAGGCATTAGAGACATTGAAATGTAATCTAAATTTGAGTGGGAGTTTGAGGGCTTTTATTTAGTTATTTGATATGTTCTTGTAAAACATTCTTATGTTTAATGAAATTATTATTTCAAGATTATTTTAACTGTGATGAAATAATCGTTCCAAAATGATATGAACCATTTTATAGGTCATCGAAGTAAATGACTTGATCTTGAGTCATCGAAGTCATTTAGCTTGATCATGAGACCCTATATTTGATAGATGTTTTATATCATCCCGTCCCTAGTCGAAGGTTGTTGAAATTGGAACACCAACAACCGTGTGAGACTGGATTAGTACGTGACTTATGACAAAGTCTCAGTGTGTCATAGATGCGCGGCATCAAAGTCAGTACATAGGTGTATGTTTGGGAACATACGACCGGACAAGACCCGCTTATAAGAACTCTTCAGGATATTTATATCTGTGTCATAAGAGATTCTTACTACGACTATAGAGTATAGTCCTTAGACCTGAGTTCGCATGCATGTGACTGCACATGGACTGATGCACTTTGATCATTGTCTAACGCTATCGTTCTGCGATAGTTATAAGGACCTTGTTTGGGTACATTATGAAATGAATAGTTTACAGTGATGGAACAAGACGGAATTTGTCCCTCCAATATAAATGGAGTGAATATCTCTAGGCCAATCGGAGATTTGAATACTGGAAAATGCATGGCCATGCTCAAACGGACTGTCCCGAGTCGTTTGGATTGTCAGTATCGAATCAAAGTCCGATGAACAAGATTAGGTTTTATAAGGATGACACCAATCTTGCCTTATGACTAATCGAGATATTGTGACAAAAGGATTATGAATACAGAGATTCCAGTACAAGTGGGAGATTGTTGGAATTGTGTCCAGTAATCTCGGTACTGTCTCTAGAAAGTAAGAGTATGTCAATGATCAGACATAAGTCATATAATACTGGGGGTCATGATGGCTTGCTAGAGTCCGCTCATGATCTATAAGTCTTGGACTTATTGCCTTTATTATATGATCCCATATGGGTCACACGCCTAAGCTAACAGGAAAATGTGTAGGAACGGTTTAGCAGAAGTACGGTAAAAGTGCTAGGCATTTACTGTACTTAGAGAGAATAAAACAGTTTAGCCACTGTGTGTCGATCGATACACAAGGTGTATCGGTCGACACAGTGCGCGAATGCCGTCTAGTTAATTGGTGTTTGGGCCAAATGGCCCAAACGGAATCGGACAAGTTTTATAAGGTAAAACTCGAGTTTCTGAACAATTAACCCTAGTCCCAGCCGAAAACTCTCTCTCTCTCTGCGCCGAGTTCCTTGTGGTCTAGCAGCCGTTTTCTGTGATCGCGTGTGTGAACCTTTGGAGGATTCATCCCTCGGTGTTTCTCTGATCTCAGACATACCATCTCTTTCCGCTGCAAACAGGTATAAGGTGAGATCATCATTTGTTTCTATTCTGAGAAGAACCTAGATCCGCATGTTTAGGTTGATATGAATCTAAGAATTGAATCAGGATCAACTAAACAATCCTTCATGTCGACCGATACACCCAGTGTGTCAATCGACACAGAAGGCTTTCGGTTTTTTTTTTCGCGAAAAACCATAGCCGCCGATTCTGTCGAATTCGCAACTCTGTGTCGACCGACACACTCAGTGTGTCGATCGACACCATGCGAGAACACAGAATCGGACTTCTATTTCAATCGATCTAACATGCTATTGTTCATAAACTTATATGAGCGAAATCAATTCATTAGATTCAATTAAACAGACTGATTCAATGGAAAAACCCTAAGTCTCTGATACCACTGATGGAACTTTAAGCCAATTCTACCGTATTCAGAATCCTCGCGAGTTCCAGATAGCCTAGGATCTAGGGTCTAGTTAATTGAATCACTGATGGATCTAGCGTTTACCTTGTTCTGGCAGCGGAATAGGGTCAGATAAACGAGATCTCTTGAGCGCCTCAGATGCTGCGCCTCTATCGTAGTCCACACGCACACAAGCTGGAATCCGCCGGGTTGCTAGCGCCGGTGCTCGGATCTCTTTGGGACCTTAGTTTCTCTGAGGTTTCTGTGTTTTCTCACTGAGAAAACACTCTGGGCGGCGCAGGACCAACAACCTTAGGTCGAGATATAAAACGTGTTTATATACTGACCTCGAGGTAAACCGAAACATCAGTTTCGGTTTCGCCATTGTGTCGACCGACACACTTATTGGTGTCGATCGACACACGTCCTGTATCGACTGACGCACCCAATGGTGTCGATCGATACACCCCTTTGAAACTTATATTTGATCTGTATCCAATACATATCGATCAGACCATATGCCATTGATCAATTCCCATGCAGAGTATATCCAACTTGCTTAGGTGTGTGACCCTGTAGGTTCACACGATACTGGAAACGAGTTACAACTCATTTGTCATAATTGGTTTCTAGCAAAACATTATGATTACCCAGTACCACATGAATTGTCCGATCTCGACAATACAACTATTTCCAGAGTTCGTACAATGTGATTTCAGGACATAATCCCAACATATCCAACAACGAAACGAGTCTTGACAGTAGACAAGATTGGGCAAGACATCAAGGTCACTTGATATTTAGTTGAGGAAACGAAACTCTAAAAGGTTTGTAAATCAATCTCTTAGGTCATGTAATTGTTGATGTCAAGCACTGCAAGTCGATCAACACGATTACCTGCCTTACTCATGTAATTGTGGACACCAAGCTCTTGGCGAGAGTATCACAACAACGAAATGAGTCTTGACAGTTGACCATATTGAAAACTAAGCTTTGATCTAATACACATCCAATGTGTATTCAATAGGTTTAGAACATGTTTAACTTTTAATTTTAATTGAGTTTAATTGTTCTAACAAAAGTGGGTTAGGTCATTTGGTTCGGTTTCTCAATCATTTGGTTCAATAACCAAACGATTACGGTTCGCATCCAACCTAAACAAAACCCGATAACCGGTCAATCCAATTGAACCGATTCAATCAGTTTTAACTAATCGCGATAACCGGTCCAATCCAATTGAACCGACTTATCCAATCAAACTGATCTTATCCAGTCAAATCGGTTTATACTAATTGATATAACCAGTCCAATCCTATTGAACCAATTCATCCAATTTAAACCGATCTGATCTACCTTAACCAAGCATGATAACCAGTTCAATCCAATTGAACCGATCAACCAATCGCAAGGCCTGTGTTGACCGATACTTATCCTGTGTCGATCGACACAGTAGGGTATCAGGAAATTTTAACCATGCGAGATAACCGGTTCAATCCAATTGAACCGATCTATCCTTTCGCACAGCCTGTGTCGATCGATGCACCCAGTGTGTCGATCGACACAGTGCGATCTCTAAGATCGATACCCAAATTTTAATAAGCGTTTTCGCGGTGCATCGACCGACACAAGCTTAGTGTCGATCGACACTGTGCGAAAACCCTAAAGTTTTATGATCTTTTTCGCGGTGTGTCGACCGACACAAACTTGTGTCGATCGACACTGTGCGAAAACACAAGTTCTTTGTTTTCGATACAAACAAAATCCGAGATCATATTTATCAAAACGAAAATCAACAAGCATCAACTTATTCAAATACAACATTATTCAAATTCCATGCTTCAGATTCAATGATTAAACCCTATAGCTCTGATACCACTGAAGGAACTTGGGCCAATTCTAACAGTTTCTGAATTCCACAAGTTCCAAGCCTAGGATCTAGGGTTTAGTTAATTGAATCCTTACCGATGATCTCGTGTTTACCTGGAGATTTGCAGCGGAACATGGTCAGATAAACGAGATCTCTAGCGCCTCAATTGCTGCGCCTCTACCGTAGTCCACACGCACACAAGCTGGAATCCACCGGGATGCTAGTGCCGGGATCAAATATCTTCTTGGGATTCCTGTGTTTTAAGAGGTGGCTGTCAAAATGAACATCCTCCTCAAATTCGTGGCTAACATCATATATATAGCCCCTTGAGAAGACCTAATTAATCCCTGGACCAAACCATGATTAATTAAGTCATGAACCGAAATAAGAATTTCGATCCGTCCATAGTGTCGATCGACACACTGCTTAGTGTCGATCGACACATCCTCTAAAACACAATATTCAATGTGTATCCAATACACATTGACTAGACCATTTACCAATGATCAATCCCTTATGAAGTACATCCAACTTGCTTAGGTGTGTGACCCTGTAGGTTCACATAATACTAGCAATGAGTTACAACTCATAAAGTCATAAGCGGCTTCTAGCAAAACATTATGACCACCTAGTATCACTTGAATTGTTCGATCTCGACAATACAAATATCTATCAGAGTAAGTACAATATGATTTCAGGACATAATCCCAACAACAACTTATCCACTTATCCATTTCCTTTCAATCCCACTTGATTGGCCTTTTTTAGAGTAATTCATCGGGGAAAAAATCCAATCCACTCCCTTCCCTGCATTATAGGCATCCAATCACAGCCAAGATTTCACTCGTTTCAAATATGAACTCGTGTTAGCTATCCCTCCCTCTATTGTATGTATTTATATCCATTTATTGTTTCAAATACAGTAACGATTGTCGTATAACCTCAGAAGAGACGTACGTCAAGTAACTGGTCATTGACTTTAAATTATTTTCTCCTTCATTCCTAATCTAAGTTTAGACGACATGTGATAACAGATAAGTTTGACTTGTCATATGGGTGTGATGATAGTATATTTAGGAGAATCAAAGCTTTGAGCGTTATCTAGTTTCCAGCTAAGTAGTTGTTTCTATGTTCCTCTGCCTCCAAGCATGAGCCAAAAACCAAACTCTGGTTTTGATTTGTCTGATTCTGATTGATTCCTCTATGTAGTATCTGTGTAGATAGGAAAAGGTTTTTGGTAGTATTGTAGTTTTTTCATAGTGACTTTGAAATTCTGGACTTTATGTTTCTCTCTTCTCTGTTCTATTTTTTTTCTTCATGTAGATTTTGTTTCTTTGTCCTATTCTCCTGCAAATGGGAAGCTATTACGTATTGTTGTCTTCTTTGCTCGAGCAAGGTCGAGCCAGTGAATATGAGTTTTTATAAGAAAGATCAGATCTTTGAACCGTACTCTGTGAATAGTTAGCTGTAAGAAAGAAGAGGATTGTGACTATTTGTGAGTTCTAATTTTGTTTCAAGATCATGGATTTCTTTTTATCTAAGAAACATTTTGATGAATTTCTTTAGATAATCGTTTGGGTATATTGTTTCCTTAAATAGCACTTGGTCTCGTGTGAGAACTCGATGGATATCTTTGTCTGCTTCTGATGAAGTTTGTTGACTCACAATCCTGTATCTTCTCTTTCCTTTTTGTCTTGTCCTACTCTCTTAAACAGTAAACTTGCTCTCTATGCTTGACTAAGATGAAAGAAGGTTGCAGACATGCAATTTTCACAGCGGAATGATGGCATTCGTTTTATTTTCACTGCATTGCTTCCAACGTAAAACACGTTTTACACTATGTAGCCGGCACCACCGACCATGGTATTATGTTTCATCGTTACTCTCCATTTTCTTTACATCCTTATTCTGATGCGGACTGGGCTGGAGATGTTGACGACTTTGTATCAACAAATGGTTATCTTCTTTATCTTGACTGCAATTCCATATTGTGACCTTCAAAGAAACAAAATGGTGTTGTTCGAGCTTCCACTGAAGCAGAATATAGAGCAGTCGCGAATACATCCGCATAGGTGCGATGGGTTTGTTCTTTACTTGCCGAGCTGCACCTTACTCCTCTTGCGGCACCGGTTATATATTGTGATAACATTGGAGCAACATACTTATGCGTAAATCAATCTTTCACTTTCGTATGAAACACATAGTCCTCGACTACCACTTTTATGAAACCACATTCAAGCATGTATACTTTGTGTCTCTCACTTCTCCACACATGATCACCTAGCAACCTCATTTACAAAGCCACTACCAAGATCTTGTTTTTATCAAGCTTGTTCCAAGATTGGAGTGTTCAAGAATCCTCCGCCTTGAAAAAATGTATTAAATAGTTATGTAAATAATACATTTAGGAGTGAATGTGAGGAGTATATTCCATATATGTTCTTTTGCACATTTCTATAATTTGATCTAATATTTCATTAAGCAATATATCAAGTAAGCATTCTTATATAAACATCATTGTATATAATTATATTTCAATAATATACAAAATATTATAGAATACTCGATATTCTTGTCTAAGAAAACGTTGAAATTAGTAGGTCTATATAATATAAAAAGACTAGAATTTATGTTTCAGATTTTTTTTTTTTTTGGTATTGGTATGAGAAATGTATTTTTAAATCAAAATGTCTAAAACTGTTTTAGATACAGAAAAATTATGAGCCAAAACTCTGAACTTCTATAATTTTCAAGAAAAGATAAAATAAATAATGTTCGACGTACTTTTATTTTTTTGCAAAATAATGTTCGACGTACTTATACATGAAAACTTCAAAATTTAGTAGATTTGTTATGTTCATGCATATATTCATGTTATTTTTTTGAAAAAGTCAATTATTCTATCATAAATGGTTAAAATCCGTCTATGATTGACATTAAATCGTTTTTATTGTTTGTAACTAAATTTGAAATAAAAAAGATATGTTAAGAAATTCAATAGTTGTGAAACCGTTGGAGGGAAGGTTGGGGGAAGGTGCAGATGACGTTGGAGGACTAAAGTGGGTTACTAACGTTAGAAACAGTTACATACATACCTTTCCCCAAAATAAGTCCAAAATTGACACGTGGCAGTTCGCTGAATTGACGACAGTTAGTTGTTTGTTGAGGATTACAGCCTGGATTTGTCCATTAAATATTAAAAGATTTTCAAATATAATAAAAATGGTTTTAAGTTATGATTTCACATTCCAATCGGCCAACTTCTCTTTGTCGTTTATTCCATGTCATCAAACATCATTTTTTCTTTAAATTTTCCGACCACTCACTTTTATCCTTTCTGGCCGTTTCTTTGTAACAAGTTTATGGAACAGAATATTAAATCAAATTATTACTGAAATATCTATATATTATGTGAAGTTTCCTTTCATGATTATATATTATGGTTTTGAATTTGCGACAATAACTGTTACTTTTATTCCGCATGCGTTCGCTAACCACTTAGCCATTAAAATACGGTTTTCATGACATTGTTACATCCCAAACTTGTAGCATTAGGCCGTTTTGAATTTTTTAGTTAAAAAAATAAACAAGAAAATTAAGATAAGGTTAATATTTATTTCACTATTCAATACAGTTACAAAATTCTTTTTTAGCCAGTTTAAACAGTTAAAAATTAGTTAATACTGTATATGATAACAACTATTTTCTTTAAAAAACTGCAATTAGATTATATAATTTGAAAGAGAAAAATTCAAAATAGGCGTTTTGTATTCTCAAGAATTAAATAAAAAAGTAAAGAAAAGGTATACTGGTATACAGGCTGGCTTGGCCAGTCAAAAGTCAGAAAATGCATAAAAAACTGTCCTTACCCAAACGGCCAAACCTAACCGTTATATATCGTCTTTACTTTTATTTTAATTTATTTCCAAAATAAAACAACTTTCTAAATCTTCACGATCAGACCTTTCCTTGTAGGTTTCCGTGATTTTGTCGCTTTAACTTCCCACATTAACCCACGCGTTCCTCACGCGCGTGACCACACTCCTCTCATTTGCTTTGAACACCCCTCGACTCTCTATCACACGATCAATCGTACGATCGCGTAACGGAATAATAAAGAGAGTTAGACACATACACGCCGCAGCAAGATCATGACACGTGTTCACCTACAGCTGTATCCCAAAACTTTCAAAACTGCTTGCGTGGAAGAAGCGGTGCCCATGGGGCCATGACTTTCTCCACCGTCTCAACTGGTTACCGGTTACATTTCCCCTTTCTCGCTCTCTCTGTTATAAATACCTTTTTCCTCTCTTCAGTTTCTCGACCTTCTTCTTCCTTTTGAAGAAAACAAATAAATTATCTGAAAGATCCCTGCTTGATTCGATGGCGGATCGGGTGAAAGGTCCGTGGAGCCAAGAAGAAGACGAGCAGCTAAGGAGGATGGTGGAGAAATACGGACCGAGGAATTGGTCGGCGATTAGCAAATCGATTCCAGGTCGATCTGGTAAATCGTGTCGATTACGATGGTGCAATCAGTTATCTCCTGAGGTGGAGCATCGACCGTTCTCTCCTGAGGAAGACGATACGATCGTCTCCGCTCGCGCTAAGTTCGGTAACAAATGGGCCACAATCGCTCGCCTTCTCAACGGCCGTACGGATAACGCCGTTAAAAACCACTGGAACTCGACGCTCAAGCGGAAATGCTTAGGAGGAGGTGGAGATGGTAATCTCGTTGTGATGACGACGGATGAGGATCAGGATCGGCCGAAGAAGAGGAGATCGATGAGCTCAGAATCCGTTCCTCCGGTTGACACTGGAATCGACGTTGTCAGTGACTCCAGCATGATTCCTTCTCCGGTTGCTGCTGAAGTTTTTAAACCAATGCCGGTTTCCGGCGGAGTCACGGTGCCGTCTCCGGTGGAAATGTCTTCGTCGGAGGTGGATCCGCCTACGTCATTGAGCCTCTCACTGTCACTTCCCGGAGCTGACGTCAGCCAGGAGTCGAAGAACACGGGTTCGAGCCACAACTCGTTGCTGTTTCCGCGATTTGAGAGCCAAATGAAAATTAATAATGTAGAGGGTAGAGGAGCACTAGTCGGACGTAATGCTGAGTTTATGACGGTGGTGCAGGAGATGATTAAGGTGGAAGTGAGGAGTTACATGATGGAAATGCAGAAAAATAGCGGTGGTGGTGTATTCACCGTCGGAGGTTTCTATGATGCTGGCAATGGCGGTTTCAGGGATAGTGGAATAATACCGAAGGTTGAGTAGTTTGGGCCTTGCGAGAGAGTTAGGAAATCAAATCGATTTGGGAGTTTGAAGAGCAATTTATTTTTGGGTTGTGGTGAAATGAAAAAAAAAATGTACAGAAGAATTTAAATTGGATAATAAAAATCTCAATCGAATAATCTTAATTCTAACATATGGGTTATCGAATTAAAACCTGCAAAGAGTAGCTCAAAGTGAAATCTGTTTAGTGAGACATTGTATACATTGTTCCAAATTATTGTAAAGGGAAAAATGCCAAACAAATTTTGAACTATTCATATTGACAAAAAATACCCCTATTAAGAAGTTTGTCAAAATAAATCTAAACTAATAGTTAACTTTCCAAAAAAAAACTTGAACTTATAGTTGACTTTACCAATTTGGAACACCGTTAAAAAAATCAACAGAAGGATTCGACGTCGTTAACCAAGCCGTTTATGGGTCTGTTAATCATCCAAAACGACGTCATTTTGTTTAAAAAGGAAATTAAAACCCAACACTCTGCTAGGTTCGAACCTAAGACATGTGAGTTGAGTGTATAAAACATGTAACCATTGAGCCATTTGATAATAAGTTGTTTATGATAACAAACAAATTATCGTAAGTTTTTTTTTCCTTATTCATAATAAATCCCAAATTGATTTGTAACTTAGAACCCCTACAATAAAAATTTATGATATAAAATTTATGTATAACAAACATATTTACTAATATATTTCATAGAAATTATCTCATATTTTAATTTTTTATTAACAAAATTATATATATATACTAAATATAATAAAAACAATAATTTAGATCAATATTGAAAATTTAAACAATATTAATATAATAAAAATTAATTTTATTAAAAATAGCCTAGTTCTGTAAAAACTTAAAAACATTTCATATTTTATATTAATTTCAGTAACATATAGTTTTTTTTTTTTTTGACATTTCATATAGTATATGATGTATGAGATGAACTTTGAGAAAAAAGTTTGGGCAATCATCTATCTTTGACATTTCATATAGTTTTTTTTTTGTTTTAACATATAGTTATTAAAAATAGCCTAGTTCAGTAAAAACTTAAAAACATTTCATATTTTCTGCCAAAAAAAAAAATTATATGTTAATGAGATTAATATAAAATATGAAATGTTTTTAAGTTTTACTGAATTTGGCTATTTTTTTTATAAAATTAGTTTTATTATATTAGTAAGATATTAGTAAATATGTTTGTTATACATTAATTTTATATCATGAACTTTTATTGTAGGGTTCTAAGTTAAAAATCTATTTGGAATTTATTATGAATAAGGAAAAAAGAACTTAAGATAATTTGTTTGTAATCATAAACAACTTATTATCAAATGGCTCAATGGTTACATGTCTCATACATTTTGTTCACATGTCTCAGGTTTGAACCCAGCTGAGTGCTGAGTTTTTTTTTTAAAACAAAACGATGTCGTTTTGGATGATTAACGGACTCATAAACGGCTGGGTTAACGACGTCGAATCATTCTGTTAATTTTTTTTAACGGTGTTCCAAATTGGTAAGGTCAACTGTAAGTTCATGTTTTTTTGGAAAGTCAACTATTAGTTTGGGGTTGTTTTGGCAAGCTTCTTAGTCGGGGTATTGTTTGACCTGATCTGAATAGTTCATGATTTGTTTGGCATTTTTCTCTTTACATAATCTTAGTTTAAACATTTGGGATAGCCTACGAAATATACACTACTGAGAGTTTGGATTCGAGTCGAGTCTTCGACTTTAGAGCTAAAGGTTTCGTTCGAATATTTCTATATATCAGGTCGGGTTCGGTTTAGGATTATCGGGTTTGGATATCCGAAATTACTAAAAATATGTGAAAACTCGAAAATATATTAAAAAGATTTTTAAATACTTGAAAATCCTATAAAAATATATCTAAACTACTTAAAAATATACAAAATACTCGAAATATCCATTCTATCCAAAAACCCGATAAAATAACTACTCAAACTACCCAAAAATACTCGAAAGTAGCATAATTAATTAAAATTATGTGAAACTTCGGATTACTTAGGGTACTCATTCGGGTTCGGTTCACGTTCGAGTAATATCCAATACCTGAAATATCTAGACTTAAACCCCATTCGTATATTTTTGTAGAATCGATTCGGATCGTGATCGAGTTTTTCGATTCAAGTCCAAGCCGGGTTTTTGGGTTCAATTACAAATACCCAGCCCTAATGTTTGCGATAACGAAAGATAGAGAGAGGTAAGAATATTAGATAATATACTCCCTCTGTTTCTTTAAGATGCATGTTTTAGACTTTTCACACTTATTAAGAAAAACATTAATGCATGGTTATAAATTGCATCATTTTTTGTTATACACAATTTTCCATAACTTTAAACAAATAGTAATTCAACAAATTTAATTAATCTTTTTGAAGTTTACAATTTGTCATTATTAATTAACAAAAGTTACATAGAAAAACTAAAACATTCATCTTTGTGAAACAAAAAAAAAATCTAAAACATGTATCTTTAAGAAACGGAGGGAGTATTTGTTGCCATTAAAGAAAATGAGAAAGCAGTACATAAAAGGAGTGTCAGCAACGGTCACATGAGACTAGTGTTGACTGATGATTGTCCGTTAAAAAAGTTAAGATCAGCTAAGCTGATTAAATAAGGATAAGATAAAGATAATTAAACCATACAAATGAGTTTTAGTCTGCTTATGTAATGAGTCTGATGAATGCTTTTGTTCTTAAGTTAGTGAATGCTTACTAAATGATTAATGAATGGTTTGATGAGTCTCGTTTATACTAAATGCTTAAGTGCTTGCCTTGAATTAGTTGCTTAATGAATGTTTGATGAGTTTAGATGAGTTTTGTATGTTCTAGTTACGCAATCGCTTGTGTGTCAAAGTTTGAGTGCCTTTGTTTGCTTAATGGAAATGTAATGTGTCTCGGCTATACTATATGCAGAATCCGATATGAGATGGTAAGTCTGATGTATCCTTTTGTAATTATGTGTGTGCATTGTATAGTAATTTTTTTTTGAATGATAGGAGATTGAGCTGGGAGCTACACCGCCTGCAACGGCTGTAGTGCGCAAGACTCATGCTCACAAGGGTGGACCATCATAGACAAAAGAGAAGAGGCACTTGTAGCAGCAGCTGAGACGCTGGCCATGGAGAGATCACATGGATCTGACCTTATTGAAGGAATTTCCTCTACCCTCATGCTCACGGCGGCCGCCTATGTAGAAGTAAGTCATGTTCTGATTTACTTAATTCCGATGTTAGATAATGTGTGGTTATTGAGTATAATTACTAAATTATGATGTTTGGTTGTTGTGTATAGTTTCTGTATCATTTAGATAATGTGTTACCATTTAGTTTTTGACTGAAATTCATTTTATATTTTGCAAAAAGCTACTAACTCTAAGGGGCGTATCTATGTACTTGGCTCAATTCAGTACTTGGATCCTCATCCAAATGAGGCAGCACCTCATTCACTGATCGGGAAAGTTGCAGCAGAAGAGGACATGTCTGAACTGAAGGAGACAATGTCTGATCTGAAACAGGATATGGCAGTTCTGCTGAGTATCAATGGAGTGGACCCTAAGACTTACCGGCTACAAGCTCCACGTGAGAGTGGTGCATCTGTTGCTCCAAGTCCACATTCTGAGTCTAGCAAACAGCCCAACCAGATCTCAGACAACACTATTCCATTAGTAGTGTTGTAAATTGTAATATTTGAACATGTTTAAGTTAGGTTTTTGTAAATTCTCTTTTTTTTTCTTTGTAAAACTGTTCTAACTATCACGATAAGTATGTTTTTTATGGTATTAAATCGTGTTTAGGTTTAATATGAAACATTCAAATTCAATTTGCAATCAATATGAAATATATGAACCAAATTCAATATTGGTATAAATCAGCATAGGTACGGATCGCTACGGGTAAAGTTCGTGGAGAATATAGCTACGGATTAGTCCGTAGCTATCCGTAGACGAATAGCTACGACATATCTGTATATATTCGTAGCAATAGCTACGACATATCCATAGATATTCATAGAAATAGCTACGAATCATACGTAGCCATTTGTAGCTCAATATCTACAAATCAATCCGTAGATATTCGTAGCAATGGATAGGAAAATATATGTAGCCATTTTTAGCTACTTTAGCTACAAATCGTAGATACTGAGCTACGAATGGCTATGAAAATATATGCAGCCATTTGTAGACACTTTAGTTACGAATAGACGCGAGTGATGTCGAAGCTAAATAGCTACGACGATACCCGTATCCATTCGTAGTTAAATAGCTACGAAATATGTTGTAGCAATTAATAGCTATGGCTACAAATTGGTTCGAAGCAGTCCGTACATACATAGCTACGATTTGTTTTGCAGCTATTCATAGCACGTGTAGCTACGAACAGGGGTCGTAGCTATCCATAGCTATTCCGCAGACACCTTCCTAGGGATAGCTAGGAATTCTAAACAGCTACAAGCGTTTAGACGGGGATGAAGTCTTAGCTATCCGTAGCTAAATCGAAAATAGCTACGAAAATTGGCCCAGTTTTCTTGTAGTGATATACTGGAGTTAGAAAGAAGGAATCAAAATTCTTAAAGAAGAAAAAGAGCAGAAATCGAAACCTTTGATAAAACGTCAAACCCAAAACAATTTTCGATTCAGAAACAACAAAATAAAGGGGTTACATTCAAGTTCCTGATGGCTTCAAAAATCCACATAATAGTAACAAGCCCGTAACCCCAACGCAACCCACAAAAGATTCAACAATGAAGAAGAAGTTTGAAATTATATTCGATCAGGAGCGGGAAACGCCGCACAAGTTGAATCCATATAAACCCAAATCATCAAAACAAACTATCAAGAACATAAAAGAAATTATCTCCAGAGGAAACTGAACAAAACAAAAATGTCAAAACCCTAGAATCTGAGAAACTAAATCAATTCTGAGAAATTGGGAATGAATAAACCC